>JASCQY010000057.1:6065928-6082339 GCA_030264315.1 Sardinella tawilis | reverse complement strand
CACACACAAAAAAACACACACACACACACACACACACACACACACACACACACACACACACACTGTCTGAACCTACAGTATGTGTCAAATGACTCAATTTTCCATGCATAGCCTCTGGGCCAGGTGCTGGTAGGAAGCAGGAACAAGTTAGACCGTTTAAAGAGAATCAAAGCTCCATCTCACACTGTGTGCAGCGGAGTTTTAATTCTCCTTAAATTGAATCTATTCGTGTTTTAGGGCAGTAATTGTTTGTGTGTGTCAGGGCTGGATGTGTGTGTGTGCGTGTTTGTTTGTGTCAGGGCTGAACGTGTGTGTGTGTACGTGTTTGTGTGTGTCTTGACTGGATGTGTGTGTTAGGGATGTTTACATGACACTTGAGAGGAGGGATGGTTTGCATTAGATATTTAAAGGAAGTTTAAGGGATTTGGTTTCACACGCATTTGAAAAGATCAGGTGTCACAAAGAATGAAACACATAAAGGAAACAAATTGTCTGTCGTTAGAGAAGCTTGCAACATGATGAGCCTTTCAAAGCAAAACAGTTAAACCATAATCTCTGCATCTAAAATTGCAGAGAGATTTATCATGGTATTGATATTGGAGTATTGTAGTACTGTATGTATCAAGTATGGCAATAGTTGTTGGAACTGTTTGTTTCCTATGGGATAATCAAGTATCTATCTGTGTCTATCTGTGTCTATCTATCTATCTATCTATCTATCTATCTACAGGTATCTATCTATCTATCGATTACTTTCCCTAGTTTGATATTTTGCCTATATAAAGGCAAGGCGTTGTCATGTGTCCCAGCCAAAGTGTGAGTTGTTTACGTGTCCCATGCCAGGGCTGAGGTGCTGTGATTGCACTTCCCCTTGAGTGACCGTGTCAGGATAAGCTGTCCGAAAGCCTGCCAATGTTTCCATTACCAGACAATTAGCAATGCCGCAGGGTTCAGGCTGAGGAAATGTGGGTGCACGCTGCCACCTGCTGGTGGAGAGAGAAACAGCCCGACGCAAGGATAATTATTTCTTACCATCTGTTCTCACAATACCAAGGACTGGGTTACTTTTGGAGCTGAGTGTATCCATACTAAATCAACATGCAGTCTTGTGTACTTGTATACACACATAACATGTACAAGCATGTAGTCATGTAGCCCTTGTAGACTTAATATTATGTGTGTAACAGAATATAAAAAAAAGATCTGTAAAAAAAGTGTCTGTAAAGTTGAGATGGATAAACGTGTACGTCCAGTAAGACAGACTGCATGGTGTTGTAGGTTTTGACTATTTTAGAGAGCTACAGAACGATGTTGTCAGTGTTCTTCAGCTGCTTGGAGGGTGTCTTGTCCCTCCAGAGATATTTCAGGCCGTGTCAGTCAGCATGGCCCCCTGCATCAGCATGGCCTAATTTAGTCTGCTGAGTCACAGTAGTTCCTCAAGATATATTTCAGGCTATGGCCCTCAGCCTGGCTCTCATCATGGCCTGATACAGGTCTACTGAGTCAGAGTAGCCCCTCGGCATGTCTCTCAGTACTAGCTCGCTGAGTCAGAGTAGCCTGAACAGCCAGATGACTTTAAGCTCCCTAAAGCCCTCTGGTGGCCAGAATTGGAACTGTGTCTTAGTAAGTGATCTCATTGCCTAGTCACACACCTTCTGCTTCTGCTTACAACAAACGATTATACTTGCTGGTCTTATTGTGCGGAAGAAACATTAGCTAGATTAACAACACCAAGATCAAATGTTTGGTTGTGTTTGTTTTTTTTTTTCTGCCGTCAGTGTACTGTTTCTAATTGTGGAGAGCAGGGAAGATTTATCCTGATTATTTGTTCCTCCTCAGTGATCTGATTTGGTCTTGTTTCATGTTTCTCCTGTGTGTGTGTGTGTGTGTGTGTTTGTTTGTGTGTGTGAACACACGTGTAGAACATCAAGTCATCCATGACGGCGGAGAAGACCAAAGGCTTCTGTCACGTGGTGGTGTCATCCAACCTGCGGGACGGTTTCTCACACCTGATCCAGTCGGCGGGGCTGGGCGGCATGAAGCACAACAGCGTGCTTATGGCCTGGCCCGGCACCTGGAAGCAGGCCAACGACGCCCAGTGCTGGAGGAACTTCATTGGTGAGCGACAAACCGACCCTCCCTCACAACTGACCGTCTGAGTCCTGCTTTGTTCTTTGTTTGTTCTCACTCTCAGGCCACTTAAGGCCTTTTGCTTGATTTTCCTATTGAATAAATATATATATATATTTTTTTTTATACAAATTTTGTTAAAATAAGCCAAGTTGTATATAAATGGGCTCAGCAGTAGTTGGCCATAACAAGGGTGGAAGCGGGACTCACTTGGTTAGATAAACAAAAATGAAACATACAATAGTCTTTGACGCAGTACGTTAGCACACACTGACAAATAAAACAAGAGTTTATATTACATCGAAAGAGTTTTGCTGTGCTAATTGTGTATATTGTAACAGTGCATGCATGGATAATCCAGGAACAGAATTGTCTGACCAGGGCCAAGTTCGGCTGTCCCAATGTTTTGAAATGTTTTGCTACAGTTCCCATTCATCCCTATGGAGGAAGTACTAAATGTTTTGTAACGTTCTGTTATCTGTTGAACTCAAACATGGCATGTGTCTAATGATCCACAGTGTGAGTAGCACATGTATAACACCTCTCTCTCTCTCTCTCTCTCTCTCTCTATCTCTCTCTCACTCTCTTTCTGGCCTATCAGAAACTGTGAGGGAGACGACAGCGGCCCATCAGGCCTTGCTGGTGGCCAAGAATGTGGACAGCTTCCCCACCAATCAGGAGAGGCTGGGGGAGGGCACCATTGACGTGTGGTGGGTCGTCCATGACGGAGGCATGCTGATGCTCCTCCCCTTCCTCCTGCGCCAGCACAAGGTAAAACACGGCGAAGCCCCACCAAAGATCATTAAATACTGACCAAGATAGAGCCTCATGACACACTTACTGTACGTTACCATGGGCGAGAAAGAGGAATACGTGTCTGCGTAAGTCAATGTTACGTTGCGTCACAATATAAACTTTTCAGTGATCATTGGTATGAGCGTATAAGGGCTCAACTCTGGTCTGCATAAAGGGGGTTTTTCACCCCTTCCCCCTTGCGAAAATAAAACACACAAGTTGTCAAACGTTTGCGCCTCTCACTCCTCTTTTCCCCTCTCTGGCCAAAGCCCACCGGTCGTGGAAACGTATTTTATTTATTTATTTTTATTATTTATTTATTTTTATTTTTTAAAACAAATTGAAACTAAGAATGTCCTCCTGTCTCTCGTAGGTGTGGCGTAAGTGTAAGATGCGCATCTTCACCGTGGCCCAGATGGACGACAACAGTATCCAGATGAAGAAGGATCTGCAGATGTTCCTCTACCACCTGCGGCTGGATGCAGAGGTGGAGGTGGTGGAGATGGTGAGAGCTTTCAGTCTTTATTGTTTTGGCAAAAGCCCAAATAAATTTGCTCTGTTGTCTTCAATACTAGTGCAAAAACACAAAATAATCTCTTTCTATTTGTCTGTAATTCGCCTGCCACTTGGTTTGTGCATTATCATGGTTTAAAATATCTCAAATTGTATTTGTGTGTGTGTGTGTCTGTGTGTTCATGTGTTTGTGGTTAACAGCACGAAAGTGATATCTCAGCCTTCACTTATGAGAAGACCCTGGTAATGGAGCAGCGCTCTCAGATGCTCAAGCAAATGCAGCTCTCCAGGACAGAGAGGGAGAGAGAGGTAATGGCTCAGCTCTACATCGCCCCCCTTCTGTGTGGGGGAGGCATAACAACATGGTTATCATTATTGTCTGCCTTATTGTCTGCCTGTCTGTCTTATTGGCACATTAATTAGTTTTGCTTATAGAAATCAGTATTGGTATTACCCACCTATGATGATGCATATAGTACGTTTAGATATCATTGATTCCTTTTACATACAAGCCTTGATTTAATATAATTTGTCTGTAAATGCCTGGGAAGAAATTGTTAGTAGATTTGCTCTTTAGTTTTAAAGCTTATAGTACTAAATGAAAAGAGTTTCGAGAATTAAACCCTGCAGTACGCCCAAATCGATAGTTGCATGACATATGGCCACCTGTTCTATCTCGCTGCCACCCCCCTCCGCTTGGGGTCCTCACTGGGCCGTGACCCCGCCTCAGATTCAGAGCATCACGGACGAATCGCGTAGCTCCATCCGCAGGAAGAACCAGAGCGGGGCTAGCGGCTCTGGCACGAGCCGGCAGAGCGGGCAGCTGGACGACACCAAAGACGACGAGGTAGCTCCTCTTCAGTGTGACTGACTGCCCATCCAGACTGCCCAGTCATCCCCCCTGACCCCCCCCCGAATCCACCTCTGTTATCACCAAGGACTCCCCTACGTCCAGTGACGAGCAGCACACCCCTTTACAGAGCCAAGGCTGTCATGATTATAAGGCTGAGCTACTCTCAAAAACAAAACCGCTAGCTATTCTCATTGGCTATTCTGCCATAATTGAAGTGTTCATCAGCATCAATAGCCACAGTAATTCAAAGGCATCAGCTGATTTAGATTTGTCCACTGAGACTAAGCAGTACAACATGGTTAACTCACCATGAAATCACTCCTGTAGTTTTGTCTTCAGTAAATTAAAAAAGGTCCCTTTAAAGTAAAACCATTTCTCTTTTTTTACTGATCAAAACGGCAGCTCAGTCCGCAGCCTTTCTGGCTTTGTAACTGTCCAGGTGTCCTGCGTGTGTTCCCTCTCCGCATGCGTCACCTCCAGTGCCCGGTGATGTCACTTCCTCCCTGTGCGCCGTGCTCATGGGTCCTCCCTCTTCCTTCCTCCTCTTCCTCACCCCGGCCCGCCTCATGTGCAAGGGGCCTCTCTGCCTAGTTCTGTTAGTTTGGTTCACCATCATGTTACCATCACTTTGGTTTTAGTGTACCTGCACGTACACTAGGTAGTCTCCTTTTGCATGTCATTTATCACATTGGCTTCATGTGTATGGTGGAAGTCATACTCTTTTGTTCTTGTTGATGTTGTTGTTGTTGTTGTTGTTGTTGTTGTTGTTGAATTAGTTAGACGTTTATCTGCATGATTCCTTTTACATTGTTTTGATTGAGGTGGTTTGCTGACAAACCCTTCCATTCACGTTGGATGCATGGACAGATGAAACAATAGAAACAAAGCTAACTCCATTGTTCTCTTCACTGAGATAGTTGTTTGGTGTTTTTTTTTTTTTCTTTTTTTTTTTGGTAACTGTAAAACAAAAACATTCTGCTTTTGGACAGAGTTCAGATGAAGTAAGCCTGATGTACAGTATCTTGCTGTTGTATGATTTTGATGCTCAGTTAGCTTCTTAGCTATTACCCTGATGGCAATAGCAAAACTTATCAGTATTATTTACTATGAATTTACAATATTTATCCAAAATTCAACTGATGAGTTCATTGTCATATTTTGGACCGAGAAAAGACGCATGCACTATAGCCCTAGCCGTATACTGTATTTTCATCAGTTGTTAGCCGTTTCCTAGACAACCAGGAAGATGGACGCCTGCTTGATTGTGTGTTGACACGTGTTTACTGCCACTCGTCTCCAGGCGCAGCTCATTCATGATCGGAACACCGCATCTCACGCAGCCATGAACGACAAGGCCGACGTTACACCCGACCGTGTCCACATGACATGGACTAAGGAGAAGTTCTTCACCGAACGCAACCGAAACCGGGAGCCTAACACCAACATGGCAGTGCGGGATCTCTTCAACATGAAGCCGTAAGTGCAGCCACACAGAAAGAGAAAGACTATGCATACACATAGACACACACACACACTCACACACAACATGCGCACACACATGCACACTCACAATCACAAATATATTTATTCGGATGCAACTCTGATTACTGTAGTTGTGTATGTGTATGTTCATCCCAAGGTATGTATGGTACTGATGATGTTCTACTGGGTGTCTGGTACATGCATCAGACTGGTGTCTATGCACACACGCACGTTTAGTTTCAGCAAATTTGGTTGAAAAAGATCAAGTCACCATCAAAATGATTTTTTCAACTTAATATAACTTATATAACTTTTCAACTTGTATAACTTTCTCACCATGCTGATGTTGGAGCTGTCTAAAGGCCAACTACTAGCATGTTCCTTCCAGCAGCTGACAACTGAACTGCCCTTACTGTACATGCAGAAACAGCACTGGGAATATCGACTCTTCAATCCCATTGGCCCATTGCTCCCCATAGCACTAAATACAGTCCATGAATGTGGACTAAGCACACTAAATGAACACCAAATACTACTAGAGTATACAGTACATATACATGTTACACACCTGTTTGTATCTCAGGGCTTGGTTAGGGCTGGCTTTTATACCACCCATTCATTTAATTAAAACGTGTTAACCAATGAGGGATCACTTAAGGGCTGAAGTACAGTACTCGGGGGCCCCATACACACATACAGTACACACACGCTCACACACATGCACACAAGCACATGTGCGCACACGCAAGCGCAAATGCTGAATCCACTGAGTGTGAGTTGACGAGCATGCAGACATCCACTGTGTAGACTAATCTTCACTTTGGCATCATGTCTTCCATGTCTCCATGTGTGTACATTTGCACACGGCCTGCAGGCCCACCCACTTTGGGCCACCTGGCTCTGATCTGGCTCTGATCTGGCCCTGATCTGGGCCTGATCTGCTTCTAACTGGCTGCATCTGGGCCAGTCCTGGTTTAAGCGCTCCGCTCACAGGCACCAACATGAGTTTGCAAACACTTCCTGTCATTTGCCCACTTAGACCAGCACCGATACTTTAAAGGAATTATCCAGAGTCAATCAACACGTAGCTCTGTTGTTGCATGTGCTATCGGTAGGTATGAGAACGACAGATTTTCATGCACGGTAGACCGAATAGCGAAACGGCAGCCAACGCTAACTGATTAGGGCACGTCTGTTTCGTTTTCTTACGCCCTAATCTGTTAGTGGTAGCAGCTTGCGGTTTGCGAATTCGGTCTACGTTTGTCGTTCTGATACCTATCGACAGCACAGACAACAGGGCTTCGGTTTGATTCACTCCGGACAACTCCTTTAACTGGAAAGCATTCAACAGACTTTGCAGTGGTTTATTGGGTGGCGCTGAGGAAGAAAAACAAAGCAAAACAAATTGTAATCTACTGAAACATAATGATGGCAACAGCCGAGATTAACGTGGGTGTGTGGGTTGTATGGCAAGTGGGGTGTCTAACTGAGAGTCAAAAGCGGAGTGTCGTCGCACTCTTGTTGGTGTCAGTGTGCGGAGCCTGTTCGAGTCATGAGCCGATATGAAGGGCAGGTAGTGGCATTTTACTGAAACCTGTTGAGAATCCACTGAAGATCCACTGAAAGAAAGAGAGAAGCCCGAATTAGGTCTCTTCCACAAAGAACTGAAGCCATTTACGACTCGTGTGTTAACACAGAGTCACGAATACTACTTTTAAATATCCAATTCATCAGTTGCAGAGACAAAAGATTGTTTGACAGTAGGTCAAAAGGCCATTATAAGCCCATCCTATAGTCCAATGGTCATGAGGCTCTGAATGAACACGTTAATTGAGATGCCTTTTGCAGTAAGTGCTAAAGCTACTGTAAATGTGTAATATAGTAACTCCCATACCTTTACATAAATATTGTAAATAAATATCTACTAAATTATGAAAATAATATCGCCACGGGCAGACACAGGCCCCCTTCTGGCTCAGAGAGGAATCACCTTTGTCCCTCACTAATTTGGGCTTCTCTACTTCCTCTCAGTGTGCTGCTCCAACTGTAGTCCCAGTCAGTGCCTTCTACCCTAAATCCACAATGTGCCAACATGGGAAACTCCACAGCAAGAGCTGTATGTGTGTGTGTGTGTGTGTGTGTGTGTGTGTGTGTCTGTGTGTGTGTGTGTGTGTGTTTGTTCCAGGTGTGCAGGCTTATATACACACCACCGGGTGTTTCTGTAGCACCTCACAGGCATGTCTCCAAGATTAAGAGAATACCATGTCAATGTGTGTGTGTGTGTGTGTGTGTGTGTGTGTGTGTGCATGTGTGCGTGTGTGTACATGTGTGTGTGTGTCCGGACCTGTGCCCATGTGTGTTGGCACCCTCTAAAACAAATCACACAGCTCACAACAGCCAGATGTGTCTCTTCAGAAGCTTGTCCCTCTTTCAAGTGCTGAATTCTCGATCTCTTTGATGCCTTCAGCTTTGGGACAATGACAGCTCAGTCCTGTCAAAGCAGCTTGGAGAGGGAATGGCTTTGAAGTGATCTGGTTCAAGTTGTGGAGATGTTTTTTTCTGCCTGTGCCAGCACACATCAGGCATGTCTGTCAAAGGGAAGGGGCGGGAAGGGCTGGGAACGGAGGCCCGCTATTGGTTGGAGGTACAGTATGGGGGTGATGGGTGATTGGCATGTGGTTGTGTGGGGTTTTTGCAAAGCCGACGTCTAAGCCTGTCTTCTGTTGTTCTGTCCCGTTTTCCTCCTTCTAGAGAGTGGGAGAGTCTGTAAGTCGACATTTCTATTTGGCCAAAGCTATGTGTGTGTTTGTGTGTGTGTGTGCGTGTGTGTATGTGTGTGTGAGAGAGAAAAGGAAGCGAGAGATTGAATGTGTTTGTCTTCTGTAGGTGTCCTAGTTGTCTTGTCCTGTGTAAATGTGTGTATGTGTCCATGCATGTGTGTGCGTGTGCGTGTGCGTGTGCGTGTATGCATTGTGAGCAGCTGTGTGCATGTCCGTCCTATGCTACCATTGCTTCCATCCATGGCCGTGTTCTGTGTGAGCCACCAAGAGCATCCGTATGATTAGCATGTGACTGTGCCGTGTCTCACTGGTAGCAGCCTGTGTGTAAACAGCCTTGTACCGTCCATGTCCCCTCGCTACCATCAGGCCAAATTGCACTCAATGATGAATATAAGAAAAAAACAAACAATTGGAATTCACTTAGATACTTAGGAGATGCACCACAAAGTTCAGAATTGATTGATTGCGATCATCAATAAAGTGGCAATGCTCATCGCTCTCTCGCAAACCTGAGAGAGTGTTCCGGAATCACAAAATGTGACATTTGACCTTGCAGGGCTGGACGGTGCAAGCGAGCGGTGTGAGTTTGATGCCACTGATCTTGTCGAGGCTTTGTGCATATCATGAGCTGCATATGGAAGGCTGTGCCCACTAACCCTGTTCACATGACATCACCGCCTCCAACACATTATTGTACTACATTACCCATGATCCTCTGCATACAGCCAGCCAAGCCAGACACGAGAACTGTGTGGACACGATTGGCTGTTGCAGGGCTACCACAGGGTGCCACCTAAATGTATTTTATGGTCTTCTGACTGAAAGTATTTTATTGTGACAGGTTTTTAAGTGACAAGTTCTAATTGCATGTGATGTAAGTGGTAGTTATCAACAGAATCAGTTTATTTTGATCAGAATATTATTTTTTCAATTGGAAAGTCCAAACTGGACGTGATGCAAAACAGTACTGCACTATACGATACAATATGACAGTTGCTAGTTTTGGTGAGAAATCTGACCAAATAAAATAGCCTATTTAGACGATTCATGAAAAAAATGCGCTCAATCTGACACACTATTCTGACACTCACGTGTACTTAGGACAAGCTGTCATTAAGATAAACATATCTACCAGAGTGGAGAGTGTCTGACCTCATCAGTGCCAGGGTCAGTTACTTTATGGAAAACTACTAGTATGCCGCCAGCTGAACTCTCCTGCTTTATGTGCTGACATGCAAGCTTCTTGTGACTTTAGTCAATATTTTAAATTAGTCAAGCGTTTCAATGTGAAGTCTCACTAAATGTATTTTTAATTTTTATATCCATAAGATTATCATTAACCTCAGATAATATCATTCAAGTAATAACTTCTGAAGTGAAGTGAAAATCAAGGGAGTGAATTGATTGGGGTGCAGAGAATTCCATTCACTCAAGAGTATCTGGTGTTTGGAATGTCAGGATTCCAGAATGAAACTGACAACAATTCCCAGTTCTCACCAAGATCAATTGGTCATGATGTTGGTGATGGAAGTAAAAACTGGCCAAGAATCACCAGAACCTACGGTACAATGTCTTTGGCACCATGGCTACCAGTGCAGCCCAGGGACACCTGGCCAGGTGGGGGCGTCACTACTCACACCCAACCAATAGACATCTGACCCCTCCCCCCTGGCAGCATCTCTGGCTGTGATTGGCTGTGGTTGTGCCCCCCTATCCAGTAAGATTGCGTCCCAGTGAATGAAGCCCAGTAAGCAGGAGGTGATGCCCTCTGTCTCTGCCCCTTCCCCACCCCTTCCTGTTGCAGGAACCAGTCGAACGTGCGGCGCATGCACACGGCTGTCAAACTGAACGAGGTGGTGGTGAACAAATCTCAGGGGGCCCACCTGGTCCTCCTCAACATGCCTGGACCACCCAAGAACAGAGGAGGAGACGAAAATTGTATCCTTTCATCACAACTGTCTTGTTTGTGTGTCTTAACAAAGTGCTTTTGTAAAGGCAGTTTTATTCAAAGTTTTGGAGGCTCATGTACAGATGGGGGCATGCTCATGGGGACATTGGTGGGATTAACAAATTGCCATTGTGGTGCTTTGAATATTCTGATGGGTTTGTTGATATCTTTGGATGATGTGACCTCGCGTTCCTTCCTTGACGGCTGTGTCCAGACATGGAGTTCCTGGAGGTTCTGCTTGAGGGTCTCAACCGGGTCCTCTTGGTGAGGGGCGGCGGCCGTGAGGTCATCACCATCTACTCTTAAAGGCTGCGTTGCCATGGGTACCAGCCACAGCCCCCCCTTCTTCTGCCACGCCTCAACAGTTCCAGAAAAATCCTTTCAAGGCTGGGGGTGGACTCTTAGTAGTGGCATTACAACTGGCGGTGTTTGTTTCGAGGGCAGGGGGTTCCTTTGGGCATCCCTTACTTGGGGCGTGCTTCCATTGAGGGGAAGAGTCAGCGGGCAGCGTGAGAGTGACCATCCTTCATCCGAGGGCCAGAGCTGAATGCTACAATTTCAATGTTTCCACGTCAACAAACTGTCTGTCTGTCTGCTCAACCCCCTTGTCTCGTTGTGATTGCCTCGTCAGTTTGTCTGTCACCCCAGTGTGCATGTGTGTGTGTGTGTGTGATAGCAGATATTTGTTAAGCAGACCCTACCAGTGTATGTAAGATGCATAATATCTCACTTTCCTCTGATAGTTTCTTTTTGGGCAAATCTCTTTTGGGGCAGGAGGTTGAGAAGGGGGTTAGTTCTGAAGGAAGACGCACATTTTCAAACTGGTTGGCTGCTCCATTTCCCTGGCCAGCCCAGAGAGATTTAACCAGTCTTTACAGACACCCTTTAAGACATTGTGCTGTCCATGTTTCTCATAGATTTCAAGTGTGAAGAGTGGTCTTAAATAAGTTCTCACTCCTCTCTTGAAGAGTGATATTAAAATGTAATTCTTTTTTTTCAATCTTCAGACCTGGCAAACATATTTTTTTTGTTGTTTTTTGGAAGCAGTCAAAGCAGGCTCACTGTGTGACCCTTGAGGCGCCCCTTCAAAATCCATAGCAACCAATGCTCTTTTCCTCCGTTCAGTATAAGGTATTATGTCTCTGCATCTCAGAGAGAGGTCACACCATCTTTTTTTAAGTCATGTACAGTAGTGTCATAAAACTGTATGTAGTATGAAGGGATTTTTTTTTTTTAAATTTTGGGTGGGATGCAATGATGATGTCATTTTTTCTCCCCTCTGTGGTTTTCCTTGTGGAGGATTGGGGATTTTTATTGTTTAAGGGATGGGCCGAATGTGCAAGCATGTAATCGGAATGTGCAATAGTTGTTCCTTTTTTTTGATGTCACAAACATATATAATTAGCACATACAGTACATAATACACATAGAGAATATCTGTTGAACAAGACAAGGAAAGCCTTCACAGTTGTGGCCAGAACCTGGGTCACCTGGGCAGACGTCCACTCTTGTTTGGGTCAGTGCATCAACTCATGCCTGGCAGGCACCTAAGTGTTAACAACAAAGAGTTCAGTGATGGAAGAGTAACCTCTTGCATCAGACAGGAGCATAGCCATAGTAAACCACCACCACCACCACCACCACCACCCCACCATGCCCACCCCCACCCCCCGTCCCCTCATCAAGTAAGTGTTTGGGTCTCTCACTGTCCTTCGTCTGGCCCAGGCTGCCGGCACCATATTTAACACGCCGCCACTGTTCCGCTGCTTCTTCAGAAACAGTCATGTACCAAAGCTTGGACGCAAATCTCACCGTTGCTGATATAAGTGGTCATCATGTGAAGACTGGAGCGATGTGTGTGTGTGTGTGTGTGTTGGGGTGGGTGGTTTAAGGGGGGTGACAAGGGACTTCATGGAAAAGACTACCTTCACACATCTGTACCAAAGCTGCCTCCATGGAGGAGGAGTAGTTCGGATAGAGACTTACAGTTCTTGTGTGATTATTCGTATATCAGTAGACTGAGGTTGGTAATGCTGCACTATCTCTGTGTCTTTGCAGGGCAGGTTGAATTGTTGTTTGTTGTCGTAGTCATTGTTGTCGTTTTTGTAGGTAGGATTGCCGTTAATAATTCAAAAGGTTCCACACAACAGGGTTTCTGTTTTTCTCTTTTTTTGAAGATTTGTTGATTTTTTCTGTTTTCCTGGATTTCTTGCTTTTTTTTTCTTTTCAGTACTGGCTTCACCACTCAAACGTTGACTGGAATCGTTTGGGAACAGTTCGTTAAAGCAGTCACAATACTCAGCATCAAAGGCAATGTTGTAAAGTGAAGTTGCATTGTTTCTGTATTGTTGTTTAGCCAGCAGACCAGTTTTAGCATTTTTGTTTTTCTTCTCTAGGTTACTGAGAAAGCGATGATTTGAGTTGTGTTGTAGCTCATACTTTTACCCAGCACTATTACGTTATGTGAAATTGTAAAATTGTTACATATTTTTTTTAGCAAATTTATTGGATGTCCTGACATTGTATCATAGGAGAAAATGTGCCAAAAGTCTCAAGTGAGGAAGAAAGAACTGGAAGCTTTTGCTCTTTATGTTTGTCCCACTGGTTAACACAAACAGTGGGCTAACTCCTGTTGCACCATGTGATCTGGTGTTGAATCAACCAAGAAAATAAAGCATTTTTTAAAAGTATCAGTCAGAAGAATCAATTTTTTTGAGGCCATTGTTATGCGCAAGAAGCACAATGTTAAAAAGAGAATCCATGAAAAGGAATTGTGCTCTGGATAGGCCCTTGTGCTGTTACTGTGGTGGTGATGCTGAATTGGAAAAGGTGGTTATGGCCGGACACGGCTCAGGCTGTCAATTCATGTGAGCTGTAGCTACTCCTCATTGCTACAGGGGGCGCAATTGTGCAGTGCACAGTAGAACACAACAAACTTGTACATAAAAGGTGTGACCTCTCAGAAATTACTCAAATTCAAAGCTGTACATTGTTAAGAATATCTCTCTGGTACCTTTCTGCTAGCTCTGCAGTTATGCATTACCAAAGCACTGTGTCATTTTGTTTTGTTTTGTTTGTTTTCTACAGTACTTTGTGGTGGTATCTTAGAGCTGATCGTCAATGTATTCATTTATTTTCTCCAGCATTAATGTATTTGTAGTTTCTTATAGTCTATTCCAATCATACCGTATTTTTGACTATCAATATGTGCACCGTATCTTGAACAAACGGGCATGTATTTCGTTTCTTTAGAGGGGTTGAGGCGGTGCAATGACCATTCATTTTCCCTCTGTCTCCCTCATCGCAAACTAATCCAGTGAAAGCACAACTGGCTATTTTCAGTGAGGCCTGGTTTTAGACCTGCTCTAAAGGCAGGATCAGGCTAGCTCTAAATGCATAATTGGTTTAATATGACTGCGAATAGTGCTCTCTCTTTAAACATGGGTATGTGTCCACTCACTGTAAGAAACATGGGCAGGAGAACAGATGCAGACAGCTAGGACAATAAAACTTAGGTGAATAGAGGGACTAAGAGAGATGAACACGTCATCAGCATAGACCCCTCTCATCCGCACATAGCAGCGACACAGGCACAACTAATCGCACATGAATGAGAATGTAATCTACCTCAAGGAGGTCTTACTAGAGGTCAACACCTGTGCAATCATTCTCCCAGCTGTTAATGTGTGTATGAGTATGATGTGTGTACTGTTATTCATGTCCCCAAGCTTCTTTTCTGAGGAAGAATAAGTGTGTGTGTGTTTGTGTGTGCGTGTGCGCATGCACAACAGTTCATGCATACAAATGTGGATGCATTGGCCTATGCTTTAGTAATAGGTCAGGTGTGAGGTGTGTGTGTTTGTGCGTATGTGTGTGTGTGTGTTGGAATCAGTTAAGTGTTTTAGATGGACAAAATGACAAAAACCTGTGAGATGTTACATGTGGGTGCAAACATAGTGGAGCTTAGCCCTTTAAATTAAATGTGTGCCTCGAGTAATTTAAATAAAGTGCTGGACCATATCACAACACTGGCTCTCCTTGTGATCTTTCTTGTTGTTCTTTGATGGTTAAAGAATAGTTTAGTTTATATGTTTGTTCTTTCACTAGATGGACTTTTTCACCACATCCATGCGAGAGAGAGATCAATGGGTTGATTAGATCAGTTGCCCTGATCAATAACTTAAATTGAGTGGAGCGTTCCTGATGCCGTCGCTATGACGAGCACCAGAGGTTACTCCTAAACAAGAGATCCATAATGACTGCTGTGTGTGTGTGTTTAAATGTGTGTATATCTAACCCTGGCGCCATCTTCTGAGCGCATGCAGTCATCATGGCGAGGTCATCAGCATAGAAAATCCTCTCAGCCATAGATAAGCTCGGGGCTTTGGAGCACTCTGTACGTGATTGGCAGGTGACAGTCATTTATAGATCCAGTGATGTTGCGCAACACACTCTCACTCTCTCTCCCTGGCCTTACTCGAGGTGACCTTGCACCTGACCTTCACTATGAGAACAGATCTATGGCCAAGAAGGTGAAAGTCATTTAATCCAAGAAGGTGAAAGTAAGTATGTAGATATTTTTAAGATATTTATTTTTTAAATTACATTTACACGTATCCATAGAATCCAGCATTTTGAAATATCTCCACTTTAAAGGGTTGTTTTAAAAACATCTTTTTGAAGTGACTAAAACTGTATGTAAATGAAAGATCCAAACAGATGGAAAAAATAAGCAGAAAAAATATCAAAAGCATCAAGAGTAAAAGTAGTTTAGGAGGCTTTAGGGGACATTATAGGTCTCTCAACTGCAGTATGGGTGAATCTCCCGAGCTGTGTTTCTGCATGCAAATGTTTGGCACAAAAAACATTTTGCAGTAATAATATGTGCAATGTTTTTACATACCGATAAAATGTCTTGTTTACTTAAATATACGTATTTAGCCAGTCAGGGGTGTACTTACCTGGGTGTCAGGGTCACTTGGGTTGAAGGTATACAGTATACAGCAGACATGGGCAACATACGGCCCGGGGGCCGGATGCGGCCCGGTTACTGCTTCAATGCCCCCGAGATGGCCTCGAAATTTTTGGGGAAAAAACACCTTCTTTGTCTTACCCAATCCTGCTGTTATACAGTACATCTGTGAGATGTTGCTGTGTGAAATTACGATTTGGTTAGAGGCAAAAATAAATAATTTGTACCATTTGGTCGAATGTTTAATTGCAGTCATCCAATAGGTGGCCCGCCACTTACTTTTCCGAAGTAAATGTGGCCCTCAGACTAAAACTGTTGCCCACCCCTGGTATACAGGTATGTGCACTAATAAGGACAAGGTGTGTTAGGTGGGAATCACACCGTAGCCCTGCCGCTGGCAGAACAGTCCAGATTTAGTGTCGTATCACAGCACATAGCAGCAGGGCAAAGGCCTGATTCTATGGAAAAAGAAATCTTTAATTTAGAGTAAACAGCAATGCCACCCAACTGAAGTTCTTGTTTGGACAGTTAGCTCAACCACTTTCTAAATTTCAGATTTGGATTTTAGAGTGGTCTTTGTGTGTAACTGTCAAAGCAATATTGAATTCCCTCTACAAGTCCACTTTAGCACAAGATTAATGTCGAATCTAGGGGGTGCTAAGACACAAATGGGAAAGCTGCCAGTACTAAAATCTGCCAGAAGTGAGGGCCTGAAACATCTTAATGCACCTGATGGCCACCACAGCCTCTTTACTATGGCTGGAAAGGAAAGGAAGAGCTATACAGTCGACTGCATTCTGCAGCTTTGTCACTAGATGGCTCAAAATCCTGAAACATTACACAACAATTTATCACATCTTGAATTATATTTATATTAGGCATCAGAGGTCTTAGATACCACAGAGTGTGTATGTCTTTGTGTGTGTCATTTCATATAT
>JASCQY010000057.1:5998897-6014519 GCA_030264315.1 Sardinella tawilis | reverse complement strand
CACACACACACACACACACACACACACACACACACACACACACACACACACAAACACACACACACACACACACACTTACATACTTGTCTATGGTACCAGAGATGTTGCTTATGTTTTTCACACATTCCTCACACAGTAGAGTCACTCTGATAGTTGTTCCATGTCATCATGGAACACTTTACTGAAAAGAGAGGGTGTGTGTGTGTGTATGTGTGTGTTGGGGGGATTGGCATCCTGGCATAGAGGGGTTCTCGTCATAGCTATGCTGCTGGCAAGAGAGAGGGTCACCCGTAAAGCCATTTACAGCGGAAACAGTGTGGCCATACAGATCTCTTACTGCCGATCAAGATTTGAAAAAATATTCTTTTAATCATTAGCAAAATACCTTCAAACAAGGCATTAAGTGTTCAGGAAAATATTTTGGGCTTCAGACCAAAACAGGGGTGGAAGAAAACTCATTGGCGCATATGTGTGTGTGTGTGTGTGTGTGTCTGTGTGTGTGTGTCTGTGTGTGTCTGTTGCCATCTGGAAGTTGGTACTGAATGAAATTTAATGGCAATAAAAGCAGTAAATTTTTACGTATCCATCCCCCCACCACCGCCACCCCTCTGATGTGTCATTTCTCAGTTCCACTCCAGTGAGGTCTTCTAATGCTGGATTTATTGTGGAAAATGTTGGTTTCTCCTTGCATACTTTTGTTGAACCACGCGGTACAAAGTCTAGATACTACTGTGCTGTCTAACATTTTTTTTTTTTTTTTTAACAACAACAGGTTTTATTTCACATTGAGGAATACTGTTAAATTATTCTGGCATTAGCTGTTGACTGGTTAACACTGCACACTGGTCCTCGTCAGGCCTGACAGATACATAATACATTATTCCAGATAGGCTTCCTGTGTCCGTGGACTGTTGTTTCTCTTGAATAGTGATTAACCTTGCCTCAGCCTTCAGTATTAATTATCTCTAGTCTTTTTATATCAGTATTCGTTTAACTAGCTGTCTTGCAGTCTCTCTCCCGTTATCTTTTGGACCTTATCTAACCCTATTCCAAGCACATGTGAATAAAATTAGTGTAATTGTAATGCTAACCTTGATTTTCTAGATTAGGTGTGCTCTGTCCGGTTCATCAAAACAGTCCTAGCAGCATCTTGTGAGTTGCATCCAAAAGTGACTGAATTCCCCAAACATTGCAATGATTTCCACAGAAAAGGATGGGATGAGTTCAAGGGTTCGGCTTTCTAGTAGAGAACCACTGATTTAGCAGATGCTGTTATTTAGGGCGTATGGATTATAAATGGATTATAAATGGTTCCAGGTGTTTATTGATCCCTGGGAAATGACCCTATGACCTTGATGTTGATCAACATCCGATCAACATCCTCCATCTGAACCAGCAGACCAAATGAGCAGATGAGCCTTGCTTTTTTTCGGTTCGCTTGTTATGGTATTAAAATTCTTGCGGCTCTCACCCCCCCTCTCACAAACAGAGGCTGTGGAGACGTGGTTTTGTTTAGCCTCCCCACAATGGTTTCTACTGTGGCTGTCGCCAACTCAAGTGCTTCATTTACATCAAAGCAGTGTACGTTCTCTCACGCGTCTGAGCGACCCGCTCAGTGTTTATGGACTATAAATCTAAACGAAGCTGTGATATGAAATGATTACTTTTTTTATTGGACAGATTTTTTTCCATAGAGAGCCTTTTCCAAAACCTTTCCAAGTCATTGTAATATGTTTTGTTATTGTGAGACATTCCCAAATAGCTGAGTTGGCTGATATTAGCTCATTACCCATATGAACCTGCAGAAAGCCTGGACCTAATGCTCTGATCTCAATCTAATCTAATCTCAGTGACCACAGCCGCAAGAGCAGCGGCAAGCAGTCAGGCTGGGGTGGGTGCATGCAGGTTTTAGACCTGCTCAAGGGCCCCATGAAGTTCAAGGTTACACAGGGGTCTCTGGCTTATGTTACCCCTGAGGCCCTTGTTTGCTAATCAGAGAAATGAATACTCTTTCATGTCGTGAAACAATCCTAAATGAGATCAGACAGTGTGTGTGTGCGTGTGTGCGCGCGCTTGTGTATCGTGTGCATGTAATGTGTGTGTGGTATAGCTAAAACACTGTGTTTATGTATCAACACATTACAGAGTTGTGTTTATGTTTGTGTAGCGTAGATGCTAACCCTCCATGACTTTGTGAATGTGCCCCATTCATTCCCATAACTGCTGTAATCCTTTGATCAGGGCTGAAGCCACCTGACCTCTGGTCCCCGCTAACGCGTGTGTTGACTGGTGGCTAAAGTGCAGGGAACAGACGTGCGCTTTGTGTAGTGGGCTGCAGCTCTCACCTGTTTACGTCAGATGTCTAAAAGCCCCATGCTAAATGCTACACAGCACACACACACACAAACATACACTTGTACGCACACACACACACACACACATACACACACACACACACACACACACACCACTTGTCAAATAGGCCACACTGCTCTCTGACATCATGTTGGAATGATAAAAGACTCATCCAGTGTGAAGTGGCTGATGGGATGTGCTTTCGGTAGGAGAAGAGACGCTGACAGATTCTCCCCTCGGGCAAACCTGCTATTATCATACCCGGAGGCCACCCACAGGATTGAAAATCTCCAACTCCAAAAAAACAATGAGGGAAACCACAAATCCACCTAACCCTCAAAAAAAAAAAAAAAAATTGCAGCATGAAGAGAAGCTCTCAGATGGGCCTGCTGATAGGTTCTGGGAGACTTTGCAGGAGTACACCAGCATTCAGGACACAGTGATAACAACTAGTGTCAACAGGATATATTTGGGATGGCCTGAGGACAATATAGTCGGTTGTATGGCCCCTATGTAGGTTTGCGTGGAAGCCAAAGGTTCCTGTGGGATTGGGGAGAGATTGGGGAGAGAAAGAGGTCAGGATTGAAATGAAATTCCTCACTGGCCCCCAAATGGAGCCAAAAAGTACACAAACCCTTATTTGCTTTATTGGACCCCTACAGAAAGCGTGTTTTTTGGCTGGTGTTAGTGGACATGAATATACTCTTTACCCCTTTTCCCCCACATCAACACTGTCTTCCTCCTCCCCCTCCTCATTATAATCATCATAGTCTTGTTAACGATCAACATCCTCATTATTATTACTTGTAACTAGATTGCAAACATTGTAAATTACAATGTTTGCAATCTAGTTATACAGTATGTAATTATTGTTGTAGCAACCAGCAACAGCTTGATCTACAAGACATGTTAAACTTAAAGATTTAGGTTTCCTTGATGCATTTGTGTGCATGAATATTCGTCAAACCAAGATGCTCTAGCTGCCCTAGAATTCCTGCCATTCTTTATGGGGCGCCATCTTATCTCTGAAATATGCTCAGGTCAGGTCGCCATCATCATCATCACCAGCGCATTGTCTCTTGTTGACAGCCATGGCAACGGCAGGAGGTGAATCCTTTCAAGAAAGCATGCGCTCTAGAGGCGAGCCCCTGTATTGTTCTGTTCTCTGGTCTTGTTTTCAGATTAAGCTCCCTTTGCATTTGTTCTCTGGTCTTGTTTTCAGATTAAGCTCCCGTTGCATTTGTTCTCTGGTCTTGTTTTCAGATTAAGCTCCCGTTGCATTTGTCTTGTTTTCAGATTAAGCTCCCATTGCATTTGCGTATGGCTGGTTGTAGTTTCGGTCCCCTCCAGAGCGTGAAACAGTTAAATGAGGGACAGAGGGACGGAGCAAGCCCAGGAGTGCTGGGAATGTTAGGTGCTGGTTGTTTTTGCATCCCTGCATTGAGCTGCCATGGCTTGTTGGCAAAGCAACTCTTGCAGTTCATCCAGGCAAAGCACGAGTTTGCTGCTCGAGCTGTGTCTCATTTTCCTGATGAAAGACAGAGAGTCACAGAGTCGAAAACAGCATCCATCAAATTCAGTTGAGTCACACACAGTCAGAGCTTATTGCTTAACCTTCCTCTGGTTTCGGTTAAACTCGGATAGTTTAAAGCTTGATCAGTTTTAATTGGGATAAGTGGCATTTCAGACTTCAATTCATGAGCACACGGTTTCACTACAAATCGGGTGGCAACATTTAGGACATGGTTAAAATATTCTCCTTTCCACTACTGCCTGGGATCTGGTCTTTATATTTTGCTTCCCATAGTCAGCAATGTAATAGTGGTTGTGACTTTCCTCTTTTAGCATCATTTGTTTGTGAACTATTGTGAGATGAGCTCCAGATTGAGCTAAAAGATTGAGCTAAAAGGAAATGCAAGTCAAGTATCAGCAGGCTTATGAACTGAACTCTGTGCTTTTCCATGCTCGTACTGTCAGCTCCACACGCTAATGCTGAGAGACCCAGCCAGACATCCAGATGTGTCACAAATCTTGCACACGAACCAATTCTTCATAATCGGGAGAATGACATCACTCGTTATTGACTCCCTTTTAACTGCAGATTAGCAACTTTCACATCAGGGGTAAAGAATGCTCACAGTGGGTAGTAATGCCTTGGGCTTCAGGCTGGTAGTTTGCTGTGTAGGGAGTTTTATTGAATGACTTTATCCCAAGGATATCTCCTCACCGTAGAGAGCAGTCTTGAGGCCTAATGGGGAAATCTGCTTTGCGTTCAGCTTTGGCTCAATGGAAGCACAGCCAGCAAGCCAATTGCCCAGTTACAAATCTCTAGCAAGGCCCTGCTTAATCTACCTGACAGGAGTTAAAGAGTTTGATTAGTGGGGACAACACATGTTTTATGTGCAGCCATATCCAGTTGCTCTCCGGACAGCGAGAGATTAGCTTCTCCCCAGTGACTTGCAGGATTGCCCCGGTGTTGTTTACGTTTGCACAAAGGGCTTTTTTTCCCTCCTCCACCTCCTCCGACCGCACAGCACAGGTTCGTCATACCTCCCTCCCCATGACCTGGAGCACAGGGGCATCAGTTTTCCAGGGCAACCAGTCAGGGGCTATGTGAGGGGAAGGAGGTGGGGGAGTGGGGGCAGCCATTTTGTTTGAACTTGACAGCGGGATGTTGAACTTTGTTAACTAATGCTTGGTTGCAAAAAAAGGGGAACTAGGCTCCTTTCCACGTTAGTTGATGTCTTTGTTTTTGCAGTGCTGTCAAGCTGAGTTTTACTCTTTGGTCACCTTAAGTCTTTATGCTTCAGATGTTAAATCGCCATGCCAACAATACTGAGGTCAAAACTGTGTTTCCCCATGGGAGATCATGTACTGAATTAATATGTACTTACAGCGTGGAACACGTCTCTTTGAATAAAAAGGCCTACTCAATGTAAATATAAATATGGGTGAGTATGTGGCATTGGGGTCAGCAATTGTTGAAAGAATCTCCAGATCCTGTCCAAAGAAAACGATATAAAACCACAGCAACGGTATTAGTGGTTTAAGGCCTCTGGCACCCTGGGCTAGAATAAGAGGTTTCTTCCAAACAACGTGTTCCCCTCTCGTTTTGGTCCTTAAGGACAGTACATTGTGCTCTGTCTTTGGCTGTAGCCTAGCCTACTGTAAGAGTGTCTTTGATGTCTCTGCCCTCCACTTCAGCACCGAGCCGCAACATTTCCAGGTGATGCAGAGTAGTCGCTGAAAGACTGTTGAAGGGCTGTATTAGAGGCAGTATAGACGTTATGTTTCTTTGAGATCAAGTTACATTAGGTCATTTAGCCAACTCTTTCATCCGTTCAA
Source organism: Sardinella tawilis (assembly GCA_030264315.1). NCBI lineage: Eukaryota > Metazoa > Chordata > Actinopteri > Clupeiformes > Clupeidae > Sardinella > Sardinella tawilis. Next base: position 6,008,819 of record JASCQY010000057.1, on the reverse strand, counting down.
CCCACTGTACAGTTCTGTGAATTTGATCCAGAAACGTTCCTGTGTTGACAGCATGTCTGTAATAAAGTACACTATTGTATGTATGGCCAGCCTGGACACTAAAGCTACTGAAGCATTAGCGACAAATTAGGGTAGCGACAACATAGCTAGGACATGTTCTGGATACATGAGTCCTTTCATTCTTACAAGTGTGAGAAATTGTGTATCTTGATATTTCCAGAGCTAGGGTCCAGACACTGGCCTTTTTCTCTCTCTACCTTTGTATTGCCTCAGTATTGTCTTGGATAATAATCTTGGTTTACTTCACTTTTGGAGTCATAAGCAGGGGTGTAGCGGGCATTCGAGGCAAGGGTACAGAGTCCCCCCACTTCTTGAAACAGATCTATCATATACTTTTGCTCACCCTTTAAATATTAGGCATACTGTACATTTAAGATGTTATATTGTGTACACCCGCTTAAAGATCCCCTCTACACATCTGACTATGAGGATATTCCTGCTGCCAGACAATGACAAGTTGTTGGCCTAATATGGAGGATAAAAGTGACATCAGGAAATGTGGTTCAGTCTTGAATGGCAAAGCAACTGGAAGAGCAAGATGCTAACAGCTCTAAAAAATGGTTTTGAATCCCAGGAAGCACTAAGAAAAGACTGGTGATGAAATTTGTATACACTGTCAAGTCAATTTTGAAAAAAACATCTGCTCAACAAATAGATGTATCACAAACATATCCACGAATGTGTAAGATGTCTGCACACACATGCAGCTTCTGAATCTGCATGTTGTTTTCCAAGCACTTCAGTGCTGCATTCCATCTGTACCACTTGGGCCCAGCTGGCTCTGGCCTTCTCTTGTTTCCCAGAGTGCTCGCAAAACAGCACAACACAACCCCAGTATCCTGCTGCATTTGGCCGGGGCACTCAGTGCTCTTGCTTTCCCTGTTAGGTCAGCTGTCAGCCAGGACACAGAGCAGAAGCCACTGCAGTGCAGGGGTAGCTTGGCCACACTGAGAAACTGGGGCTGTGGCTCCCTCCATATGGGCGCCATATTGGCTCCACTGAATAACATCCAGCCCTGGTAGGTGCTGAATGGGCTCAGTGTGCTGTGCAATGAGCGTGTTCCATATGGTACAGTTGGTAGGGGAACCCCCTGTGAGCGTTTCTGAAGTAGACCACTAGATCAGTGTAAATAAGCTGAACATGTAGTATTTTGCTCTCTTACGTAAAACATTATGCAAATATTCCTCATGCTCTCTCGCTCTCTCTCCTCAGTTATACTATTACTTGGATACACACTCTTTCACTCTCCATCTCCCTCTCTCTCTCTCTCTCTCTCTCCCTCTCTCTCTTTTCCTTCATTCTCTCGCTTTCGTCCAGACATAGAACAGATATGGGCAATGTGCAATTTGTCGTTGTTCAGAATGTTTGTCAGTTTGAGATTAAATGTTTAGAGGCCAGTTATACCAAAACAGCCCAATCAAAACAGATGAAGCAGAGACATACTGTAGTGTTACTGTGAGAAATCGTCAAAAAGTCTGCACCGAAAGGCTAAATATTGCTATAATGCCCCTTTTATTTCAATTTCTTGCATGAGATTAGTTACAGTAGACTAGAATAAACTTGAACACTTGGAGAGAGCAGACCACCACCAAGTGCCAACTCTCAACAAAATCTATTCAGAGATTCCCAATCAATGCAGAACTTACTGTACAGTAATTGAATCTCTCATGAACCATGCTACACCCCTCCAGCAGTTGTCATGAATATCTAGCAGGTTGGTTTCTGTGATCCAACTGACATAGAAACCAACTTATATTGTAGATAAACTTGTCAACTGAAAGCATTGCTCTCAAAATGGACATCATTTCACTCAGATTAGCCTTGAAAGCAGATGTTGTTTTGCCCTTTCTAGTTGGCTTAATACACATTCCACTCCTCAATCATCAGAAAGGGCCATACAGAAGCAATGGTACCGTAGGTCTTTCCATAGAATATAAATGAACCCAAACGCAGGTAAATACCCTTAACGTCCATCCAGCCTCGTGTCTACGTTGCAGAGCCACACACTTTTAAGCAGCACCATCTGGCTAAGGCCAACTGGATCTTTGTTCCATTACGGCAACGCGCTAATGAACGCAGATTGCAGTAACATGGTCTCCTGCTAAAACAGGAGCACTCCAAAGTCAACAGTGATGTCTTTGTACTAATTTCGAATGAGGTAAAGACATCTGCAAAGTATTTGTGCGTGGTTGATAAGTATTTAACTCATAGATTCTTCCAGCATTAGAGGATTCTTGATGATGGGGAAAAAGGCCTGATCTAAGCATGAAATAGATCTGACTCAATCTTAGGCTTGCTCATAGAGAGTGTTCTTTTTCTAATGTGAATGAGATTATTGCTGTGGATGCATCTGTGTCAATGAGAGCACAGGAGGCAGCCAAGTGTTTGTTTGTGGACTGTTTATTTGGCCTAAGATGATGAGAACGTTGTTTCGCCAGATATGATGTCACAGTCTTGGGTCATCCAGCTGCAGTAGGTTGCGTTCTGTGACTCCCAGTGCATCTTGGGAACCGGCACCTGCTCTATGTCTTTCTGTTGCCTTTTCATTGGATTGGAAGAGCCAAAGCCTTCTGCCTTGTTGTCATGGCGATGGGTAGTAGATAGCAAACATATCAGGACAGTATCAATACTAAAGTCACTACTCAGGGATGAAGTATACAGTATACTAAATAATTCTGTGGGCTGACTAAAACATAATTACACCTTTGGCACTATGACAGAGCCCAAGGCCTTAAAGTCTTCTGCGGGGAGGTGGGCTGGGGGGTTGGCTAAGCACTGCTAATATTATTTCCATGCTCAGTTCTTGAGTGCAACTTATCCAGCTAAATCTATGAAATATCATATGGATAATCTATAGTGTCTTACTATAGATTACCCCATTTATTTTCTTTGCATGTTTCTAATACGTGCATGTTTTCAAAAGGAGATCTTTTCATAAAAAGAGCATTTTGCACAGAATCGACTCTCACAAATAGCATGACTGGTGTACCCAGTGGTCCACCACTCAGAGCCCCCCGTAGGGGTCCGACTTTGGTGTGGTCAGTGTAGCTAAGCCCATTTTACAGGAGCGCTCCTGCAGCCCAAAGCGTATTAGTCCCTGCTAATGCCTTCCAGATGAGGCTGCCTTATTCCCGTACCTTCGTACAGAGCGAGCAATTGTTTCCGCAGGTCTCCGTCTGTAACGAGGAGCATGTGTGCTGTGCTCCGAGATCGGTCGCTCGCCTGGCCGCCATGACGCTCAGGGAGGGAAGGAGGTTGGGTCGAACCATTCCAAGGTGGTTTTTAGGGGGAGCTGGGGGTGTCGGGAGGAAGAGGGTCCTTTTTGACAGATGGTAACGCTTGACTGTCTAGTCCATTTGGCAAATGGTGATGAATTGGATGCCTTGCATTGTGCTTGAAAACAGAAGCTCATTGACATAGACAAGGCAAGGAGAGAGAGAAGCCAAAGTTGCTCTGCTACCTGTAGAGAAAATTTCTGAATGCACAGCTGGCTCTCTCTCTCTCTCTCTCTCTCTCTCTCTGTTCTCTCTGTCTTTCTCTCACTCTCTCACTCTCTCTCTCTCTTTCTCACTCTGTGCTGTGTCCTCCTTCCCCTGCACACTCTTTGGGTGTCTCCATGTCTTTGATTACCCAAACACGCCTGATTGAGCTGATGGAGAAGTTTTCAACAGTGTGATGTCATGTGATGATGAGATCAGCTGGACGTGTCTTAGCCGCAGAGACATGAGACATGCCGTGCACAGGGTCCCCCTGGTGCGGCGCTGACAAAGCCTGATGAGATGGGAATCAACTCTTTTGGCTGGAAATGGAAGAGTGGGTGTATGTGTGTGTGTGTGTGTGTGTGAGTGAGTGAGTGTACAAATTTGTGTAAACTAAACACTGTCCAGTCAACAGTTTCTGTGCAGTATGTGTGTGACTGTGTGAGTTTCTGTGGTAACCATGTGTGTGTTTTTTTCTCAATCTTAGAACGGGGAACCAAAGGCCAGCTGGACCTGACTGAGCTGATCGGAGTGCCTCTCCCCCCTGCCGTGGCCTTCATCACAGGTTTCGAGGGCTTCCCTGCTTACAGCTTCAGTCCCGGCGCCAACGTGGGTCGGCTGGCGCGCTCCTTCATCCCCGACCCCTTCTTCCGTGACTTCGCCATCATCGTCACCGCTAAGCCCACCACCCGTAAGGGAGGCGTGCTGTTCGCCGTCACCGATGCCATGCAGAAGGTGGTGCACCTCGGCGTGGAGCTGGCACCAGTGGAGGATGGCACGCAGCGGGTGGTGCTGTACTACACCGAGCCCGGGACTAGCACCACCCAGGAGGCAGCCTCGTTCAAGATGGGCGAGCTGACGGGGCGCTGGGCACGCTTCACGCTGGCCGTCCAGGGCCACGAGGTGCGCCTCTTCATGGACTGCGAAGAGTACCATCGCGTGGCCTTCCAGCGCAGCACGCGACAGCTCACCTTCGAGCCCAGCTCTGGCATCTTTGTGGGTAACGCTGGCAACACCGGTCTGGAGAGGTTTGTGGTGAGTATCAGTGCATTGTGGGTATGAGACCGATTGTGGGGACATTTTAGTATATGGGAATTCGGTGCTGAAATATGGGTGGAATTCAGTTCAATCTGGATTTGATGAATGAAATGAATGTGCATTAATCATTAAATCATGAATTATAGAGAGATTACATAGATTTTTAGACATTTGTAGAGAGTTATGGGGACTTACTTTACAGTGAGGACATTTTGGTTTGTGGAGACACAAGCTGTCACAACAGTTTTTTTTTTTTTTTTTCGAGTGACTGGATTTTATTATAGAAAGCCTCCTCACAATGACATTTATTATATTTCAATGACAATGAATTGATGTAAGTTGCATTCACCGATCGCCCTGCAGCATCCCACCCAAATAAACCTGCTTCATATTAATTTCCATTCCAGTAGCTTTGAAACTCTCACACAGCTTCCCAACACCCAACAAGTGTTTGGCCACAGGAGAAGTTGTTGTTGTTCTCTAACATATACGGGATCTTGTCTCGACACCGCAGACTAGGCGTCTGAAAGCTAATTGATCAGAAGTTGGGACCCGGAGCGTGGGACTGTTAACATGGTGGCAGGCCACAGAGCTCTTGAAGCGTGGCACTGAAGATGTTTAAACTAAGATGACATCACGCTAGAGTCTTGAGTCATAGTGGATGTGTTTGGCTTAAATGCTCTGTTTGGCTACAACTCCTGTGTTGATAGCCTGGTTGTCACACCGTGGCAGTGTGTCTGGTACAGAATCAGGTCACTGACTATGCTGCAAAACTCCGGCAACAATTTGTGTTGGGATGCTTGCTTGCTTCTTCTACATTTCATTGATTGTCTTCTGAATGTGAGTAAATAAGATGTTTAAAATCAATAGGCCTGCAGTTCTAAAATCTTTTGCAGGGTCTCTGAAGATGTGGTGAATGATAAAAATCGCCAAACCTGTCACATTGGGCCGTTAGCAAAATGATGTACTGCATATTACAGATGTTTCCAAACATCCTGTCTGTTAGTGAGGTTCACAGAAAACCACAAAAAGCTAAATATTCATCTACTGCGGGGCTAGAAATGATCTTGCAATACAGCAGTAAACAACCCTCTACTCTCCACTGGATCAGGAAGAAAAAGTGGGGTTTTCTATCTTTTTGCCATCCTCTCTCTCTCTCTCTCTCTCTGTCTCTCTCTCTCTTTCTCTGTCTACTTCTCTTAGCCTTTTTTCCCTTTTTTACTATTTTCCTTCTTTTTTTTCTTACCACTTTAACTGTATAACCTCTTTTCTGCCAAGGACCCTGTTCATGACTAACCCTAAATTATTGTTTGTAAATTGCTTGTGGCCTAATTCCAGACAACATAGGCTACATGTACACTGTCCCTCACTCCAAAATGGGGCACCTACAGCAGGGTCTCTTCTTTCCTTCCTTCCTTTCTTTCTTCTCTCGCTTCTTTTCACTTTTCTATTTCTGTCTCTCTCTCTCTCCTGCTCACCCCTCTCATCCCCCTCTCCACTGTGGTGCTGTGGCTGCACTTCATGAGCGGTGAAGGCAGGTGTTGAGGGTTGACCCCACGGCCTCCAGCAGTGAGAGTGTTTGTGCTGGACGTCGCCCCCAAGGTTCCGCATGTTCACCTGAGAGGAAGAACAATAAATACGCTCTGTGGCCGCTCTTTGCCAGAGGACGCCGCTCGCAGCATGACACCAGATCACTCTGGCTTGTGCCAGCAATTCTATATGCTGCCTCTGTGTGTATGTACAGTTTGTGTTAGAAAAAAATTACATGTACTGTATGTGTATGTGTATGTGTGTGTCTGTGTGTATGTGTATGTGTGTGTGTGTGTGTGTGTGTGTTTGTGTGTGTGTGTGTGTGCGCGCGCGCGCTCGCAATGCTACACAGCACACCCACTGTGGGGCTGCCTGCTAAGGAACAGCCTCAGCAGGACCAACCACTGCCTAAAAAGCCCCCCGCTGGCCGGGCACAAGTTCACTGACTGGGAGCTTTGTCCAATAAAACCCAACCTTATAAAAATGTGCGTATGCTTTTTCAAGCTTGATTTCTTCCCAAGTTGCAACGGCCATCTCAGTTTTATACCACTTATTTGTGCAAATTGTTTCACTTAAGCGGACGCATTACCAATCCTAATGCTTCGTGTTTCGAGTGTTTAGAGAGGACAGAGGCAATAGCACAGATAATAGGCATGCAGGACACACAGTGCTGGTGTGTGCGCTGTGCTGTGCTGTGCTGTGTTGTGTGCTGTGCTGTGTTTGAGAGTTTGGGGTTCGCTTTGCTCTCGATTTGTCAGGGTTGCCAGACAGGACTCCTCTGCAGCGGTAATTGAGAGCAGCTGTGTGGTTTGAGGACATGGCTCTGGGTGTCCAGCACTGCCTCTGGCGTGCCTAAGCCCCGGTCTGAGAGATACAGTATTAAGTGATTGGCCTTGATGGAGAAGGATTACTCAAGTGGGTGCATAGACACTGGACAGACATGGAGTATGTACATACACACATATACACACACACACACACACCCATGCTGTACACACACATGCACACCCACACAGTACACACACATGCACACATACACACACGTGCACACACACACACACAGCACATCTTCACTTATCTTTCCTCAATCTCCTCCATTACACAACTACATCTTTCTCCTCCCCCTTTCTCTCTGTCTCGTATTCACACACACACACACACACACTCATTCTCTCTTCTTTTTTTTGTTGTAAACACACACACACACACACACGAACAAACATTCATGAAGACAACCACTTCACAAATGCCATGCTTTGGGCTAAGCCTGATGCCAAAAGACAATGCTTCCCAGCTGACATACAAACACACACACACACACACAGTGCTTTGGCTGGACTCCCAATCTTATGAAAATGAGTTGCGTTGCAACGGGTTACGATGGTCTACCTCTTTTTTTCCTCTCTGAGTTTCCTATTTTTACAGCTACGGCGCTTGGCCTCTGTCTTTACCAGTTGAGCGCCGTGCAGCTAGCACTGTTCCATCTCACCGTGTTCTCATAAAGGCCTCTCATGGAAAGTTCTCTGGATTGGACAGAAACGTATTTCAAAGACTCCAGTCCTCATGGAAAGTTCTGCCTATCGGAACTTGCAAGAACTTATATAATTTTTCTGCTGCTGTTGTCATCTCCGTTCGCTTCGGCTTTCATTGTGCAGTGCCCAGGGTCGGAAATATGAGCAGGAATGTCAGAAGATATCCCAAGTTCAGGCTGGACTCTGTAAAGTGCCTCAGAGACATTTCCATATGTTATGGTGCCATATGAATACAATTGAATTGAAATCTAGTTCAGCTAGTTTTACAAAAATATCAGCATTCACACATTCAGTGCAGTACAGGAAGTCTTTTTACTGTAGGGTATCTGTCTTTGCTAATTTAAGGCAGTCAAAGCTGTGTATCAGCATCACCTCTCCAGTCCAGTTTGTGTGTGTGTGTGTGTGTGTGTGTGTGTGTGTGTCCTCTATAAAAGAAATGCCAAAAAAGGGCTTTGAACAGCTGTGTTTATCCTCCACTTTGGGGGGGAACCGTCTGTGTGTTGTGCACAAGGACAAACACGGGCTCTACAAAGTGACCACCACAGTCAGCGTGTGGCCGCTGCACAGGTTAGCCTGAGGTTAGCGAAGCCATTTCAGTTCACTGCTCTCCATTCAAGTGTGGCCATAACGAGCCTGCAATCTTGGTCCTAAAGTAGAGCACTTCTGCTTGTCAGCTTGCTCTGCCAAAGCAATTAGCTGCCCACAATGGCCATGCCAATGGTGTTTACACTTCTTTCAAGTAAACAGACATAAACCTGCTCATGGTTGTCTGTGAGGACTGGAGGGCCCTGTTTTTGTTTTGAAACTCATTTTTAATAGTCTCACTTGTGCCGATTAATAAATGAATAGTTGAATGATGAATATAATGAATGAATGCTTGGATGGGTGGATGAATTAATAACTGAATGAATAACTGATTGATCAATAATCATTTACATACAGTACGGCGAGTGAAGGACTGGCAAAATCTGAGATTTGACTGGAGAGAACTGACTGTGGAGACTGTAGACAGATCATTCATGTTTAGGCCTTGTTCAGTGGTATTCAGGTCAAGAGGATCATAGGCAAAAGAAAAAGAGCGAAGTGGTGGGAAAAAGTCCTGCTTCAGTTCCATGGGACTGAAATAGAGCTGGAGGGAAGCAGCTTTATATCGTTCTCCTCTTTTGATATCACAAAGTAGGCTAAAGACTCCGGAGGATGCAAGGATGCAGGAGTCATGATCCCGTGAATCATCCGACCCCTCGTTCAGATGAGGGGAATTCCCTTCCTCTGGAGGTGCAAGAGGGGATGATTACATTTCTCCAGTCCACGCGCTTCCCTGCAGGAAGCATCTCCGTTATGCTGCTGGAACCAAAACCATCCCGTGCTTCCTGTCAATAATCAATCACCATGGGAACAGAACAAAAACAACAACTCCGCACACCAAGCCATCCTTGGAGGAAGGGGAGAAAGAACCCACATGTGTCGAATCAAAGGGAAAAGTCCTGAATGCGTGTCGTGACTGACGCGTTTGATGATTGAATAAAGGGGAACATGATTTAATCCCTCCCATCCTGAGAACGTTAGTCTGGAGGAGCTTCAGCTTGGCAGCCGGCAGCAACAGGCCTGGTTGTTGTTCGCACCTCCCGTCTTTGTTAGGTGTGGTCCCCCCCCCCCCCCTTTCTCGTATGAAGTCATGGAAGAACGACATGCACAGCTACTTTTTTCTGTTTATAAGGATGCACCTGTCTCAAACGTGTCCAACATGACCGTTTATGAGGACGCACCTGTATCAAACCTGTAACAAGCACATCCAGCGCTGTGCATTTATCAGGGAAAGCTCTGAAGTTCATAAATTATCGTAGTATTCATAAAATTCACCATGAACCTTTAACAAGGTTTGCGGTTTTGTGATGTACAGTTTATTAGCATTATCTTGTAAAGGTTGATCACTTGCAGGCTTTTCATAAATCTCTTGTATAAAAAGGCCGATTTTGGAGCATGACTTGGCCTGGTGCGTTTCCATTGGGCCTAAAAGGCTGCAGCAGATCCTTGATGATGGCTCGTATTGTGCGCACCAACCGCAAAAAGAGAGGCTATTTGTGTTTTGTTGCATATTTTTAGCTTTATCTCCCAAGCTTTGTTTACCGTCTCTGCAGATGGGCCTGATTTGGCCAAGTGGGGTTCTGATTTATCGTACTTCTTTCCCTCACAGCACTTGTTTTAAAGTGAGCACTCAAATGCAAAACAGGTGCGCCTGGGCTGGATGAGATGGGATGGGATGGTGGTGGTGGGGGGTGGGGT
>JASCQY010000057.1:5924200-5939002 GCA_030264315.1 Sardinella tawilis | reverse complement strand
TGTGTGTGTGTGTGTGTGTGTGTGTGTGTGTGTGTGTGTGTGTGTGTGTGTGTGTGTGTGTGTGTGTGTCTGTGTCTCCTTAGTGGGCTCGCTGTGTTGTAGCTACGCGGGCAGACACACCAACTGTCGCGAGTACTGCCAGGCCATCTTTCGCACGGACGCCTCTCCCAGCGCGTCGCAGATCAAGGCCGTGGAGGACTACTGCCAGACAGTGAGCCCACAGCTCATCAGCTGCGTCAGCAACTACACCAATACCTACCCCAACAAAACCCCCATCGACAGTGAGTGCCAATCGTTCACAGCTAATCAACAGCCTATTTCGTCGCGCGCTGTTGAAGCTAAGCACCGCTCACAGCCAGTCAAGGGCCCAGTCCGTCATGCACAGTTGATGCTAATCGCAACGCTACAAAAGTGAACTGCCTCAGAGTTGTTAGAAAGTAAAAAAAAAATTGGGTCCACAATTGTGCAAGATAATCAACAGCAACAGTATTTTCTTTTGTTGGCCTCAGATTTAGCCACGTGGTTTTCCATTCCGGACATTAGTATGCCAGTAATGTGTCTTGGGCCTTATTTTCCAACTGCATGGGAATGGAAATATGCCCCATCTGGCCCTCTCTTTACAAGCTTGTTTACCTTTAATGCACCTATTGTGCCTGTGCATGTTTTTATCATTTATAGTATCCATATTTGTTCTGCAGGTCTGTGAATCTATGTTATGTTAATCTAGTGTGTTGTTGTTTCACGTGTCCTCATGAGTGCCGCAGGCCTGTGTGTGCACATGCTACCCTTCCTCCAGTGTCGTATTAAGAATCCTAGTCCCAATTTCTTCAAAGTGAAAGAAAAGTTTACCGCACACTTCTTGACTTTGTTCAATTTATTTAGAGCAAACAATGCGTTTCGCCTCTATGCGTCTTCAGGTTCGCTCAGGTATTACCTGAGATGTGCCAGCTGTGGCTTAATACCCTCAGGTCACATGATCTTTCTTTAAAGTCATAACATTTTTAGATGCAAAATATAAAAAGTATATACAAGGAAAAACAGACCAAAATGTCATCCAGTGTACACAACATTGAGAAAAACCAAAGTAAATCCCATCATCTAATACATATATATACTGTACATATATTCCCTAATAGTCCCAATTTAATGTATTTACAAAATACACCTGTACATTTACAAACATTATTTACAGAAAGCAGCTCAAGTCCTGCGCCTCATTCAGTCCCAAAGGTTCGATTGTTGACAGTTGATTAATCCAGAAGGCTTCCCTCCCAATTTCTTGTTGTTCTCGTTAATGCCAATGTCTGTTCAAAATTTCATGTCAATAGTCCAATCAGAAACATGTTCAATACTTCCCCCCATGATGTGTTGACGTGTTCAATACTTCGCCGCTGTTTTTACTTAGTTACTATACTGTACATCTCTGCCTTCCTTATATGGGTCTGTTAGCCATCGTCTCATGTCTGACCTGGTTTCTAACTGTCTGGATCCCAGGCCATTAAATAAGTACATTTGCCTCACTTTTGCTCACCTGTGTCTTACCTGGTGTTGCAGGTCTACATTGCTGCGACCATGCGGAAGAGGCCAGTTGCCAGGCGTCGTGCAAGCACATCCTGCGCACCATGACAACCGAGTATGAGATCATGGAGAGCCTCATCAAGGAGTGCAAGAGCCAGCCCCTCCCCCAGGTGCCACTCTGGCAGTGTTTCCTGGGCAGCACCATCCCTCAACCACCAGACCCTGAGCCCCATCCTCAGAAGATAGACTGGGCCAAGCTCCACTGCTGCTCCAAAGCCAATACCTCAACCTGCAGGTTGGTTAGAGCGAACATTTTTCCTGTGCGTCACACCGAAAAGCTGTAAAATCGTTGTTGTCGCTCATAAAAAAATAGCTGCTAAATATCTCTGTTCGGTCTTGTCGCTCTAATCAATTTCATTTACAGCCGAAACATGCCATAGCTAATTTTCATAAAGTTAAACTGTTTTTATATTTGTTTAGTTGCTCTATTCGCTTTGATCCAGGTTGCATGTGTATATACCAGTATACTTGACTATATACTATATCACTATATACTGTATATGTACTTTATATATAGTGAACATGGTGTTCATTTTCCCTTCCATTGTTTGAAGCCAAAATACTGCTTCTCATCATTTTGTTTTTTGTATTTATTTGGTCAATGTGGATGTTTCACCTTTTGACCTCTGCACGACCTTCACAGGGACTTGTGTCAGCAGATCAGCAACAACTGGGGAGCACCGACACAGAATTTTGACCAATCGTGCGAGTACAGCCCTGTGGAGACTGACCTCATCACCTGCCTGGCTGACGTCAGAGAACCCTGCCAGCTCGGTTGCAATGATCTGGCCTACTGCACCAACTTCAACAACAGGTACCGCACCTTTCCTACTAGATTTATAACAATAGCTACTGTAGCACACCTTTCCTACTAAACCTATAACAACAGGTAACACAGCTGGTCCACTAACATCAGCAACAGGTATCACACCTGGCCCACTAGTCTCAACAACAGGTACCGCACCTTTCCTACTAAATTTATAACAACAGGTAACACAGCTGGTCCACTAACATCAGCAACAGGGGTCACACCTGGCCCATTAGTCTCAACAACAGGGGTCACTCCTAGCTTACTAACCCTTAATAACAGGTAATAACATACTAGGCATGGTAGCCTACTAACCCTTAATAACAGGTAATAACATACTAGGCGTGGTAGACCAACTTCAGCAATCGCTAGCTGACTCTTTTAGTGGTGGGTTTTGTCCAATCAACATACGTGTAAATCAATGCTTATATTTACCACTTACAGTTCCTTCATACCACTGCCCACACCATATAAATACTCACAGACTTGTGAAAGCAAGATGGAGTGGTGACCATGTTGTTGTGCAGAGTTGTTCACATCAGCTGTTGGAGTGCTGTTGCTTGGCGAAAAGGCCAGTGTGATGTGTGGACTGCAGATGACAGTTTCTAAAGCGCCTCTCATCACAAACTGGCATTTAGTAAGAGCTCATACAAGGCCATTGTAAATAGGAACCCAAGTGTCCTGACAAGGCTGTGTGATTTATTGTGCTCTGAGTGTTAAAGTGAGGCGAAATAGCCGCAGTTCGACCACAGGCTTCTCCTCAACTGCGCTTTTGTTTGTGGGATGGTGTTCCCATAAGCCTTTGCAACGCTCTGAGCACAAGAATAGAAATGAGGTTTAACCATTGGCATGACTGACATGGTTTGACTGACTGAGTAGCTTTTGTGTGTGTGTGTGTGTGTGTGTACACTCTGTGTTTGACATGCTCCTCAGTCAATCCATGGCAGAATAATGAAATGTCTCGTTCAGGTTTTTAGGGCTGATGCAATTTGACCACTAATTGAAGCTCTTAAGAGAGAGGGTCTCTGCCGAGGACAATGAGCTGTTGACTTTGGGAGTCTCTGGTAGCCAGTGGTTGTTGGCTGGTTGATGAAGCTCAATTGCTGAGTAGCCACAAGCACAGTAGCCACAAATGAGATTGAAGGGAAGGTAGATAGATAGATGGATATATAGATAAACAGATAGATAGATAGATAGATAGATAGATAGATAGATAAATGGATAGATTGACTCAGCGCAGTGTCATCCCATCACACACAAACGACTGTTGACCTCAGCGACAGGATTCTGCTGTGTCCGAGCTTTGGTCGGATGCCAAACCCACACAAACTGCGATCAAAGCGTGGGTAAGAAACACAACACGGTTCACCAATCTTTTACCCTGCAGAGCCAAACCGCCATTAAATCAACCGCTATTTGCTTTTGTGGGAACCAAAGAGGGTTGACAATGTTTCCAGAGGGAAGATGAAAAAAAGCGGACTACCAGGGGAGCAGTCTGGTCGATGTGGTCAGAGCCTCAGATTTAAACCTTTTTTTGTTCTCATGTCAGGGCATTTGAAGTTCATTATGCTCGTTTGCACCATCTAACTCCTGCTGTGTGGAGAGAGATGTTTTTGTAAATTGTGCCTCTTCAGTAACATGTTGGTGTTGTTGGGAGTCTGGCACTGTGGCACCACAGTCTGTAGTGATGCTAAGGACAAGAAGTGACTCAGGATCGAACAGTGTAAACTAAACCCCAAGCCTGCAGGGATCTGTATAATATTAATTAGTTAGCAAGGCATTTCATGAAAGGTTAAATGAAAATGTTACCTGCAGTAAACATGGACATTTCATTAAGTAAATTAATTTGTAAGGAAGATAAAATTTTCATTTAATTGAGTTTTATTAATCGTGTTTTAAAAAACAATCAGTCTATGTAGATGTAAAAAATTGCTTTCCATAATTAAGTAAATGTTATTCAATACATGAAGAATTTTGGTTGTGTAGCTCTCAAAGTCCACCGTGCTGTCTGGTAGCTGTAAGCTCTTACCAAACTACTTGCTTTACTTTGGATTACTTTGCTTTGGATTACTACTTGCTTTACTTTGGATTGTCATATGTAATCTTCCATTGAAGAGATTTCCCAGATGACTCCAATATTTATCCACCGGGAGCTACTGAAGCTCTAAAATCGCTGGAAATTATTAACGTTCTATTAACCAAAGTGACAGGAGGGGTTTGACTAAAAAAGTGCTAAGAAACAAAATATGGCCGACTACAGAAACTAAAAAAACTGTAAACAGCAAATGAGCTGTAATGAGCTTCGACTGTAACTGATATGGCAGTGACATCATGAGTGACTAGAGCAGACTGAGCAAAAACAGATATTTTAATAACAGTTTTTGTATGATTGTCTTTAGCAACTTAACACCTTTAGTAGCTCTTGGTGTGAACATACAACTACCCTTATCCAGCCTAGATAGCAACCTGATCCTGCAGATAGATCGTGAGCTGCAGGGTGGGAGCAGGAAGTATTCTGAGTGCATACAACCAATACCTATTAAAATATACATCACATTCTAACCTGTTTAAATCTTTATGTTTCCACCGCATTGTTGACACTGTGACCTTATAGCCTGAAGTAATGATTATTGCTGTGGGCGTGAGAGCACTGCATGAGCAGGCTTCAGGTAAACCTTGAATGCGCTTGGGTGGGAGCGAGGAGTGTGTCTGTGAGTGGCTCTCCCCAGACTGCTCTGTGCGAAGGAACTGGACACCATCCCAACTCTCTCATGTATTATTTTCATTAGAGGAGGAGGAGGAGGAGGAGGAAGAGGGGGAGGAGGAGGAAGGGGAGGAAGAGGTGGAGGAGCCCTGCTTTAGATGGTGGCATAGCTGCCTCCCCCACGCTGGTCTGGACCCTGGAGGTCAGGCAAACAAACACTGGGCCCAGGGCTCTCTTTGAAGGACTCCCGGGGATGTCCGCGCCGGTCTGGCTCCCCCGCCGATTTCAAAAGCTGTTGCGTCCAGCGCCGCAGGGCTCTTGGACCAGACCGATCAGCAACTCGGATACAAACAGTCACCCAAGGGGGGATAGGGGGTGGTACTAAGCCTGGAGACTGTCGGACTTCGGGCCCACCTGGAGGGTTGTGTACCCACCTCGGCTCAAAACCCAGTGGGAGGCGCTGCTACCCCTCCACACTGGTACAGAGGGGTAAATAAATAAGGCTGTCTGGGAATTGACTTCCATTTAAGGCTGCAGTGGGGCAAACCTTCATTTCCTCAGGTTTCTGTGAAGGACTTCACCCTAGTTTCTCCTAGTGAAAAAGCATTTCCAGACTTTTATATACTTAAATTACTTTGTTTGGCTTGTTGTCTAAAGCAGTTTACAGTCAGATGCACAGTCTCACAGTCAAAAGGAGTGCAGAATGTAGTTGGAATTGAAATTTGTAGTCATAACTCTGTAGTGCTCGACAGCATTTTTGACTGCATTCATGAAGTGAGGGTGAACGAAAGTGAAAATAGCTACAGCGAGGGCTGTGATTCTCCATGTAGTAGCCAAGCCAAGACAAGACAAGCCAGACTGTCTCTATCTCTCTGCCCCTAGGAGTTTGGATCCTCCTGTTTTATTCTTTTTTTTTAACATCACAGACGGTCCAACTTCTGATAGAGCCTCAGAGACTGCAAGGCCACAGCCATCCGCAAACTCCCAGCCACCCCTAACCCAACCCAACCTAACTCCAGTGGCCAGCCGCTCGTCCCCGCTACTCTGGTTTCACCCTCACCCTGCCCTCTCTCTCTCTCTCTCTCTCTCTCTCTCTCTCTTTCTCTCTCTCTCTCTCTTTCTCTCTCTCTCTCACTGGAGCCAGATGAAAGGCACTTCCTCCCATAGATCGTTACCCCCCACCAAGCCCTCCACCCCGCCCCCTTGGGTTTCCTGTAGAAGCCTGCACAGCCACGGCACATGAAGGCAGCAGTTGGTCTATGCAGGGTGTTATTGTGTTTGTCCAGTGAATGTCTGGGATGCGACACACGAGGCCATTTCGCTTCCACAACTCGGCTCAGACAGACTCTCAGACACGAAGGGCAAAAGGGGGGAAAAAAAGATGTTTCCAATTATAGCTTTGCAAGAAAGAGAAAACCTCTTGTTTTGGATCTGTGTGCTATTTTCTTCTATTTGTGTTGAGGAAAAAATACTTTCAGTCTTGTTTTATTTGTGTTATGCTGTGGCCCCAGGCGTCCTCGTGGCCTTTCAAAAGCAAGACTTGTGTAATGAGATCTTATGGAGCACAGTGTGTTTTTTTTTTTTTATGAAGGACATCTTCAGCATGTTCTGTCCAGTGATTGTCCTGTGGAGTATTTTAAAACAGATTGAAGCATTTTGCAATTGAATCTGCACATGTTTATATTTAGGCTGATGTAAAGTAGACAAACAGCAGCATTCATTTGTTCATGTTTTGTTTGGAAATACCCTGGCGTTTGATTGTGCTGGGAATGTTACATATTTGTACATATTTAACAGTGCATTACTCATTCTCTTGTCACCACTACCGAAAATAGCAGCGCATTAAGCAAAAACACATTTACTGAATTTGAATAAATCAAATGAATTTTATTGTTTAAATAGTGGATGATGTACACCAACACACAGTCATTTTTATAGGTCACATACTGTACTGTATCTGCCTTGGAGTTTTGTGTAAAAGCAAAACAAGCTGTCAGCAATAATTCTTCAAGCCAATGAACTGAAAATACAGTGCAATTGTGCTCTTACTTACAGTACCTGCTTGTGTGTGTGTATGTGTGTGTGTGTGTGCATGTGTGTGTGTGTGTGTGTGTGTGTGTGTGTGTGTGTGTGTGTACTCGTGTATGTGTGTGTGTATGTGTGTGTGCGTGCGTGTGTATGTGTGTGTGTATGTGTGTGTGTGTGTGTGTGTGTGTGTGTGTGTGTGTGTTCACACCACAGGCCAACTGAGTTATTCCGCAGCTGCAACATCCAGTCTGACCAAGGTGCCATGAACGACATCAAGCTGTGGTCCAACGGCACCATCAAGATGCCCTTCATGAACATCCCCGTGCTGGACATCAGGAAGTGTCGGCCGGACATGTGGAAGGCGGTGGCCTGCGCCCTGCAGATCAAGCCCTGCTACAGCAAGTCCCGCGGCAGTATCATCTGCAGGTGAGGCCCCACACTGCCCAGAGCCCCTTTCTGTAGACGGGGTCTTTTCAAGCCACTGGCGGCCTGAGGAAGCTCCTGCATGTGGCATCAAAACATTTGACTTTTAGAAGATAAAAAGACATATGCAGTATGCATAGATCCCAGTGTCCACCTTCCTTTGTTTTTAGCTTCCGTACATGATCCATCCCCGATCTTGGTGATCCAGCCATGGTTTAGTCGAGTTGAGTTCTGGCTAATTGTATTGGCCCTCATGGTAATACAGAAATGTACACATGGGCAAAAAAAAAACATCATTATTGCATATTTATGTTACACGCTGGTTTAGTTCATAGTACCGTACCGTACTGGATGTATTTTGGTTGTTTTGGTTGGCATGACAGTAGAGAAAGTAGGGAAAGACAAGCAAAGTGTGTGTTTTAAGGACATGTGGTCTCCCTTCCTCTTTGTTGGTGTTTTGAAGTCCCATGTGTGGTGATGCTCAGTCCCTGTGGCCCTGCCCCAACATGCATTGGGGCAGGTTTGTTGTGTTTCTCTTTGGGCATGACTCACAAACCTGCGGCCGCCATTAGCCGCCATCAAAGCTGCTCTCAGTCGGAAACAAAAACATGCACTTACAGAGATCTGAATCTCTTCAAAGCAAGCCTCCCGGAAGCTGCAGCCACTCTTGTTTGTTTTCCCAAAGTCTTCAGGATTGTACATGAACAAGGAGTGGTGATGTGGGGTGGGGTGAGGGGTGTATGTGTCAGTAACCAGCCATCATCTTTGGAGCACATGCTAGTTTTTGTTTGGGTTGTCACAGGAGGATCTGTCTGACAAGACCATTCACAGGCAGCTCAGGGTGTTGGAGAGATGGGGTTTGTTCACTTTGTTAGCCGTGATGTTTACAGTGTTTTAAGACAGCACTCAGGAGAGGCTTGAATGTGGCGCGGTCCGCTTTGGCACGCACAGGCATTCACACTAGACACGCGTGTGGACACGTGTACGCACACCTACGCAAACACACATTCACTCGTGCATTCACTCATTTATACTCACATACACACAAACCACACATACACACGTGCCTGCACAAACAATACCCATACAGAGTAAACACACACACACACACATATGCATCTAGACATGTATGGACAGAACATGCTTTTAAAGAAATTATCAACCTTTTTTTACCATATTCTGATATTTTACAAACCCAACAACTCATTGATTAATCGAGAAAGTGATCAATCGATTAATTGACTAAATGAAATAATAGTTGCAGCCTTATTTTGCACTAAAATGCAAACACAAGATACAGTGCAAACACACACACTTACACACACGCTTGTCCTGTGGTTTTGTAACTCAGGCTGCTGGATTAGAGAATCGTCACACAGTCATCCAAGAGCCTGTCAGGAGTTTGCCGCTGTTCCTGGCTTTCTGATTGGTTTCGACAGGCACAGACAAAAGTCAGTGAGCGACTGAGAACAGTGACTGCTCACCTCGCGTGCACAGATACACATTCCCACACTGACACACACACACACACACGCACAAATGTGGATACACACGCACATAGTCTCATAGCGCACTCCATCACAACTTAAAGTAGAAGTTCAGTGTGAATCAATCCCTAGCTCTGTTGTTTAAGGAAAAAGAACGAAAAAAATTGATACAACATGAACCGGGCAACTAACACTAAGTGAATGGGGCATAGTGTCTTACTTTCAGTTTCATTTCGCTATGCCCCATTCAGTTAACAATAATTATTGGTCTATACCCTATAACCTGCCTATATTGCATCAATTTTTTTTCGTTCTTCGTCTTTCGTCTCTTTTCGTTCAACAGCATTCAGTGACCTCTAACAACAGGGCTATGGATTGATTCATACCGAACTTCTCCTTTAAAATGGCACATATTCAAGCTGACCTTCAGCCAATGACACCCTGAAGTATTCTCCTCCCCTTGGGCCTCCAACACTTGGATGTGGATGCTGTGTAGTCTCCTCATATTGTTTTGTTGAGGGTAGCGTGAGGTCTGTGTTGCAGGAATGTGACACTGACGGATTTGCTAATGCCGCCTTCAAGCTGATCTGTCAGGGGATTTTGAGTGATCACACGAAGGATCACGCGAGGAAGGAGTCCGATTCTCCGCGGATGGCTGGCATTATTACTGTTATTTCAGTCGCTCGTTGTGGTCAGGCAGACAAATCAATGTGCATATTTGTTGCCAGTGTGGGTACACGCAGACAAAGGCCGCCTGGAGATCAGGAAATTGCACCCAGGGATGCAGTGTCGCTCCTCAAAAGCCAAGAGAATTCCACATATGGGACCTGCGGCACTTGAAAACAATACAACATGGCAGTATAGGGACGAGTGGTGACATTACGAGAGACAATAGCACAGACCCAGACCAGTTTCTGGCCCAGTTCTGGGCAGGATTTTGGGGGCCCAGTTGGATGTCAGCGACTGTCCCCGAGGCTCTTCCTGATGTACAGGACCGTATGCCTCAGACAGCCCCGAGTTTGTCTTTCATCTCCCTCCTTCCCTCCCTCCCTCCCTCCCGTCTGTCTGTCTGGCCGGAAGACATAAGGAAGCAACACTATACGCCTGTCTGGGTCTCAGAGCAGTTGGGAGGCTCACAGTGTTTGCATGGCACTGAACAGACGGGGATACATTGGATAGCACTCTATTTGAAGGGGGCTGCACAAGGGTGGCATGAGATGAGCCTGTTTTCATTCGGTTTTTGTTACTGTATGTCTGTATCCCAGAGCCTGCCTTTCAAAAATGAAATCATAAACAATTCATAAGCATGAGTTAAGTGTCATTAAGCTTCATAATCTATGTCATGTCATGTTTATAACAGGATCATGTCACCTTTATATAGACCCCTTCAAATAAAGTGTTACCAAAAATGCACGGAGGACTATCTACTCTGTCCCTGTCTGATTAGCCCAGAGCATTAGGCTAAGCTTTCTGCCGAAGCATGCACAGATGTTCGTCATCCAGATTTTTGGGGACATTTGTTTTTTTTGCTATTCATTTTTTTCCAACCACAGTCAACAGTAATCAGCAGCTCAGTAACAAATTACATGTTGCTGACTTCCAGTGATCACTTCACCCTAATAATTTCAAGCTGTTGTGTAATTAGACCTGTTATTGTTTATGTTTACTATGTTAGAAGTAAATCGTGTGTGTGGTTGTATGTGTATGTGTGTGTGTGTGTGTGTGTGTGTATGTGTGTGTGTGCGTGTATGTGTTTGTGTGTGTGTGTGTTTTTAAAATGTATTCAATGTTGGGCCATCAGGTCGGACTGTGTGGACATTCTGACCCAGTGTGGGGACAGGAAGCGGTTTCCGGAGGGGCAGACACCTGAACGCATCTGTGACCTCCTGTCTCCGACCGATGACCCTGAACGCTGCATTCCTTTGGAACGATACCTGAGTATGTGTTACAGGGGCCGTGTGTGTACTGTACATTGTGTCAGCAGTAGAGTACATGGGTGATTTTTTTTTTTTTATCCTAATATGAAGTACAAGGAAGCAAGTACATACTTTACATTCTGTGACAGTGTACTTCATAGGTTATGTGGGTCATGCTCCTATTTTTAATAATTAAATGTGTGGATGCAAGAAATCCCAGGTAATAACAAAGTAAAAACAACTGTAAATGCCCATTATTCGTACATGATTTTCCAAATCAACTGATTCACAATGCATTTATTCAAGAATATGTCTTCAAGAATTGGTTTATTGTCAATTGTGAATGTAATACTAAAGGAGATGTTTTTATTGTTATTCTAGAGCCAAGTTCCCTTGGCAACTTCATTGAAGAGGTCATCCACCCCTGCAACCCCAACCCGTGTCCAAGCAACCACCTGTGCGAGGTCAACCGCAAGGGCTGCCATGCGGGCCAGGACTGCCTGCCCTACCTTTGTGTACCAGGTGCAGTATGAGCTCTGAGACCACTGAGTACTGACCAAGATAGAGCAACATAATACGTTACAATGGGAGCAAACATAAATAGTTCCAGTCTACATCAATCAGTACGTCACAATATAAACTTTTTAACCAATCTTTTGTATCAGCGTATGTATGAGGGTTGACTTTGGTCTGCATAAAGGGGGACTTGTGTGTGTGTGTTTGTGTGTGTGTGTGTGTGTGTGTGTGTGTGTGTGTTTATGTGCAAATTATTACGTGTATGTATGTCTGTGGACACATGAACGGGCCTGAGAGTAGGGAGTTTGTAAATGAAACATAATGAAATAGCCTCCTTTTTCAAGTGTAAAATTAACCTGGTATTTCCAGTCATGATGTGAATTGGAATGCATTCTGCACTGTGTGGATGATGAAATGATGTAATTCAGTCTGCCATTACAGCTCTCTGCTCAGTTTATTTGGATGCTCTGTCATCATGCAGTTAGGAAAGAAAACAGACACAGATCCAATGAGCAGCAAATGCTGCTATTGATTTTTGTCAGCACTTGAGAGAATTTTTTCTGGATGTTTTTGTGTGCCCTCATGTCAATATGTCTTCATGTCAATATGTCTGTATTGTGTGTGTGTGTGTGTGTGTGCGTGTGTGCGTGTGTGCGTGTGTGCGTGTGTGTATGCGTGTGTGTGTGCATGCATGTGTGTGTGTGTGTGTACCACAGGCTGTAAACTGGGCGAAGCCTCTGAGTTCCTGGTTCACATGGACACACGTATCCAGGTCCCAACGCAAAACGGCCAGGTGGGATGTTACGACGTGTGCACCTGCGGCCCTAGTGGTCGGCTGGAGAATTGCGCCTCCTTGCCCTGCATTGACACTGCAAAGAGATGCATTGTGGGAGGCCAGATAAAGAGTAAGTGTCTGAGCTCGAGACATCACATACGCACACTAATACAGATATGATCAAATGTTTTGTTATCCTAAAGCAGCACGCCACCATTTGTGGAAATATGTTCATTTTCCATCTCCCTTCGAGTTAATTAATTTAGCCATACCTTTCTCCTGTTCATTCAGTCCTTCTCTGAGTCTGGCGATACCAATTTTAGCTCCATGCTAGCATGTATCATTGAATCGGATTAGACCAGGCGAGATGCTAACGGTCCAATCCGATTCAATGATACATGCTAATTTGGAGCTAAAAGTGGTATTGCCAGACTCAGAGAAGGGCTGGCTCAATGAATTAACTCCAGGGGAGATGGAAAATGAACATATTTCCACAAATGGTGGCATGTTTCTTAAGATTCACTTGTAAAGGACTGGTTCTACATATTAATGTAGTGCCCTCAAAGTATGTAACAGTCCACTTACATCCATGCGTGTCAACGTCTCTACTGAAAGTCCCTGCTAGCTGTAGCGTGCTAGTTGACTGGGAATTAGCACTGAAGGCTACCTCAGTTTAGTTAAGTCTTGTTGACCTGCTTTACAGCAAGTAAGTGAAAAGTTCACTATTCATACCAACTCATGGACATGTTGCCAGTGGGTTTGGGCGTCTTAGGGCTGCCAGCCACGCTGTTCCTCTGTTTGCCAGCTTTTACCAAGACTGGCAGAGATGGCATGCAGATGGCATGCTGTGTCTCGGGGCTCTGAGCATCACATGGGGTTTGTTGTCCAGCATCCTATGGTGTGGAAGTGATTGCTGATGGCTTGTTTTGCTGTCTTCAGCCGCTGCACATACTGTAGTCACAGCTGTAACCTGAGGCATGCAGGTTGTCTCTCTGTTTGGTCTGAGCATAACCTGACCTGTAGGAGGTCTGCCTCAAATCAAGTTTGTTGTGGTGAAATCACAGCCAGATCTTGTGTGAATTCAGAACTTGGAAATAAGAAAAAAAAAGAAAGGAAAGAAAGAAATCAAAAAGAAATGAGTGGACCATTCTAATGCTTGGTTTGCTCTGATGTTGAGAATCAAAGCTTGTTTCTTTTACAGCTATTTACTGTTTTCATTTTTTTTAATTGAATTTTTAAACATGGCTCTTCACTGTCACACAACAGCACTGAGCGCAATAACAAAACAGAACAGGCGTCGCTTGGCTTTGTGTGTCTCCAGTGTGTGTGTGTGTGTGTGTGTGTTTGTTTGTTGTGCATGTTTGTTGTGTGTCCTCCTGGCATTGGAGTAGAGGCAACCACCGCGCTCCCAGAATAGACCAAACAGAGCCTGCGGTGCTCATCTGCAAAGATCTTGCGGCGTGAAGCACAACATCTGAAACATAATAATAAAGCAGCCACACGCTGGCATTTCCTTCCTGTGGCAGCCTGCTTACACACACGCACACACACACACACACGTACACACACACACACACACACACACACACACACACAAACTTGTTGTACCGGCAACTTAAAGCGACTGTGTTGCCAACTTTCTGTGTGTACTCGTTACAGCCACATTTGTTTGTTTGTGTGTGTGTGTGTGTGTGTGTGTGTGTTTGTGTGTGTGTGTGATGTGATTTGTACATAAGGTGCTTGTCAACATTTGCCTCAGAAACCCTCTGGCCGGAGCCTTGCCTGACCAGCACACTGGCCCCTAGTGGCCACAAGGGGTACAGTAACCCCCAACCCCCCCATCAGCAGCATAGCAGAAGTTGTCATTCTGGGCAGAGTCAGAACTCACTCTATGAGCCCATGAATATTTTATCACGCAGTTCTAACACTGCTTGTATTTGTGATATAAAATATTTAGACAAGGACAGCATATAAATGATGCTAGTCCCCAGAAACCCACCACTGCTCTGTTACAAGTCATCAGGTCATCTTGTTAATTTTTTTTTCAATAGTTTTGCAAGTTTAGCTCTTTTTTTAAAGTTCATTTTATTATTTTCCCCATAAACAAGTGTCTCTTGTTCGAACCCTGATGATTTTATTGCTCTCTCTTTCTCCCGTTAGTTTGGCAGTAAATTTGGTGCCATGGTGGGGGAAAACAGTTCCTTTGAATCAGTGGCCCTTCAGGGCCAGACAGAGATGGTGGGACTTAGCAGAGAGAATCAACAGCGGAGAAAGTGTGGGACAAAATAAATCGGCCTTGGGAGTGGACATGTCTGGCTGACGTGTGTTGTGTAAATATGTGTAGATTAGTTATTGATAGATAATGTAGATATGAGTCTGTGTGTATGTGAATGCATGATGGTCTGTGTGTGTGTGTGTGTGTGTGTACAGGTGTGTACATGTGTGTATGTTAGTACACTTGTGTGCACTTTTGTCTGAATTTATACTCATGTGAATGTGTGTGTGTGTGTGTGTGTGTGTGTGTGTGTGTGTGTGTGTGTGTGTGTGTGTGTGTGTGTGTGTGTGTG
>JASCQY010000057.1:5906555-5919522 GCA_030264315.1 Sardinella tawilis | reverse complement strand
TGTGTGTCTGTGTCTGAGTGTATGTGTGTCTGTATATGTGTGTAAAAATTAAACTCTTTCTGTAAATTTATCCACCATGGTCAAGTCGCCAATGCCATTTCACTTTGATGTCTCCCATATGAATTGTTATTTGGTTACAATACATAATCATCCATTTACTGTATGTCCATACAGTGGTAGGCCTATTGTGTAGAAATACATACACAACAGTTTTACTGCATACTCAACAGATCCAACATTACTGTGAATGATTCTTTTGATTCTTGTTTCAGACCTCCCACCTTTTTTCTGTAAACTCAGTCAGAGAGGCACAGGAAGACACAACATAAAACTGTTGGCTCATCCGACAAAACTACAGAAATGACTTGTGCACAGTGCACTGGGTTTTGGTAAATATCTCTCATTTAGAGAAACGTATAAATAAATCCCAAACGATTCATGCAGTCTATCCACCCTCACAGCTCATAGAGTAAAACATGGCTGGCTGTCTGCGCCACAGGGCCTGTTCATCTCTCATTTCCAGTGTGGGAGCCCCTGTTTCCTGTGTGTCTACGGGGGCTGCAGGGCCCCCCGAGGCACCGGGATGACAGTCACAGACACCCCCTTTAAGCGTTAATGGAACGTCACCACCTGTGCACACAGGTAGGCACAGAGTCCTGCCCCAAGCCATCTGTGCACATCACATCATTACTGGGGGAAGGGAAGAGTGCGGGTGGTATGGCAGAGAGAGAGAGAGAGAGTAGCTGACAAAGACAAGACGACAAAGGAAGGGAAAAGAATTCTGTAGGTATGTCAATGTTGCTATAGGCAACATACTCTTGGGAATCTGGCCCCAGTTCAGAGTTAAAGAATCTTTGTGACAATTTCCTTTCCACAAAGAGCTGTGCAAACAAAGAAGTGAACGAGACAAAGACGTAGAAAAAGTAAAAAAGAAGAAAAAGCCAGAGAAACAGAATGGTGACATACATGAGTGAACAAGGACTGAGTCAAAATGAAGCCTTGCTTTGGTACTCCTCTTGACAACTGGGTGCATTTTTATGTCATGAAACTGCATCATTTTGATTACCTCTTGTACTTTAGAGATGTCCAGTTCATTAATAAGTTACTATTGATCTCTAAAGTACAAGTTATTATTACTGTGATAACATTAATGATCATGAGAAACAATTGAACTGGATTTGAAACTTGAGTTAACTCTTGATTAAGCTTCAGCTTAAGCTAATCTTGCCTCATGCGCTCCAGTTCTACACAAACTGTATGAAAAGAGTAATGATATCCAATTTGTGACAAATGATGTACAACCCTTGGTAAAGTGTCTCTCTTTCTGTGTGCATGAGAGACACTGAGTTTCGTCATTGTTTTCACATGTGTGTGTGTGTGTGTGAGAGAGAGAGTGGAAAGGAAGAATGTGAGTAGGTGTGTGTGAAAGTGAGAAAGACAAAAAGAGTGAATCATGACAGAGAGGGGACAGAGATGGCAGAAAAGAGAGAGAATCTGTGTGTGTGTGTGTCTGTGTGTGTGTGTGTGTGTCTGGTTTGTCAGTGTGGGTCATGCCTGTTGTAAATGAGAGTGGAACGTGTCTGGTCTGAGGGCTGATGTGCTCGGCTAGGCCACAGATCGCTGTCCTCATTTGCATGTCTGTGAGGCAGCACTTCCTCAACGTGTTGTAACCACATGTGATCCAAGCCTGCTGGCCACAGCAACAGCAAAAGTGAAACTAGAAACTCCTTCTGTCTTAAGGGAAGGGCGTGGGGGGGTGGGCAATACCATGGGTTTACCTCAGAACTTCTCATTTACCGGGGGAGCAAGATATCTAGTGATAAAATGTCCAATAAAGTCAAGCGCTGAAGAGTTCACTGGCATACACTAGAGATGCTATCTGCTAGCAGCTAATTATCTCTGCCACTGGCACTGACTGAGTGGATCGCTGTCGTTGTCGCCAGCTTTTCCTGGTCTCTGACTCACAAGGAACAACTTTAACTTTGACGACTGACTCCACTGCTTTTCAAAATCCTCTTCCACTTCACCTGAGCGGAGACAAAAATGAAACCATATTCAGGGAAATTCACAATGGGCTCAACTAGCTTCGAAACAGATAGAGGAGAGATCTAAGAGAGGCTAATAAATTATTTGGCTGTGGGAGAAAGCTTTGTTTGGGTAATGTGGATTCTAAGGGGAAAACAGTGCTGACTTCAATGGACTTTGTGATGTTTTGCAACAAAGAGTCGGAATAATACAGAAATGTGTCATGAATAATATCAAAGCTGTTAGCTTCGTATCCTCGTCTCACTGATGTTGTCCCGATATGTCTGCAGGCAAGCTCTCTCTCTCTTTTTCACCCTCTAAATGGAGGAAGCTCTGGGCCTTGAGGAGGGTGCATTATGTGCATTTTCATCAAAGCTTTAGCTGAGCATCAGTCTTTGATTCATCTGATGAAATTTCGTAGATCTTAATCCTCATAAACTCGTAAAGTCTCGTAAAACTTGTTTCGGCTTCATCCTTGTGGGACTTGAAATCTGCCAAGGCACAGATACTTCCCTGCCCAAAATGAATCAACCTTGTTTTGCTCAGCAGGCATCCACTTACATGGTAACCCTATGTGCCTCATATATTTGCATAATTAGAAAAACAAATGTGGTAATCTGTTTCAGAGCGTGTGTTTAGTTGAGAAATTACACACAGGAGAGAAACGCTCCCCAAAGCGAGTACATTTCTATTTGGCCTACTTCTCCCGGGTCTCATTAGAGTCTAGTGGGTCTCATCTTTTTTTAGGATAACACGTTATACAAGAAAATGTTTAAAACAGTGATGGACGCTGTCCTTGTAACTGACCCAATCTGACAACATGTCTTGTTATTCGTTCTTGTTAAAGTCAGTCATATCTGTCACATGCATCAGTTCTAATGTGCAATAATGAAACACTTTTCACTGCCTTCCACTTCCCAAGGGCTTCAGACAGCTACAAGATGTCAGAACAGACATGAAAAAAATGCCAAGAGATATTTTCAGAAATGTCGCCAAGGTGCATGGGGAATTGTACTGTAATACCATAGTGGATCTTAAATGTTTTTTTTTTAGTAATTCTTCTTCCTATTATCATATCACCTTTTTAGTGTGCTACTCTATTTTTCTGGTATTCAGAGAACATACTTTTTCATTGTTGTTGATGCAGGATGGTAAAGATGTCACAGTCAGTCAACCAATTTAGGTTTCTGGTAGGTCTGTTTGGCTGTGATGCTTTTGCAGCTCATTTCCGATTTGTATTTTGGAAAAACCCAGAAAGCATCACAAGCACATAATATTCAACATGATAGGCTTTCTATGCTTATCAGCCAGGAATGGCGTCTGCATATATGTATACGTTGTGTGTATGTGTGGCTCATCATGAAAAACTGTGCACAGACTCTGCAGCATCCAACCAGTGTCTCTGTATCTGGTCAGCAGTACTCAACTAACATTAAAACATCATGTTTAAGGTAAGGCAACATGAAGTGCATACTGTATTCATATGTGTCCTAAAGGCTGATGTTTCGTGGACAGGATACCTTCCCAGTCCCACTCACAAACAAACACTATGAGCATGTGCTCTCACTCACACATATGCATACACACACACTGCTGCTCCTTTCATCAAGCCTGTGTGTGTTGCTTGGACAACGCCATGGCCGCGTTCCAGATGGCTGCCCAAAGTGCTACGGTGGGGGATTTTTTGGACCCAGTCACACCCACCAAAAATAGGCAGGCCAGATAACACAACCAGTCATCCATGACCTGTGCTGGCTGCTCTCCACGGCCTCTGCCTGGCCAGGTCCGCAGCACAGCAGCCATGCACTGGGGCGCAGGCCTCGCTGTGAATGGCAAAATCGCAGACTGTTCTGCAAACACTCCACTGTTGCAATAGCACTCATGTCAACTCCGCTCGATGGTGTTTTTTGCCCTCAACGGAACCTTCCGGGCAGCTCTGCCTGCAGGGCACTATTCTATCCCTAACTCTAACTCTAAATTGGTCTTTTTGCCCTCAACGGCTGCCCAGAAGGCACAGTTGAGGGCAAAAAAAGACCAGTGGACTTTCAACTCCATTTGGGCAGATAGGTTTTTTTTTTTTTTTGGTTTGTTTTTTTAAGTGTGTTTGTGTGCACTTCAAACTGCTGTATGGGCAGATCAGTAATCGGAGCGAGGCCTATATTCAAGTCAGACACGGAGATCAAACAATGGGTGCTCATCTGTCTCTGTCATAGACCAGGGGTGATGGGGGCTGGGGAGGTCAGATGCAATTGTCCCCTCTGCATTAAATGTGTGTGTGTGTGTGTCTGTGTGGGGAGAGGGGTTGTGGGTCTGCTGGATTTTCAGAGGGGCGGCAGGCTACCCAAAAGAACACAAAGACGGCATAATCAACCTGAGCAAACACTTGGCCTTGAATAATGCTTTTTATGCTTTGTGTCTGTTTTACTCTTTCACCAGAATCAGTGCACTCTGAGGCGAATGTGGATCGATCTGGTCCAGATACACTGCAGTTTAGAACCCAGAATCACTCACTTGCCCTCAATTGTGAGATGTGAGTCAGCTGCTGCTTGATACACAATGTGGATATGTGGTCTAGTGCATTTTCCCATTAACTTGACCTTACTCTTTTCAACGACCATGCTGGAGCTGCAGCTGTAACGTTGAGAATGTTGGAGCATTTTTTTGGACTTTGTGAATTAAAGGTAAACTTATCTAGGCTGTCATAGACTACAACAGTAGCATCAATAAAGGCAGTTAGTTCAGTTTGACATGACAATTCACACAGATGCAGAGAAGAATGCATGGGAGAATTTAGTCACACTAACAAAAGTTGTTTGTGAGGATATGGTACAGACAATTTCCTGCGATAAAGCAGAACAAGGAGACGCTTGCGTCTTCTTTTCTATCATATCGTTTCCTACCCACAGCGGAAAATGATCTGACAGCTGTGATTTTTCTTTTGACTGAACTTTCTAGTCAAAGGTAACAAAACAATAGAGATTTTTTTCAATCCTAAAGTCTCAAACAAACTGAATAGTCTACGTTAAAAATGCTACTTTGGTGTCAACTACCAAATAAGGTGAATTAAATGGCACACTTTCCCGAATCTTACAGGAGATAGACTGGCTGTCCCCGTTATTACCTTCTGACCAAGGCGAAACTGTTTACCAGCGCTCCGTCTGGGCGGGGTGTGATGGTAGCCCCAGCCAATCAGGCGTTTTTTTCACAGACAGACTATAAGTTGAGTGTGTGAGACAACCAGTCTAGAGTAAGTCTGATTTCAGGATGGATGCAATACCTTGTTGTCTCGTATTTTCACTCGTGTTCTTTGGAACTGGGATTGATCAAAGTGAAGGTAAGAGGACGTTCTACAGTGTTATCCGTGCTGTTTTCGTGCCATGGCAGCGTGTTTGTCGTGAAGTTTGATCTTAGAGCGTTCGTTGTTGCTCTTTGTCTCAAGAAGCCTCAGCCCCAAAGACTATTTCAAAGATGGCGCAGGTCAGAGAGACCCGTTCTGTCAGAGGAATGCACATTGTTAAGGGAGTGTGTCTCTGTAGAAATGTGTTGGGTTCAGCTAGTAACGAAGTTACATCAGGGGCTTTTAGCCCAGAGAAAGGCTGTTGTATAGTGCTTAACTGCCAAGTTATTTGCAACCTGCTGGGTATTAACTGCTCATGATTAATATTCTCAGTTGAGCAAACAGAAAGTTGGCATCCCACATGACCGCTGTTTGTTTTCATCAAACCTTAACGTTATTTTAGGAGGTTTGGCTTTGGACCCCCGCTGAAAACTTGTTGTAACGTTATTGTGAAGAGCGAACTCGTTAAGTCGAACAGCACAAACCAGGAAAACTTATTTTTAAGGAAGCTGTCATAACGGTTCTTGGCATTATGATGGTTAGCGTTAAGGTCTTAACAATGTTTTTTATGCGTTAAACTGTTTCACCCTTAATGTCAGCTAGTTAGTCGGCTAACTTTGGCTAGCGTAACATAGCGCTATGTGTGCGGCACTAACGTTAGTCCCATCCAAGTCAAACATCAGATTATTGTAAACTAGTTGGGAATCGATCGACCACAGTCAACCAGCTAACGTTAGCAGATCAAGAGACTTGTTTTTGTCTCATCTTGAGTAAAGCTAGCATTGGCTTTATCTTTCACCTTAATGTTACCGAGTGCCATGTTCGATAACGTTACAGTACGTTAACTTGGCCAGCTAATATAAATACTAGCTTTTGCTAATATTACTTTACGTAGCCTAAATGTGCAGTGCAACATCAATGTAACTGCTAAATCTGTCCGATAGACAGCCATCGTGTATGTCAGGTTGGAACAGTGTTTATAACTTTGATAGGTGCAGTGGCCAATTGGCTAGTCACGCTTGCATTACTTGTAAACTGGCTATCTTGTATGGTTCACGAGAAATCTTTGGTGACAGCCCGGGACATGGTCACTGACTGGCTTTCGTAATATGAGATGAATTGTTAATATTCATTGTAAAAATAATTACAGCCAGTATCGTGTCTTTGGTTGTAGCTTTTCCAAATGGCCCCAGTGTCACGTAACGTTACTGTATAACTGGTGTGTGTTTGTGTGCCAGTCACACTGCGATTGCCATCGGGATTCGGGACGTAAAGAAGAACTATTTTAATATCACATTCAGACATTCAAGCATCAAGTTCAATCTGAATCGGTATGCTCTGGGGCGCGTGCTGCTGGAATCAAACGCAGTGCTGGCAGATAGTCCTCGCTATTGTATTGTGGCTGCAAACATTAGCCAAAGTTATAATGTGATTTTACTATTAAGTAAGTGTAGTTTGTTCTGAACGTTGCGTTGTGCAAGTAGAATGACAAAGCCCAAGTTGAATGTTTATTCGTTTTGGTCAAGGAGCACGGCTTTCTTGTGGATTGATAGGGTTGGGGTTTGGTCATTTACATCCGTGTTCTCTGTAATGAAATCAATAATCTCGGAGCACAGTTCAGTGGTTGATATAGCAGACCACTTAGGCGGAATGACGGTTTTGTGAATGTGGGATCATTTGCCACAAACCCCTTTTATAATGCAAGGAGCTATCTGATCGTGTCGCTCCAGTTGCCCCACAAGCGCTGTGCATTTCATTCTTATCAATAATGTAAGGCGTTGACGTCTAGAGCGCAGTGCTTTCTAAGACCGTGATTAAATATACGCGGTCCTGTTCAGGTAACTGTCTCCAATTCTGCATTAGTAAGGGGCTTTATAGCGTGGAGGTGGTTTTTAATTCTCCCCTCAGCTGCAGTGGTTGGTTTACACTCTGTGGTGTGACCATATGATGCAACTCCGATTGGACTGCTGTTGTTCAACCCTCTGAATTATGCTCTCCTCTGAATTTAGTTTGATACTCTCAGCTGTACATACTGATCACCTGTGTTTACCACCCAGCCCATCAATCCCTCTGTGGAGCCAGCAAAGGTAGCCTGGGATTGTGTGTAGAGTAGACCCTCGTCCTCTCCGATGCATTACTGTGCTCTCCTTCCCACCGGAGTGCTCCCCAAAGGCTCCTGCTGGCCCGGCCCATTCTGGCTTGTGCCGACATTTGGTTCCATTTTATGATGCCAAATGAAGCTGTGCTCAGCACGCCTTAGGTGACATCCTCTGTGTGCCACGTCGGCAAACAAACCCCCATGGAAAGCGTCAACCTGCTTGTCTGTACCATCCCGCCCATCAGAATGCGTGAACCTAGGGGCTCATAGGCTGTGCAGGCTCTGCATATGGGCCTATCAACATTAAGTCCTGACACCTCCCACGCCACACACACACACACACACACACTTCTCAAAGCGATGTTGGCTTTGATTAATGAGAGATTATGTGATTATATGTTTTGACTGATTACTGGTTGCACTACCAGTATGTCACTGAATTAAAGTGAGTACTGATGAACTTGATGATGTACTTATTGTAGGCTATTACAAAACTATTGGCAAAGGCAGTCTCTCAAAGGTTGTGCCTCCTGAAATAAGGAGATCTTTCAGAAAACTCTTGGCCAAGGGAGGCCACTGGATACGCAGTCAATACAGTATCTCTGCATTTCTGACAGAGGAATCCAAAGCATTTGTGTGACCCACGAACCGCCTGTTGTCCTGGCTTAAGGAACCAAAACTAATTTGAGAAGTTGTGTTTGTGCCAGCGGTGATAGAATGAAAAGCCACTGATGCGTTTGAACAGCTCTGCTGTCGGTGGGATCGAGAACTTTACTGCAGGGGCAGCTTTTTAGAAAGACCGACTGAGGGGGGAAGATGTTTGAAAGCCTGTTCTGTGAAGAGTGTTTTTGTGGGTTTTGATTGGCCTTGTCTGCATCTGTTTTTTTTTGTTTTTTTTAATGAAGCTTTTGTTCTTTGGAATTGCAACTTTTGTACAAGGATGTTTCAGTGTAGCTGAACTTGTGGGATTTTTTTTTTTTTAGGTGTGGTTAAGACTTAAAATTTGGGTCTCAAAGCTCAAATTGACCCTAGGACTTTTCTTTCGCTGCTAATGGAGTTCCATTTGCATTTTTTTTTTCTGGAATTGTCATCGCCAATGTGGTGCGATTAAGTGATTGGCGTCATTTCTTTAATCCCCTCTTCCGAAGATGCCCTTATCTAAAGGAGTCTGCCTTTTACGTGATCCATTTTCTCTGCTGATGATTTAGCGAAGCAATTTGGGTTAAGTGGCTTTCTCCCGGGCACAGGAGCCATCCCCCCCACCCCCCACCCTCTCTCTAATATGCCCCCACAGCACAGAGCTCTCCACCTTCTCAGGCAGAAAACCCTCCAGACTCAGACTCACACTCACTATATAAACATCCACCCACCCATGCACACTAGTACACCAAGCCGTACCCAACCAGTCATCAGCCGTGAGCAAGGGTGTGGGAATAGCCTAGGCCCACACACGGAAGTTGAAACACCCATGGAGCTGGTCATGAGCTGGTTCCACCCAGAAAGGGGTCCTGAAGCCATTACCATTTCACTCGCTAGCTTTCATTTTAGTGTCATGTCAAAATTGAATAACTTTAGGCCTAGACTACATGTGAAGCACCCTGTACCATTATTTCGAAAACACTATATTATTTAGAAAACACTGCAATGCATCAGGCTCTATTAGGCCTATGTCCTGTCTCATGTGTTTGCCTATTAAGAAACTGCAATGTTGACACAAATTTAGCAACAGCTAGTGACTTTGTCACGAGTGAATTTTACCATGCTGTGTTGATAAGCGTTCCGTCAGACTTGTGATCACGTCAGCTAGGAGTAGGCCTATGTGCAGTTTACACTGGACCAAACTGAAAATGTGGCTTCAAATACCTCCCACTGAAATCCATGTGATCCCTCTGTCCACTTTTACTGTCTGTGAGAGTGAGTCAAACATCCGTTAATGCTAGGCTAAGTGTCCGTCTGTTTGTGGGGTAGGGGTTTATGACTGGGAAACTAGTAGCAGTGAACTTGGGCAGGCTAACAGTGGGGCTTGCCTCTTGATGAGGTTGATAATGGATGGTTGTCTTCCTCATGCCTGTGGAGTTGGAACTCATTTCCTGTGTGCAGAGGGAGAACGACAGGGGGAAGTAAATAAGGAGATGGAGGTGGGGAAGGGGGGGGGGGGGCAGAGGGAATTTCCTTCTTCAGCTTTGGTAGGAGCCTAAGTGCTGGTGCCCCAAGACCTGGGGGGTATTCCAAGAAGGTGGTTCAGTGGTAAACCAGGTTAAGTTAACCCAGAGGTAGTGGTAAATCAGCTAATAGAAGAGCCTGGAGTCCCCATTCTCTTAACTAAATGATGCTAGCATGCTACTCTATTAGCAGGTTTACCACTTTTTGCAGGTTAACTTAGCCAGGTTTATCACTTAAGCACGTTTTTGGAATACCCCCCTGGAGTGCCGCACAGTAGCTGCCCAGAAACCCAAAGGATCCTACACAAACTAATCAAGCTGAGAAGCTGGGGGAGAGAGCTGTGCTGGCGACTGAGGACGGAAACGGCAACTTTCAGTATTCGAGCTGTCAGATGCATTCAAACTGAATGCTGGCACACAAGCACATGCATACAAGAGAGAGAGACACACACACACACACACATATATCCCCAGTAGACGGAATAAAAAGCTCATCTGACACATCTGCCCTAGAAGATGTTTGTGGCCCTTTCTTCCTCAATAAAATCTACTCAGTACAGTAGCAGGCACTGTTATTTTCTCAGCTTCAGAGCTCCTGTCAGTCAGGCTCTGTGGCTTTTCTCAGGACCAAAGCACTTGGCTCATTTGGCTCTTTTAGAATAGAGTTTGGTAGTGAAGTGTTGCTTTTTTTTGCTCACTTCACTTGTCCAAACTGCCTGGTCTTGTCGTCTTAAAGCACCAAAAACGGTTCACCTTCAACTAAATAACCACACTCTCCTCAGAGTGTGATCCATCACAGCAAATTTTTAAAGGCGTTGTCGCACTTCAAGCCACCATGAGTTAGAATTAATCTTTTGACATGGTATGCTGTATAGCCCAACATTAAAGGAGAAGTTCGGTGTGAATCAATCCATAGCCCTGTTGTTGAAGGTCACTGAATGTTGTTTATAGGGAAAAAGAACGAAAACATTTGATACAACATAGCCTGAATAATGAACCGGGCAAGTAAGTAAATGGGGCATAGCTTCTTACTTTCAGTTTCATTTCGCCATGCCCCATTCAGTTAACAATAGTTATTGGCTTATATACTCGGCCTTTGTTGCATACATTTTTTTCATTCTTTTTGCTACAGATGGCATTCAGTGACCACTAGGTCTAACAACAGGGCTATGGATTGATTCACACCGAACTTCTTCTTTAACTTGGGTTTGTAGGAAAACGGTACTTAGGCTACTATGTCTGAGTCAAACCACCCTTGCCTTTTTGCTCTCTAACAAAGGTCTTGGATGAATGCAGTCCCAACCCCCTACTCTCCAGACAACCATGAGCACATAAAGACAGACGCACATACCCGCATACTCACTCACACTGTTTCAGTTTGTCCAACCTGTGATTTCCACGTTGGCGGCTCTTCTCGTGTACTCACTCACAGGAGTGTGTGTGTGTGTGTGTGTGTTCGTTCGTTCTCAAGCGCCAGAGCTAATTATCACCTGGAGACTGTGTGAGTGGCAGCCATTTGCAGAGAACAGGGTCACCACGTGGCCGCCTGAAACCCAGCAGAACTGTGTG
The DNA here is from genome assembly GCA_030264315.1 of Sardinella tawilis. Classification (NCBI taxonomy): domain Eukaryota; kingdom Metazoa; phylum Chordata; class Actinopteri; order Clupeiformes; family Clupeidae; genus Sardinella; species Sardinella tawilis. Next base: position 5,908,331 of record JASCQY010000057.1, on the reverse strand, counting down.
CCAAAACCCGTGGAAGTGGTGGGGGTGTGTTGTTACTGTTGTCAGAAATGCGGCAATTTTTCAGAGAGGGAGGATGGGCACGCTGCCCCTGGAATAACATCCACTATCTATTTATACGAGAAGCTCATGCTCGAGTGTTTCTGCCGTTTGCTCCTTTGGACTCGGTGTCTGTTGCCGTAAAAGTGTCATTTTGAGTCTTGCAGCATCTGGGCTGTTATAGCGCAAAGTGCCGTTTGAACAGCTGGCTCTGGGAGGGAATCGCTCACTCTTAAATAAACCTGATAAATATTTATGTGAGAACATTGTAGCCTGTACCATACCCAAATGTTTGCAGGCAGTTTTTTTTTTCTTTTCCTTTTCCTTTTCTCTGCCGTGCCCAGGAATGCTTATCAGTATCCACATACAGTAGGCGCTTAAATACAGAATGTCTCTGTCCTCTTCTGTATCAATACACAGACAAACTTTATTGGCCATCATAGGAGAGATGGGTTATTGATGAACTAGTCTAGTCAGCAAGGTTCATGCAATCCACACAAAGATTCATCACAGTGTTTTTTTAATTTTTTTTTTTTTTTTTTTGGTGGATTGTTTGTTGAAATTTTTCATGGAGGAACCACCTGAATGCTGAAATGGCCTCTGCTTTTAATTGATTCGTGCTGTGCATCAGCTGAAACCTTGTAGTGTGTTTTGTTTGTTTATTTATTAGTTATTTATTTATTTGTGAACTTGTTCTTGTGCAGACAAAAGCAGGAGACCGAACGAACATAGTAAGCAGCAAGGGAGGCGGACGGACAAACGGGCGGATAGGCGGGTGTTCGACCAGACTGAGCTGGGGGAGGGGGTGGGGCAGCTGGGCCAGCTGAGAGTGAGAGGGGTCCCGGCTCCCAACCCCACATCTGTCACGGACAAAAGATCGTCGACAATAATGTGGGGTGGGGGGGTGGGGGCTAAGGGAAAGGGCCAAGCCGTGACCTATGGAAATGAGACTGGGAGCCCCACCGGGCCCTACAAGGGGCCTGAGGGAGATTTAAACGTCCAACAGGCTGGGGGTAGGGAGACCGACCGTGTGTGTGTGTGTGTGTGTGAACATGAGAAGCTATGTTTCCACAGAAGCTGTGGCATGATGCAAACTGTGTGCCAAATCCTTCTCATTCTCTCTCTCTCTCTCTCTCTCTCTGTCTGCGAGAGAGAGGGAGAGAAAGCGAAAGAGCCACAGTGTAAAAGGGGGAGAGAAAGGTGGGCCATGCCGAGGCGTGCGCGTGCAAAGAGCTTCAAGGTAACCATATTGTAGCAGGCAACGGGGGGAGCGGGGATGATGCGGTTGCTGGGAAACGGCACTAATTAATTCCACTCGGCATGAAGGTGAGCACAAGGAGCGATGTGCTCATTCCGTTTGTTCACTCGCAGCTCGGCGAGGCACACATGTGACTCGGGCCGCCCCACACCCCACACCCCACATCTGCTTTGTCTGTTCTCCTGTCAGCCCCCCTCCCCACTTCTTCATTATGGGGGGGGGGGGGGGCGGTGTGGCGCAATCCCAGAGTTATCAGTCATCAACTGAACCCAGCCCCATCCTTAACACACACACACACACACACACACAGACACCCCGTTGCTTTCCTTAGAACTTCCTGGCAGGCTATCTGGCTCTGCACGTGGCGGAGCGCAGTGTTTAAAGTTGAGACAACAGGACCCAGCAGATGGACGGAGACATTGGTATTAATCTGGAGGGGTGGGACCCCCCCCCCCCCCCCCCCCCCCCCCCCCCCCCCCCCC
>JASCQY010000057.1:5880394-5893280 GCA_030264315.1 Sardinella tawilis | reverse complement strand
AAGAAGATGCTTTGTAGTTTAGCACGAAAATTGCCAGCAGCAGTTTATACACACACACACACACACACACACACACACACACACACACACACACACACACACATATATTTTTGTCTTGTCTTTATTTACATGTTGATGTGTTTTCACACTGTAAAACAAATATACAGTTTTTGATTGCTTCTGTCAATAATCTTTCTCTCCTTCCCATCTTTCCTATTCTTCTCGCTCTCCCTCCTCCTCCTCCTCCTCCTCGTCTTCCTCTGCAGGCACTACGGGTGATGGCCAAGATCATGAGGGAATGCTGGTATGCTAATGGAGCAGCTAGGCTAACAGCGCTACGCATCAAGAAGACCCTCTCTCAGCTCAGTCAGCAGGAGGGCATCAAGATGTAGAACCCCAACCCCCAGCCCACCCTACCCACCGTACCCCCCAAAAAACAAGTAAACAAACAAAAACAACCAAACCAACCATCCAACCCACCCCTCCTCAGAGCCACAGACTCTGCCTGCAACCCATCAACACTTTATCATTGTAATTATCCTTATGGTTTGTTATCATCCAAGAGGTTGTGAGAAGGAGCAGAGCGGCTCCGGTTCTCCCTGATGGTGAGGAGGACCACTAAGCCTGGTAGCTGACCAGTTTCTCTCTTGTTTTGGAACCTCTACAGAGCGACAGTCAGTCTTCGCTGTCGGGATGGTATGGCGGAGATCATTGTGAGGACTGGGGGGTACCAGGAGGGGTGAACAGAGGAAGAAAAAAAAAAAAACAACAACAACAAAAAATGGAAAAAAACGATAGACTGGATGTCTGAGTCCTCCGCTTGTCACATGTCAGATTGCTGCTGTGATGCGAATCGAGCCGAGACGCGTGGTGTGCTCACCGGTTCAGTTTCCAACCCAGTTAGCAACGCTTTCTGGCCCAACGGGACGGACGCCCCAAACACAGAGCCTGTACAGGTGCACACAGTAGAACCTAGCAGGTGTGGGGTGTAGGTGTCAGGCAAGGGTGGACCCTCATTAGATTATCAGGGACCAGCCTGCTATCAATGCTGTTCTTTAAAAGACTGACTGAAACATCTATGTTTGTCCCGTTTTCTGCTTTCTCTTTCTTGTTGGAAAAAAAAAACAAAACAAAACAATTGCTCCGTGGAACATTTTGCACCTTTTTTTTTGTTGTTTTTCTCTCATGTATTCCTGCTCTTATACTCAGTCACCGCTGCGGTCTTCAGGTCAGTGTAACTTAGTGTAATTTATTTGTCATAACTTTTTTTTTTTTTTTTCCCCAAACAAACTAGACATGACCTCATTTTCACTCTTGGCAAACATGCTGTGACATATGCAATATAGATGAATCTTATCTATTTTATATATATTTACTGCTCTGCTACAACAACTACCAACAACAACAACAACAACAGCAACTACTACTACTACTACACAACCATGCCTTCCAAACCAGATGTTACCGGAAAGTGCCACTGCTCTAGAACCACCAATCCCTCCACCCATGCTGCCAAGGAGAACCCTTAGCCCCACACAAAGATTGTCTGTCTTGACTGGGGACAAGCTCCAATATAGAGGTCCTTACAGGGACGGGACAGCGGCGTCCCTGCTTTGTGGATGGGGGTGAGGATGTCCTCTCTAGACAGCCAGCTCCCCCAGTGCCATTTCCTGCCTGCGTCCTCCTCTTCTTCATTGGCTGTCACGAGGAAATGCGGCACCTTCAGTATGCCTTCAGCTCCCGCCTCCTCAGAGCCCTCCAGAGCACCTGCTCAGGTGGGTGCGTATGTGTGTGTGGGGGGGGGAGGCAAGGAGGTGGGATGGGTACCACGTTACAACTGCTGCCATTTTTAACAGAGTGGACCAAACACAGGACTTCAAGCAAACCAAGCTCTTTGTCACACCCTTCAGTATCTCACCCTGGGCTATGCTCTTCTTGTTGTTGTTTTGCTTGATTCTTTTGTCTCTCTTGCTTTTTTTTTGTTTGTTTGGTTGGTTTTTTTGGTAGTTGTTTCAAATTAAAGTGACATGTCAGATTTGTGGACATCGCTCTCATCAGAAAGGCTCTCTTGGTCCTCTCAGTGCCTCAGTCTGAACAGATGAGGGCAGCTGGAAAACCACCGGGTAAATGGGCTGCCTTCTGCATTGGCACAAGTCAGCCATACAAGATCATCAGTTGGCTGACACCTGTGAGAGTCGACAGTGTTATTGTGATGTCACAACAGAAAATGAATCATGTCAGCGTCACTGATGACAGTTGGCGCCCTAACTAGGCAAAGAGGATTTCTCTCATTTTGTCACATCAGTGCACATCAACAAATTGATCAACTTTTTGTTGAAGAGGGTGAAAGTGCATCCATTGAAATATAGCAAATGAATATTTACTAAGCCATAGGTTTTCCACCGTTTTGTGGCAACTTTTTTCTACTAGAATGTACATTTTATGATAAAAATGTAACATAAACTACTTCATATTTCAGTTGAGCAAGCCTCAAGGGACCAATAGAGATGGGTTTGCTCTTGCTTTGTAAAATGTAAGAGATGAAAAGCTGATTCAAAGCTCTATGAATAGGAAATGTAGCAACGGTTAATAGTTTATATTTTTGAAAGACAGACCATGTTATCATACATATCTCCAAGGACCTTGATTTGGGACATTGATTCATGTTTTTGCTAAATTAATTATTTGTGATTGAACTTGTGTATATACAAAACTGAAAACAAGACATTATGATGGTCTTTCTGTAGGATTTTGTATAAAGTTTGGTCATAGGGCAGTGAAATTTAAGGTTAATTGAAAGGGTGTAGCATTTTTTTTTTTTTTTGTTCTCCCACTGTAGAAACATGACAACCTTTTCTTTCTTTTTAAATCCACAGCCGCACTTTAGCATGAGAGTATTGTTACTTTCTTTATGACCAGTAAAAGTTCTGAATGTCAGTAACGTGACAACATTCTGTCTCTTTGTCACGCCACCCATGTTGTTCGCCTTACGCGCTTCAGCCCTTAATGAACCCGCCAGTCCAAAAGACACGTCTGTTCCATTCAGCAATAAGTGCCCTTCCTGTTTGCTCGTGTCTGTGTGATCGTCGATGTGCTATAGCTCGTGAAGCTTGGATCTCTGCATTTAGCATTTTGTCGGCCTCTGTGCTGTTACTGCATTTTTTCGAGACTCTACTAAAGCTATGAGGGGCTGGATTTATCTGATTTATCAGAGACTGCACACTGCACAGTATCAGATGTACATAATCTGCAAACGCATGACTGAAGAATGACCCTTTCTTTGTGTGTTGTGCCAGGGGAACGGGTGGTGTGGGCATTTCTTCATTTGTTTTGACCACTCCACTCTTCAGCTAAAAAAAAATGCCTGGCTGCTTTCTGATAGTTACCGATTAATCATTGATTAAATATCTATCGAGCGTTACTTTTTGAAAAGAAAGTGTTGCCCATTGTCTAGTATGGTGTTTTTGTTTTCGTTCCATTTTCTTTTTCTGACCAGGGAGGCCCAACCCCGTTGATTCGGTCTGGGACTCTATGCAATACCAGTGGCTCTTGTAACATGCTGAAATGTCTAAAAATGAATCGTGAATGAAGATATATTAGACATGTATGGATAGGAATGAAACTATATAAATAATTTGTAAATGTTTTTGTTTTGTTTTTTTGTGTGTCGGTCTGGAAACACTTGTACAGTTGGTTAACAGAAATCCTACAAGCAAGAACAAAACATAAAAGTGAAAGCTCTCCTAATTATTGCAGAAAAGCATTGTACATAGCTGCTTCTTGAAATGATTGAATTATCATTACATCGTAAAAGACATGTTGTGATGAATGAGGATTTGGAGAGTTCAGTCCGTTGGGGATGATTCTCTGTAGAGACAAATGGACATCTCTCGGAGCAGTGGGCGGGGGGTGGGGTGGGGGGGAGCTGTGGTCTCAAAGCCAGTGGCTTTGCCAGTCCAAGCCTCATCTCTGTCCAAAAGCATTTCTGTCGTAACAAAACCACCAGCAGCCTCTTTTTACTTTCTTTTCTCTTGTTGTTGTTTTCATTTTTTTTTTTTTTTTATTTGTTGTTGCAAAAACTTCCGATGTAACCATTACACGCATCCAGGTACTTCACCTCCTCTTCTCTCTTGCTCTTTCAGGGACATGCAGGTATCTTTGCCAGCCACCAGGGCGGCGACCACACCAGCTATGACTTAACCTACAAATACAACTCATACCTGTGCACCTCTGGTTTCATGCAAATGAATAGGTGCGGGGAGAGTGGGGTAGGGACAGTCTCTCCCCAACACCATTTTTCGGTCGTTTCCCCGTCAGACTTGCAGCACCTCCAACCTTATCTCGACTCTAGCCGAAGAGGGAGATAAGGGTGGAGAGCACAGAAGGCAGGCGTTGTTTTGCGTGTTTGTTTGTTTTATTTTGTTCGTCAATACCCAGTTCAGGAGAAGAGGAATGCAATGTGCCCTTTTGTTACCCAAGCGACAAAATGTCAGCAGTTTCACTATACCAGATATGCAATTTGTGACATGAAATCCATTATGCAGTCTTTTATATAAATATATACATGCATATATATTTCTCCACTGCAACAGTGCACAGGACTCTCGGTGTTGGGCTGACTGAATTGCAAACTCATTTCTGTATTGTGCCAGATCCTGATGAAAAGGGGGCAACAAAGCCGTGCTTGACTAAATTGAATGCTAGTTAATGTGGATCATGCAAATGGCGCGTTCCTGGAATGACTGTGCCCTGGACAAACAGCACAATTAGCATAACTCAAGTAAAGGTCATGCCAAAACCAAAAGGGGGTCCTGTTCTTTATGCAAATCAGTATGGGCGACGTGCTCTTCGTTGTCGGGCCTGACATTTGCCTCATTGACAACCACAGCGTAATTGTATGCAGAATCTATGCTAATCAACTAACACTGTGACAAGAGATGACCAGGGATGCACAGGAACTACAGGAATACCAAAAAGTAAATAATTAACAAAAACAAACAAAAAAAAAAAACAGCACTTGGGATTTGATTTTTATGGAAGTGTATAGACTGCCAGCTAATCAACCAACAGCACAGGACATTTTTCGTTTCGGTGACAAAAGGGCGTCATCCAGGGTGCTTTTCTGTTGCTCAGTGACTGCTGTTGTGACAGTGTGTCAAAGGTAGAAGAAAGCTTTATCATGTTTTATCTGGTACCTAAGTTGGAATATACATACATGACTTTCATTTTAGTGTTCCATCAAGCTGATGCACGGCATGTGTTTGATTTCTAATGTTTGCATCACTTTGCTTTTGAAGTAATTTATTAAAAGCTAAAAAAAAAAAAGATGTAATTAACTGGTTTTTAAAAGGTCATAATCAAGAGAAAAAATACCTCCTTTAAAGACCAATGTTTTTACCTCAACATGTAGCCTATATCTGATTTGTTTACTCTTGAGTTCGCAAATTTTGTTTCTATGAAATGCTAAATTGAAGAGAAGAGAAAAAAAAATGCAAATTTTGTTGTTTGTATTTGTATTCGGTGTCCAGTAATGTGCGTCTTACCATTATCTGTATATTGCTTTTCCTTTCAATTGTAAGTGCTTTACTGATTTCACTCCCCTTTGTCCTTTTAAAAGAAACTCTCAGCTATGTAAAATGCCTTGTGTACTTCTCTTCGAAACTATACTGCATATACACAGTATGTCATGAAAAAGGAATGGGACGGGATGGGATGGGACGGGATGTGGTTCAGTTCGGGAAAGGACTCTGTACTGAGAGCCCCTGGCTTGTCCTCTGAATCCCTGTAGTCTCAGAGGCTGATGTCACGTGTTGATTGCCCAGTAGCACTAAACTTGAAGTGTCCTGAGCATTAGCTGGAGAACACACCCGCGCTGTGCCCTTTGCAAGGCGGCGCATCGCATAATGCTCCGACACCCTCCACTTGAGAGCTTCGAAAGGTCGCTCTGAGCATGTTGATGGACGCCAGATGGATTCATATTTTGGGATCGATCCATGGCACTTTGGGGCCTGATCTGAGGGCGTTACCCCGCCAGCGCCTGTGTAGGGTCCTCTTCCCCAGTCAAGCATTATGGATGTTCTTTCTGTGTTTGTTTCCTTTAATCTTTTTCCTGTTCTTTTTTTTTTTTTTTTTTGGTTTTATTTTTATTTTTAAGATGTAAGATGAACGATCAATGGAACCTAGTGGAGTGATGCTGATACTGTTACACTCAAACCTAGTGGACTAGAAAGTGGCGTGAATAAAAACATTCAAGTTTTTCAACAATACCCTGTGTCTCTGTGATTTCATTTCATTTGGCTCAGCTGCATTAATTAATGTCATTAATTGGAGAGACGAAGGCAATTGGTGCTCTTTCTTTGTTCCCTGTAATTCTGTCATTTCCCCCTTTTTGAAAAGATAGACAAACGTCTTATTTAATGAATAAACTGTAGATGGCATGCAACATGAAACCTTGACTAAAGATTAAATCTTGATTTTTTTTTTTCTTTTTTTCCATTGCTTTTAATGAAGAAGAAATTGATTAGGCTCGTGTCTTAACACTGAAAATACCTTTTCATATTTTCATGTCTCTTGTGTTGTGGCTGGCTCCTAATTTAAATTGCAGAGGGTTTTGCATAGAACATTCTCATTGATCAACTTCATTCTGATAACTCATTTACAGTGAATCCGATTGTGAAACATTCTGGTCCAGTAATTGGCCTTGCATCCAAATGCTCATTAAACCATTTGCAATCTATCGCACCAATCGACTTTAGTGTCGCCCCCAATTACATGATGTAAGGTTGTACTAGCCAGGGATGCAGGACAAATTTGAACTGACAAGGAACATGTGCCTTTTTTTTCTTTTTGTACTTACAGTATGTTCAACTGCCTGGTCTGTATCTTGGGAATATTTCGGCTAAAGATTCGGCCATTTCCTCGCTTTGTCTCTGCTTAAAATAGTGCAATCTATTTCACTGCAGATGTTAGCCAGGACATAATTCCCAAGTCTTTGCTTGATTGCCTACATAGCCTTGCTATGATTATTAAATTCAATTCAATTCAGTTTTATTTATGCACTGCCATAATAAGGATATGCAAGCTGGTACTTTGGCTCCGCTTGAGCATGAACCTTGATCTTAGCATTGCTATTCTTCAAATGCAGCTCTGGGTGTTTAAGACCTGATTCTCACTAAAGAGAAGATTACAGGTTTTATTTCCCCAGTGCATTTGCAGACTCTCACTCCAGAACATGGAAAGCAAGACTGCATTTGAAGCCGACTGAGCCCCTCATGTAGTACCAGAGGAGGTTGCTTCTCTCGTGAATGAGTTCATGTTTAGCCTCTGGAAGGAGAACGGGTAGGCTGTGCCTCATGCCAAACTGCCAGCACACCATCTTAAGCTTCTTACCGCCCAAAATATTGGATTTAGGCCTGTGTGTCTGTGTGTGTGTGCATTTGTGTATGTTTTACAGAGGGAAAGGCGTTCCCCCATGGTGCAGAGTCTTGGCAGAGGAAAGGTCTGTAAAAAATGGGGAAATCAATAGTTGAAGCACCAGCAGGGTTGCCTGCTCTCTCCCCAGCAGTTGAGTCAATCAAGCTTAAAAAAATGGCCTAAAACAAATTGCAGTAGCAATGTCTCAGATTATTTATTGGCCTTAATTTCCTCCTGCATCATATCTTGTAAACATTCTTTAATTACGGTATAACTTACTTCTTTTTTTAAAAAAGGTCACAAGCCCCAAGGTTTGACTTAATGATATAGTCTGTGTAAATGCTCGTATTTACCAATGTAGGCCTATCTGCTGTAGGCAATTCCTTCCTTTTGCATTGATCCAAGGACTTGTTTTGATGTCTCCCCGTATGCCCTGACCTGGCAAGAACATTTTTAAAAGTGTCAGTAACATCTCAAAGTTGTCACTTTGGCCTTCATGGAAAAGCAAACTGTCTGGCTTGGTTACTTAGAAGTACACAAAATCTTACGAGATGCCGTCACTAATACCAATCAACTGAAATGAAGATCCTATTGCAGCATAGAAGTTTAGATGGCTGATTGTGTAATGGGTGATGAGATCCTCTAACCACTAGAGGGTGCTGCAGCCTAGCTGGTGAAAAACAGGATCTAATGCCACACAGATATGATGAATTCTTTCCCTTAATCCAACTTGACATGAAATCATAATTACTTTAAATGATGTTTTTCAAATCCCTGTTTAGGATGCTCTAACTATATGGCAATGTGGATGGATGTGGAGTTTGTTTATTTATTTTTAATGTACTTGACTGTGCTCATGGGACGTCTCAGGTAATGTCTTTTAGAATACTTTTTTGTATGAACTGTCCTGATATACCACTAATAACTAACTAAATAAGCTATAATCAATTCTAGAGAGAGATTTTGGCATCAATAAGTTTTACAGTATATGCAGAGGACACTTGCCCATGTCCTACTGATTGAGCAACTGCAATAACTGAACTCTGGCTTAGAGAAGTATCGAGCAGCTCATTAAAGATATTTGAGGAGATCTGAAGTGTTAATTATTTCAAATACAGTATATAGTAAACCAGACACATGTTATATTTTAACACCCATTCTATCCACAAGATAGTGCCTGTCTTTATAGGTTTTGATAGGCCTATGTAGCACACGTATCCATTAGAGGATGATATCCATTATATCCATTACTAAGCATAATACTAAGCGCCTAATTTAGTACCTCCATCTCCTGTGACCATTTTGGTGTATTCTCTCTCAACATCTGTCTGACAGGCTAAGGGGAAATGGAGAGAGGAGAGGAGATTAATCCAACCAAAGCCAGTTATGATAATGCCTTCCTGATTGTTCATGCTTTGAGTTTTCCATTAATTAAACACAAGGCAAACTTAGTGGTCTAAAAACAACTCTAAATGAGGGATTACAAACTGATCTGATTTGACAAGTTTCTTTGTTGTTTTCCAGATACTGATACAATTATGTGATGCAATACAGACACAACATGTAGGCTATTTGTAATGACATCTCTTCTCTGTGTTTGGAAACTAATAGGTACAATTAAATTGATGCATACAATCTCTGAGGCATAATCCATCATACCTTCCATAAAATCTGCTATTGTTGTTTTTACAGAACTAATAGGTTTTCCTGTGTTATTGAGTTCCTTTATCCAGCAGTAGGTCCTTGTGTAAGTGATGTCTATAGAAGAGATCAATGTGTGCCCCAGGTGTAGGACTGGGTGAATGCAAAAATACACTGAAATTATGTGTTCAAACCATATTTGTGTTTTTCTTGTGTAAGCTACTCTGATAACATTTTGGCCCTCAGGAGCTATGTAACTAGCATGCAATTTCCACATTTTCTGCTTTAAAAGTTTTCAGTTGATCCTCAAAACATTAGGCAACAACCAACTGAATGTACTTTATCTTGAATTTGGTTCACCAACATAATGTCTTTTAGCACTCAGAATGGGCTTGTCGGGAAGCTATGGTATGTTTGTACAAGAACAGTGAAAAATCTGCTTTTGGTGGGACTGGAACAATAAACCATGTACAAAATGTCATCCAGGTATTTTTCTTGAGACACTGTCAGCTTTGGCATTACATCCATAGCATACAGCATCTTGTCAGTTCACAATAATCATTAAGACCAACGGCCCTCTGAACTTTGCTGTTGGATGATTGTGTTCCACATTTTTGCAGTTGTTTTGAGTGGAGCCTTAATTATTGCAGCATTGGTCTGTGTGTGCAAATTTCGGGATTTGCTTTTCACTGCATTGCTTGTGTCTGGATACTTCCTAAAACGACTCACCACATTAGACAAGCAATTACCTCTACAGCTGCGGCATCATAAAAATGCTAACAAGTATAAACTGTACGGTTTTATATAAAATGGAGTAACAATAAAGGTTTTTTTTTTTATTATTATTCATTTATTTTCAAATCATAATGGTCTGGTCTCCTAGATTTATGTAACAGACGGGAGCATCATTTTACAGCCAATTATTCACTAGTGGTTCTTCATTTGGAGACTTCAGAGCTGCATGTTAATTGGTTATTAACTCTATAAAGGGCTTGGTTATGAAATGGTTGGGACCTCTACCTGCATGTGATGACCAGTCTTTGTGTTTTCTGTGATGTTTTGCTTTTTTTATGAACGGATATTTTTTTATCTGTAAAGGTTACATTTTTGCCTGGGTTTGTCTGTTTGTGTGTCTATCTTTGGGTCTGTGTCTGTCTGTAAGCAAGACAACTCGAAAAGTTCTGCATTTTCAAACAACATGGGTTTTAGGTCAAAGAACATATATGATGATTTAATTTTGGTGAAGCATCGTCTATTGGGTCAGTGACCCCATACAGTATTGCCCTGGTGGAGTTTTGTGCTCTCAGAGTGCTTTTCAAGTTTAAATAGCATCACATAATCCATCATTTTGAAATATCTACACTTTGGAATGCCTTTTAAAAAGTATCAGTTTTAGGTGGCTATGGCTCTGTTTATATGTGAATGAAAGGCACCAATTGGATAAAAAAAAAAATTATGCGTTTATAAAAATATCTAGGTACGTGGAAACAGGGTCTAAAATGAGCAAGGTCAACAGATCTAAGTTGTGTGCAAACACTGCTGTCACTGAAAAAAAGCAAAACAGTTTCTGACTAACCAACAGACCGACATAGCGTGTGTATAGAGTCGCTGCAAAGGCAGATAATACATGACCCAGCTGACGAGATGTTACTTAGTCGAGCTAGGTGTAAGTAGGCCTAGCTTTATTTGCATGCAGATTCACTGATATAGCTCAAAATAGCCCCATTCAAACTGAGTGCAACTTTAACTGCAAAATGATGCATTTTGTGGGGAAAAAACAACAATTTCCGAAAAAGGTGTCCGATCAAAACCAAATACCCAAGCTTGATGTGAAAGCTTCTTCAACTAGCCCCACAGTGTAATAAAAAAAAATTGAAAAAACAATGATTAGGCACAGGGCAATAATCAACCAACATAGCAATGCAGCTATGTTCAATGATCCATGCTAATTTGGAGCTACAAGAGGTATTGCCAGACTCAGAGAACAGCTGGATGAACAGGAGAAAGGTAAAACTATTTCACTCAAGGGGAGGTGGAAAATGAGCAAATTTCAAATAGTGGCATGCGCTTTATGTGTTAAAAACCATACCTTTCCTTTAAGTTTTGTGAGACAGCTGTCTGATCGGTTTTGAATCCTGTCATGTGTTTGTTGACCAGTCTTTGTTTACCACCTGTGTCTCACACTTGTCCCTTCAGCAGTTTTTGGACACTAGGGGGGTATTCCAAGTAGGTGGTTCAGTGGCAAATCTGGAAATGAAAAATTAATTTCGCAAACATTCTAAGTGGAACCTCCTCATAGAATTCCACTTAGAATGTTTGCAAAATTCATTTTTCATTCTAAATGGAAATCTAAATGAATGGCAAGGGTAAAGAATATAGATTTGGCCAGTGAGACCATGTCATCGCACTAGGAAATGGTTCCAAGGCTTCCAGTTTACTGTAGGCCTACCATAGACTTCTCCATGAAAATCGCGTTTAAAAGTGTTTTTCATCCTTGACTCATTCTATCCAGCTTCGGGGTAGGTGATGACCATGTAGAGTGAAAAAAGCTAAAAAAAAAAAAAAAAAAAGGTAAAGGTAGGCTACAAGACTGTACATATTTTTTCTTCTCGGGTAAAGGAATTACAATCCCATACACCATTGCGAGTGAATCAATAAACAGCATTTATAACTCAATGATGTTCTCAATTTAATAAGGGGCTAGGAGAACTATCATAATGACTAACTTTCTAAAGTTTGCTGTGAGCAGATTAGATTTAAAATGCGTGATAAACATGTTTTACCTGATCATTCCTTACTCCCTGGCTGCCATGTTTGTTATGACGTTGGTTGCCCCTAGTAACGGCACTCTTAAAGCAATACACCACCATTTGTGGAAATATGTTCATTTTCCATCTCCCCTTGAATTAATTAATTGAGCCATATCTTACTCCTTTTCATCCAGTCCTTCTCAGAGTCTGGCAATAGCCTACCACTCTTAGCTCCAAATTAGCATGTATCATTGAATCGGATTGGACCGTTAGCATCTCGCCTGGTCTAATCCGATACAATGATATTTGCTAGCTTTGAGCTAAAAGTGGTATTGCCAGACTCAGAGAAGGACTGGATGAACAGGAGAATTAACTCAGAAAATGAACATATTTCCACAAATGGTGTTGTGTTGCTTTAAGCAATCAAAGGCGTCGATTTACGCTGTTTTGCACTTTAGGATGTTAGGTAGTGTAGTGCTCTTCGCTGAAATGGCGAACAAAAGACGTTGATGCCATATGTGGCATTATAATGACTACAGGCAATCGTTCTGGATGCTCACAGTCCAACTCTATATCATGACCGTGACTCAGCTGTAACTGTACTTGTTTAACATATTGTTCAGAGCAACAACAAAAAACATGCCTGTCTCCATCTTTGAGTTCAGTATTGAAGCTTCTCTTTTTACTTTCTGTCGCTGGTGTGTCATATCGGTTTTGGTGGGAGGGCCTGGCACAGTGAGTGTGGGCAGACTCAATTCTCCTCTCGCAGCAGGGCACAATGCAGCACAGCCTGGCACAGCAGGGCATAGTTTGGCACTGCCCAGTGTGGCGGCTCAAATCTTATAAGTCGCTGTTTGACCAAGTGTTACCTCATATTACTGCAGTGTTCCTTTTAATCCCCTCCCAACATGGGTTTAATGTTGAACAATGAGGACATTTTGCGTTTAACCTTTAATTTCACAATGACTTTGAACGGTCACCTGCAAAACTCCAAAAAGCGTTCTACAGTGGCGTTGTTAGGCCTGGGCATTCGAGGCTATAGCCCCGAATGTTCTCGGGATAGCCCCGGATCTCTGTGCCGT
>JASCQY010000057.1:5847243-5870248 GCA_030264315.1 Sardinella tawilis | reverse complement strand
CACACACACACACACACACACACACACACACACACACACACACACACACACACACACCTACACACACACACACACACCCTCACTTGCTCCCCTAAGCACACAACCCTGAGTCATCTCCCAAAGCTCACAGCGAGGGGGGGAGAAGCTGACACCTCCTAATACTCTCAGCGCTGTAAGAGAAGCCGGCTGAGCCTGTGTGTTGGATGGGTGGGATTGTCCTCCCCCACATCGCCTGCTGCACAACTGAGCTGCGTCTCTCTTTGGAGAGGCTGCATTCTCTCCGTCAGACTGGTGTCACATCCAAAAGCTCCCAGGGTGTGTGTGTGTGTGTGTGTGTGTGTGTGAGGAGGGAGGGGTTGGAGGGGTTGGAGTTTTTTTCCGACTTCTGAGTTTGGAAAAGCATCGTCCCCAAGTGTGATCCAGGTAAACAGTGGTCAACAAGAGTGTAGTTTCTTACCTAAAACAGGGTGTACATGTTTTTTTGTTTGTTTGTTTGTTTGCTTTTTTTTATTTCTTTAACTTTTCAATTTGTCACCACCACTTCAAGGTCAATCTTTGTCATTTTGGCTCTACCTGACAAGCCCTTTGGCAGGCTGAAGTCGCTCTGGATGAAGGTCTCCTCCATCGAAATACAAATGTGAGTGGATGTCGATGTCCATGGATCTCCCTCTGATGTCACGTCCTGTTTGTGTTTTTGCAGTTTGCCGAGTGGTGCCTGGACTATGGGACGCACGGATGCCGCATCCCTGACCGGCCCTACTCGCTGTTTGAAGGTAAACAAGCGTCCGAGCGCAGCCCTGTCTGTCTGATCAATGTAATAACCTCGACACAAATGAGCATGTCACTGTCTAAGCCCTGCTCTTCTCAAAGGCCAATTACTCCCAGAGAATCCATATGCAATCCCCCCCTGTCCCCAGACCCAATTATGTCTGGGAACAAAGCAGTGTGTTCTTTTTATGAGCCACACACACACACACACACACACACACACACACACACACACACACACACACCTTTTTTAGGCTACGCAGAGTAAACATCCCATTGTCGAGAAAGGAACAAGGCAGCTGTTCATCACATAGTGTTTATGGATCCATAGTTGAATCCAGGTTTCAGTGGTTCGGTGAATCAGTCAAAATAAGTATTTATGCTTCATGTTATGTTTCATTTCAGTAGCCAGTGCTTAAAGGAATTATCTGGAGTGAATCAACACGTAGCTCTGTTGTTTCATGTTGCTAAGTGCAATCAATAGGTATGAGAACGACAGATTTTCATGCACGGTAGACTAAATAGCAAAATGGCAGCCAACGCAAACTGATTAGGGCATGTCAGTTTCGTTATGCCCTATCTGTTAGCATTAGCGGGCGGTTCGCGAATTCGGTCTACGTTGTACCTACTGCTGTCGCTCTGATACCTATCAACAGCACTCGGCAGCGCCAGACAACAGGGCTACGGGTTGATTAATTCCGGATAAACCCTTTAAGTATTTTGATTTAGATGAGCTTAACGCCATAAGGAGCACTTCATAGAAACCATTAGAGAACCCTCAAAGAAGTGGACAATAGAGGCAGATTTTTCTTTTTCCTTTTCTTTTTTTTATCTAACTTTGTTGGAGGAAAGAAATTAATCATAGGAAGGGAAGGAAACAAAACATCGGTGGTAGTCTAAAAGAAATAATGAGGGGGGAAAAGTGTTTTGGGATGTGACTGCCTAAATAAACTTCTATTCCATGCATAAGATCCCAGAGCACAGCATCACCCATATCATTCACTGTAGGTACTGCAACCTCCAAGTCTTAATTTAATGGGGAGTTGGTTTATCACCTGCTGGCACCGATATCCCTCTGAGAGCCTCGCCGGTCTGCATTCGAATGAACACACATGAGCGGGTATCTTCTCTCTTTATCTCCGCCAAGAAGGCAGCACCAACCCCAAGTTGGCACAGCCCAGGCTCTGCCACACCTTGCCGCCAGCCGTTGCCATGGCAACTCTTTAAGGCACGGTGGGACCGACGGGTGTTAATATGCACAATTGGCGCGTTCCCTCCGGTGGTGTCTGAGACACCCAGTGCAGTGCGTAGACGGTGGAGGGCATCACGACTTGCCCATACCAACTCTCCTCCAGTGCGGCACCAGCAGTGCCAATGTTTTATTTATGAGACCAGGGGAGACACGGTTGCTCGAGGTTACCTGAGTCTACGGATTCTCAAGGACTCGAGGAGGAGTATGTGTTTTAAAAAGAGGCTAAAGCCAGCATCGTGTTTAATTGGATTGTTTCTTACACGCTGCACTTGAATGCGCAGGTGACATGGATCCACTGGTCCTCTCCCACAGGTTTTGTGAAATGTTAAGCTGGCCATTAAATATGTGTCGTGATTGGCTATGAGGGTTAGTGTGAGATGGCAGTGTGGTGACTTTAAAGCCTTTTTTGAAATTGAATTGTAAATACATTTATACATTTATTTGTTCTCTGCTATGCTCTGTTACTATGCTGTATATAATATATACTATTTATTAACCCTCCTATGTGTGTGTGTGTGTGTGTGTCTTTGCTGTGTTTGTCTGGTAGGTATGGCAGGAGCCATCCACTTCCTCTCCGACATCAGCGAGCCTGAGGCCTCCTGCTTCCCCGCATTTGAACTTTGACCCCCGGTCAGGCTAGCATGTTGGAGAGATGCCCTGGGAGAAGGACTGACCTTGGGGTCATGAGACGGCGGTGGCCGGCTTTGCGCTTGGGCTCAGGAAGGGATGGGGTCAGATTCATGAGGATGGCATGGTTCCTCAGGTAGTCCATCTGAGGGGTGGGTGCGGGGGGCAGCGTGTTTTTGAGGGGCGAGGGGGTGCGTGTGGGGGGGGATTCCTTGTTGCTACTGGCAACTGACACAGTGTCGTTTGCACAGACACTGATGCAAAAAAGCAACCTTGAACGAGTCCCAAACCTTCAGCCTATAATGTCACATGCCTACAAGTGGCCACCTCCACTTCTGTCTGTGTTGCTTCACGTCCTACCAGCCAGATGTTGGCTGTTTGTTTGTCTGAGGGAAGGTTGGTGATTAGTCCTTTGTCATGTGAGACTGTTTTCTTTTTTTTTTAAGTAAGGATAAGACTTTTTTTCCCTGTGTACTTTGCCTATGGATGATTTGTTTCAGTAACTGGCGAAAAAAAAAAAGGGATCCTGTGACTTCCTTCTCTATGGATCGTTGCTTCTGCATGCCTGTGCCGCCGCTGGCTAACCGTCTTTGTTCGTACTTGTCCCTCGCTGCCCCTTGTCTGTGTTCTTCGGTCGTCTTCAAACTCCACCACCCCAACCCCTTCCCGACTATCACTCCCGTTGCTGTTGTCTTCTGCATGAAAGTGCAGCGCGTTGCCGGAATGTTCTCCCTGCACGGCTCAAAAAAAAAAAAAAAACTAGTGGCGTCCATTTAACGACTGTCATGTAGCTTGAGCATCCTGGTCATGTGTTGTGTGTACTACTGTCTGTTTGTACTGTTCCCTCAGTAACGTCGGTATGTGTGTCGGTATGTGTGTCGGTATGTCGTGACCCAAGCTGGTGAACGTAACTTTCATGAAATGAGCATTGTTGGAGCAGAACTGAAAGAATGACCTTGTTTTTTCTGTTTTTTTTTTCTTTTTGCTCTTCAAGTAAATATTGTTTCCTCGAGCAAACAGTGTTAACATATGAATGTTGCAATAAAACCGGGCTTCTTTCTTGACTTTCTTTCATGATTATTTATTTTTCTTCAGTGTGCCACATAGTTTGTCTGATATGCCTTATAGTGATATATATATTGATATATTGATATATATAGTGATATTATACTGATAGTGCCTTATGCACTGTATCAGTTTACCTGTACAGCATATCACTCTCTTCTGTCTATTTTTCATGCCATCATTTATTTTCATTTAGGGGGCTTACAAATGATTGTGTTTCATTTTAAAGAGGTCGATTTTGTCTTTGCTTTCGCATACAATGCGCATCTATCCTTAAAGAATGCCATGGGATGGCGAAGGCAAGGCTCATAATGCCAATGTGAGTCTGTGCTCTGGCTTTGTTCTCTCCCCTCTCTGGGTTGAAGAGGGACGGAAACCAAGACTTCATTTAGCAGCATCATTAACCTCTCAGATCTGCCGTTTGTCTTTTAATGAAGTGAACCTTGTTGGCTCCGACCACAGCAGGAACCCAGCAAATAAGCCCAACTAAAGGCAATTTAAAAGCCACTGGGAGATCACTCAGCCAGAACCAGGCAGTGGAGAAGAAGGAAATGTGTGTAATAAAGAAAGCATAAAGGGAAATGCATTGGTCACTGCTGGCCCAGTAGACTGGGCCTGTTTCATTATCAAAGCCTCTAAAGAATTAACAGGCATTAGGCCTACCAATAAATCAGTGTTTGCACTAAAGGCCATTCTTTATAAGGATCATCAGGATGATTCAGCTGGTCAAGGCTGTACTGTAAGTTAAAGATTGTAAACAATAGTTGACTTGGGAAGTTCTTTCATAGTTTCATCAGTTGTCAGTTGAATCATTACATTATTAAGAGTAATAGGGTTAGAGTTTAATGTTAAAGGTAGGCCTAATGTTAAATAACACTTTTATTCAGTGTTATCACTGATTATGGATAAATTGTAAACCTTTAGTTTCTTATCTTCAAGATTATGGCGAATACTGATGATCTGTATGAGGGCTACAGTCCCACTGGGGTAATTTAACATCAAACAACCACTTTTAGAAAAAGTTACACCGATTGAGACCATCATTTGAAGCACCTCTCCCTTAGTGAGGTTTAGGTGGATAAAGTCATTTTCTTCTCCTTTAATTAGCAGTCCTACGAAAAACTCTGTTGTAAAACCAGTTGCAAGTTAGCTTTCAAGAAAAGAAAAAAAAACCCCTAATAAGCTTCTTGCAGAGATTAAATTTCGTCTTTTATCAGCCATTCGAGAAGTCCATTACATGTCGCTGGCCCTCAACACAAGGACTCAATTTCTTGAGGACAAAACCTGTGAAAATACACCTCTTTAATAAAAAAAAACACAGCCGTCCACATCTCTCACCTGCCCTTGAGCCGCACCTCGGAACTTTTTTCCGTATAGAGTGGGTGGACGCAAGGACACAAGCCTTCCTGCAGGTTTCAGAGACCATTATGCGACAGCAACCTAATTACTCCTACGCAGAATGGGCACATTAAAAGTACCAGTGTAGCCTACAAGTTATACGGGAAGCGCGTTAGCACTCGAGTAATGAGCAGTTAGTTATGAGTCATCTCAGGCTGTTAGTCCGTGGGGGCACTGCCGTCAGAAAAAAAAATGGAGAAGTGCTTTGTTCTAGTGATTAATGCTTCCGTCTATCTCCCCTCACCAGGAAATGAAATACATAACATACATCTCCAGTCCACAGTTTTAACCATACCAGGGGTTGCAGCCGCTTATTTCAATTGAGAAGTGTCATTTGCTGCAACCAGTAAGTGTCTACCCTTCTGTCTTCCCCTGTTGAAAACAGTCTCAGGAATAGACCTACCACAGGTTTTCATACATCAGCCTGTGCCCTTGTAAATGGTGCTGGTGGACAGAACACACACACACACTACTGGAATCTCATCTGTTGTCCTTGAATGACATATCTCTCCACTGTAAGCTTTGCTTTACTTGACAGTTGAATGCCTACACAAAAGAGCAATGGAGAGAGCGAAAGGATGAAGAGGAACCAGGCTGATTGACTACAGGATGAACCAACAGTTTAACCAGATAGTGGAGATACATATCACTCTCACTTAAGAAACTATTATTTTATTGTCTATACTCTTCTTAATTCAGCATCTCTTAAGTGAAATGACTAATTTCAAACTGTGTATTTTCACTATGATGTAGGCCTATGGTTTCATGGTTCACCATTTCCACCAACACACAAAGCTAATTAACAGTCACTTACAAATTGCCCTATCCAAAAACATGAAGAATTCTTCACTTGGAGAATGCCATTATAATAGAATTAGCAACAAACAATTCACAAAGGAGAGTTTTTTTTTCTTTTTTTTCCTCAGATG
This sequence comes from Sardinella tawilis, assembly GCA_030264315.1. Lineage (NCBI taxonomy): Eukaryota > Metazoa > Chordata > Actinopteri > Clupeiformes > Clupeidae > Sardinella > Sardinella tawilis. The sequence goes on along the minus strand of JASCQY010000057.1, from coordinate 5,864,209 downwards.
AATGCATGGCCATTCCTAATGCAAATATGGCTCTAAGAACCATAAGAAGGCATGCGGATTTTTGACCAACAGGCTACTGTATAAGTAGGCCTATAGGGACAAAAGTATGTTTATGCATTGTTATAACTTCTTTATCTTTCTGCCATTTCTGGCTCCTTTCCACAATAACCCCCCTCCCCACACACCATCCATCCTCTCTGTCCAGCCCTTGTCAGTACTATGCTTGAACTTCCTGCAGGCCCGGCAACACTAAGTGATACAGGCCCACCTTGTTATCAGCCTGGCTCAACATACATTGTAAACCGATTTCTCTGCCCAGCCCCATGTCAGCACTATGCTTACAGTATATTTCCAGCAGGCCTGGCAACACTAAGTGATACAGGCCCACCTTGTTATCAGCCTGGCTCAACATACATTGTAAACCGATTTAAAAAAAATAAAATAAAAATCCCTAAAGCATTCTTCATTTGGAGAATTCCATCAGAATTAGTGACATAACTATTCAGAAATTCAGAAATAAAGGAGAGGTTTTGGTTTTCTCAAATGAATGCATGGCCGTTCCTGATGCAAATATGGCTCTAGAAGCATCCATCTTCTCTGCCCAGCCCCACGTCAGTACTATGCTTACAGTATATTTCCAACAGGCCTGGCAACACTAAGTGATACAGGCCCACCTTGTTATCAGCCTGGCTCAACATACATTGTAAAGAGATTAAAAAAGAAAAAAACATTCTCTTCCGATGGGTAACAGCTTCCTAATCCCCCCCCACCCCCTTCATGGTAGCATATGCGTTCATTGTGGGCCACCTGGACAACACCAAGAGGCATCATTTTGTGGTGGAAAGTTTTATTTTCTTGTTAATTAGCAACTGTTTTAAACTCGATTCATTGCAACAGTAGAAACACATTATGGCTGATAAACATTTAAAGCAAAGATGTGGCTATACAAATACGTCTGTCAGTTGCATAGATTAAAAAAATGAAAATAAAAAAAGAGACAAATGTATTAGCAAATCACAAGCACAACATACACAGCATAAACCATTTATTTCCTCACAAATTTGACTCCTCAAACTGAATTCTGGCATTTCTTATTTATTTATTTGTTTATTGGGTACAATTGTGGCACTGCAGAAAACAAACAAGCTCATGATGGACATCCAGTCATTTGGGCGGCTGCTGCAACATGTGTTTAGCTATTGTTTTGAAAGTTCCATTCTCTGACCTTCCTGAGCCCTGTGCAGAGTGTAGACAGAAATCAGTGGCACAGTAAGCTTCCATAATCTAATATAGAGCAGTAGTCTCCTATCTGCACTGCCAAAACAGAATCCAATAAGGCTGCTCAACCATCGCACAATAAGGTTTGAAAAAAAAATATCATACTGTACGGTATACACCAACAACGAGCCATCTTTAAATGGACTCTTCACCTTCAAGATACTGTAGGTGTTTTACATTATGCAGGTTTCAAAAGTGCAGGTCATTAACAGGCAAGGGAGAGAAATTATAATGACTATCAATGTGCTGTATTACATGACATGAGATTATCTTCAGTGTCAATAAAACATTTTCCCAGGTCAATACCATCACCAGTCAGTTAGTCCCATATGGGTGATGAAGCTACTAGCATGTTTGTTGCAACTACCAATTTTGATTTCAGGGTTATTGGACCACATAGCTAAATGTTTTGCTTAACGCAGCTCATCTGCAGTAGGCCACATAACACTGTTTTTTGTAAACCTTCAGTAACAAGCACCTACAAAACTGACATTGTTTGTTTGTCTTCTGTGTAATTGTTTCCCAGACGGACAGCCAGTCACCTTGACCAAAACACAGCGATGAGTCAGGCATGTTGCAGCTGTCCTTCGGTTACGTTCCAAGTTTCAGTCTTCCACTTTATCCTCAGTCCATGATACATACCTGCCCAGATTCTTTTCGTTTTTATGAATGAAAGATGGCATAGTGATGATCATAGTGAACCGGCATTGGCTGGGAAGCAGTATCACTCATACCGTGTCTCATTACATTCTCATTCCTTTTGACACTTGGTTGGCAAGCATTCCAAGGTCGCTGATCATCATCACAAACAAACATGTTTCTGAAATCTCCACCTTTTCCGCCCCGTTATCCTCCTTTCACGCAAAACATGGCACAGGGGCAAACGCGATGGCTGTGATTACTGGCGTTCTTCTGCTGTTCCTGCTGCATCTTCCAGCTTGAGACGGAGACCGATTATTGACTTTGGAGCGAATCTGTATCCGACCGCAACCTGCCCCATCAGCACCAAAGCTGGTGCAGAGTCACGTCCAAGGAAGGGGGTGGGGCGGTGGGGGGTGAGTGATTTGGTGTGGCCCACCGGGCACCCTGTGGAGCGTGCCTCCTAATCGCTATGTGACATCTCCATAAAGCATCCTCTGGAACAGCCGCTGCAGCAGCAGATCATTGGAACAACGAACGGAGGCAATTAAGAGCAGGCCTCTTTTCCTTTTCCCTGTGCCCAGTCTGGCCCGACGCAGAGATTTTTTACACGACTGAAGTGCTGAGAGTTACAGATCGCCGTTGTTTTTGAGAACGGTATAGACCCACAAGCCCCTCTGGCTTCACTGGTAAAAAGCTCATTTATTAGAGTGACACAGACATACGGAGTAGAACGTACATTCTCTGTGCACACTCTGTGTTAAGTGGGATAGAAAACCTGGGCGAACTGCGTTATAATGTAAAGGCAGAAACTCGGGTCTCTGGTGCCTGCTCTCGTAAGCGGCTGCTAGATGAACCGCGCTGGAATGATGATGCCGATGGAATGAACAGCAAACAGATGATGGATCAGCGTCTTGGGCTTTGCGAACCATCGCGGGGAATATCCGTTTGATAACAGGAGGGATAATAGGCTTACACGTTTGCAAATGAAGGCATTGTTTTGTGAGAAAAGCACGACTTCGAGGCCTCGCCACGGCAACTGGCAGGGTTCCCATGGCACCCACTCCTATCCATCTGCCTCAAGGAAGCCTGGCACCCACCTGTGTATCTGTGGTTAATGATTCCTCAGCAGAACAATGCCTTTCATAAAGTACACACACACACACACACACATACACCTGCACACACGCACACACAAGCACAGTTTAAAAAAAAAAAGGAAGACAAGAAAGATTAAAGTTAATTTAGCTGTTCATTTCCAACTACTTAGTTAAGTGTGTTCCATGTTCCATGTACCATGTTCTGGTTCACAGCAAGTCCCGCACAGGCTGTAATGCGGCCTCAGGAACATCAATGTGTGATCCTGAGAACAGTGAACTCCACACACACACATACACACACACACACAGAGGATCTGTTTCTGAGCATTTCACTGATGACACACACACACACACACACACATACAGTACACACACAAACATCTGACTTCCTCAAAGCTGCAGATCAGTTTGCTCAGTTTCAGTGGCAGCGCCGTCCCAAGAGCGCCCCCTAAATGTACGTCGGCAAGTGGCTGCCAGTGCCCGGGGGGGTCTACTTCTTCTCCGTGTTCTTGACCACCTGGTCGTAGGAGGGGGGAGGGTGGTTGCAGTAGGACGGAGGGGGCGGGTACGAGCTCAGGATGTGCGGGCCGGGCGTGGCAGAGTAGGCGGGGACTGGCGTGGTAGCAGAGCCTCCAGGGTCACCGAACATCTGAGGGCCTGGTTGCTGGGATACTGAGGTAAAGAGAAGAGAAGAGAGAGAGAGAGAGAGTGTTAGAGGAACAGTAGAGGGCTGCAACTTCACTTTTGTATGCAACTTCACTTTTGTAATGGGAAAATTCTGGCTGGATTGCTGTTGTCAGTGATAAAAGTATTTTCGAAATGATCATGATTCCCTAATGTCTAGTGATATATCAGGGCCATTTTATGATTATTTTACATTTATTTCTTGCATACTGTTCCTTTAAGAGTTTAAAACTACATCTGAGCTGGAAATCAGTGAGAAAGGAGAAAAACAGTAAGGTAAACAAATGACTGGGCCCCACTACAGAGGCACAGTTTGGACCTGATTACAGTAGTTAGGGGTTGGCCTGATTACAGTCGATGGGTGATCAGCTGTGATGGTACTGCACTGCTTAAACAGGTATCTGAGATGGACAGCCAGAGACATCGCTCACCACTTATGTTTATATTCAGTTACTGCCAACGTTACGCTCATTAGAACTCCCACTGTCTGGGAGGCATCAGAACCTTGGTGACACATTCTAAGAACAAATGTTAAGTGTGATCTTTGAGAAAATGCAGAAGGTGAAAAGGTGAGAAAGGCACACAGATAAAAGGGACGGGGAAAAATATGTACAGCAAGTGGATGCTGGATAAACATCACATCAACAGTGAGATGATATCTTGGAGAGCTTCACAAACAAATAACGACTTTTCACAGTTGACACAACGGTGGATGAGAACTAAACGTTAGGCCCTACGTCTGCGAGAGAATACGGAATTTGTGTCACACTTCTAATGTAGCCTCATGCGCAAACTATTCAACACCCAAACGATTAGTTCAACTCTTTACATGTCCTGCAGTATGTCGTCATGGAGACGATTCCTATAGTAATTTCATCCAAGAGACAGTGGAGCGCCTCTGATTTAGTGTCCAGTTATCTCTGAGCGAGAGTGGGCTGACATTTCACAGAGACGTGAAGCCTGACTCGAGGAGGAAGATATCACTCCAGAAGCAGCAGCAGCGGCAGCAGCGACAGGATTTCAACTCCTGTGCGCTCACGTTCCCCCGTGCCTCTCTCCATCTGTGACACACACACTGCAGATAGAGCGGGTGAGCACACAAGATTAAAAAATGGAAAGGAGAGGGGGGGGGGGGGGTGTTAGACAGAGAGGCACTGCAGCGTTACGATACTGAGGTTCTTTAGTGCTCATCAAAACGAAGAGGTGTTCTGCTGTTGTATACACCTTTTTGAGCTAAAGTTTGCATCTTTCAACAAACTTTAACACAACCTTTCGGGAACATCAGCAACCAAAATAAAAAGAGAAAATGTTAGATCTACAAAGAGAGATTTAATCAAAGATTCTGTTCTAAACACTGGCTCTCCGCGTTTTCAGGAACACTTCATTGTGCATTCTTTCGGAAACTAATTTCGAACCCATTTAGCCGAAGAAAATTGGGAATTTCCAACGTGATGATGAATGTGAGAGTTTGACAAGAACACAACAAGAAAAAAAACATACTTCTGTTCAGTTCAACTCTCTAGTGTGCAAGACTTTATATGCATAGAACTCAAAGAGCAAAATTAAACGTCAACATATTATTCTGGCCTGGAATTCAATTTTCTGCGTGACTGACTGAAATAATGAGTGATCTTTTTTTTTTCTCTCTCTGAAGTGATACAGAACTTTGAAAAGCCAGAGAAAATGTTTTGTGGCCTACTTATGATGCCTTCTGATTATCAGCCTGAACTTTGAAAAAAAAAGCAATGCAGGGGTTTCAGAATTGAAGAGACTTGTTGGTAATTCTACCCAACTGACTATTTAATGTGACTGCAGAGAGATGAGAGAATAAATATGATTATCTAATATACTGACATACAAAAGTCTGTTGGAAAAATGCTGGAAACGGTCCATAATAGACTAGGAGCTTTGAGTAAAATCATGCTACTGTTTTAACAACAACAAAAAAGACATTCAGTACATAGCAATTTAAACCTCATTTCTTTCTTTCTTTTTACGTTGGACAAATAATGTAACAAAAGGATATCTGCTATCATCTATCCATGGTTTTGAGGAATAAGGTTGTTTTAGATTGCTACGAGATCAGATGTATCATGCTTGTTTCCAATAGGACACGTGAGTAAGCTCAAAACTACCAAAATGTAAAAAGTTGAACATCCCAGGCTAGTAACTTACAGGCATCATTTAAAACTCAATGAAAGGCACAGGTTTTTCTTGATCCTACCACCAGGGATCTGAAACTTGTGTGCTTGTAGCATGTGCTTATACATGTAGCAGTAGTAGCCTACTAGGCTACTTGTTAATGGGATAATAAATATAGCTAGTTTTAGTAAAATTTTATTAACTTTCTGCCGTTTAGGTTTGGATCACCAGCGCTCTCACTGACGTCGCTGTCACGTGAAAGGGTTAAAGTACCGATAGCTGCACTGTTTGTCTGGGATCTTAATATGTTATTACCGACGAGCCACGAGCCGGTATCAGTTCAGCATTGGTATTCAATACCCATCCCTACTGCTATGTACCTTCAACACTACCCCCTACACACACACACACACACACACATACATATGTACTGTAAGCATCCACATACTGTACACACACACACACACACACACACAGGCACACTCACACACACTCACACACACACACACACACTAGCCAAATAGACACTATGGAGAAAGGGAGAGAGAGTCAACTATATTCATGTCTTAATGACAGATCACCCACTCTGGGTCCCACCTCTGGCACATCTTAACAACACTGCAGACCAGGGGCTGGGGGGTGTTAGCTAATGGTCCTCTACTGAGGGAGCAGATGTAGCGCTTTCAGCCCCACTTTCTCAGCCAGGCCCCTGTGGGAGACACTTCAGACAGCCACTTCTAGCTCTCCTCTGCCCTGGTCTCCACTGCTTACGGCCAACTGAGGGCCGTATGGGGTCTAATGAAGGATTCAGAGCAATACAAGTCCTCACTCACTGAGGACACACACACACACACACACAGGGAGAGAGAGAGAGACCTCCAACAGGTCTTTTATTTATCTCCCAATAAATGCCTCATGCCCCTTCCATCGTGACAGATAGAGAAAACAAGAGAGGGAGGGAACTCAGACCAAGAAAAACAGATAATCATTGTAAGATGTATGGAAACACACACACACACACACACACACACACACACACAGAGCGCTGGAGGGACTGTATGAATAGTGTTTGTTTGACGACAAATGTTTGATGTCAACAACCTTTTTCATTGTGATGGATACAGAAAAACAATGGAAAGGATAGAAAGAGAAAATGACTATAAGATGGATGAGCAATCACATACATACACACATAGACAAAGAGAGAGAGAGAGAGAAAGAGAAAGTGAGAGAGGTAGAGAAAGAGAGCTGGAGGCATTAAATGAATAGTATTTGTGTGTGGTAAGTCAATTTCTCTTTGTTTTCCCCTCCTCTGCCACTGAGAGGAGTGATGTTTCTGCAAATCTCTCCCAGCCTGTGGCGGCACGACGGTGTTGTTGCCTCTGCTCCTGCTCCTTGCTGGGCCAGCTTCATTCCTCCTCCCAGCCTTATACTGCTTATGCAGCACCCAGGAAAAGTGCAACCATCACCCGTGGCAGGATGCCAGCCTTGCGATGAGCGTCTAATAATAGCCTGGTTTCCCTGCTTGTTCCTGGGGACCCATCAGTATTGCTGTGTGCCGGAGTAACTGTACACTGCACATGGCTCAGTCCATGCAAAGTGGGACGCAGAGCCCGATGATGGGAGGCACGAGACAAAGAGCCGTCGGAGCACGGCATGATGGGTAAAGGTGGTGTGCCCTCCGCCTGCCCTGGGCTGACCGACTGGCTGAACTGGCAGCGGTGAGGATGAACATCATTCGCTGCCGGGTCACCGAGGACGAGAGGCGAGTCTGCATTAATCACCTGTCAGAGGATGTGTGTGTGGGTCGGAGCAGGCCAGAGCAGGACCTTGGAGTCTTAATGAGGAACTTCAAACCTCTATGTGCAGCTAGGCTGCTGAGTATCCCAGTAGACAAGCAGCACATGCAGAGACAGATCATATAGTGTATGATATATAAATATAGAAATAAAACATTCACACTGCAGGCTCTGAGTATGGAGAATTCTACTCTTATGGATGTGACCAGCATTGTATTAATATATTTTACAGCTGAATACAGGAAACAGGAAATCAAATTTCATATAAACATTTACCTCATGCCAACATTTGTATTTTATTTGCATGATGGATATCATAAAAAACATCCATGTTGTGTTCAATTGCCTCTATATGATTGAAAATCCCCAGTGCTATCTTGCATGTTTCAAAAGCATTTGGTGCGGATGTTGACGCAGTACGCGGTTGTTTTCATCCTGTTGTCATGTGGATGGGGCATTGAGAACGCTACTTTCAGACACGCCACACACTCAAAATACAGTAACACAATCAAAGACAAAAAGAAAAACTCAAATCATGCCCCTGTGTAAGACGGAGAGCCCTTGACTATATGAGGGACCGTGAGCCATAGAGTGCAAAGGGTGTCTTCCATTACACAAAAGAAAGACCTCTGTTCTTTCTCCACACAATAACTCGGCATTCACATAGGCTCTGGGGACAGTCATGGATGAGTGGTTATTGGTTGACAGGAGTCACTAAAAAAGTTTCTCTTTCTCTCTCTCCTCTCTCTCTTTCTATCTCTCTCTCCTCTCTCTCTTTCCTTCTCTCTCACCCTCTCTCTCCAATTCCCTCACTCTGTCCATCCCATGCCCGCGGGAGAAGAGAAAAGCACTTCATTTCTGGAGATTCCCAGTGTGTGGCCCTCTATAGGAAATTCACCTGATCGGCCAATTACACTTCAGGGAGAGTACCTGTGAACACACTGATCCTAAAGAAATGGGGTTCTTCACACTACAGTTTCTCAATGAGCCTCCCACTGTTTACTGCAGTGAGGGACGCCTCACATGCTGTTTAGAAGTGACGCATGCAAAAACCCTATGCACACCTATTGCCAGATCACATTTGCAGTGACAGTTAGCCTAATTGCTCATCATTTTGTGGCTAATGTAATGTAATAAAACTGAATAATATGTAATGCATCAGCATGCTACATTCACAATTTCTGCTTGCATGAAAATCCCTGTAGGACTGCTGTAGTTATGCATAGCAGTCATTTTTTTGTGGGTCAAATTTGTAACCTTAGAGTTCTGTACTGCTGGCAGGAGAGCAAGTTCTGCAGTGAAAAAGTGACACATTGATTTGTAAGTGAGTATCTCAGTGGCATTACTGTGACGCTGTGTTGAGTCAAACAAGCCACTGCGTCCTCTCACCTGGAGTGGTGATTGGCTGCCTGGTGAATGACACGTTGAAAGCGGGCTCTTCGCTCAGGGGAGAGGGATACATGCGTCGGCGAATGAAAAAGCCGGCACCACAGCAGAACAGCACGCCCATCATAAGCATCAGCCTATCAGAGAGAGCAGGAGGCGGAGTTATGTGATCAACAGCATGACAAACCGTGCAGGAGTTAAAACGCCTCTAAACAGCTGCTCATGATTCTGAGATGATCAATTTTACGGCCCCAACCTGTCACAACAGACACTCACCAGCGCAACTGAGCTAAACACAGGCCATGTGTGTCTGGAAACGCATTTCAGTTTGATTAACCATAAACTCCAGATCTTTGGCTCTGGCAGAAGCCAGATGAGTAATCTGAGAATGAGTAACATCCTCTCAAGCCAGTGAGATCTACTGGTGTAGTTAATCAAGCACCGACAGTTAGCTTTTTCATGTTGGATTTCATTTCCAGCATACTGAATGCACTGCAGTATGGTTTTACAGTAAAGGAGTGCCCAGGGTGTCACAAAGAGACGAGAAGTGTTCCTGCACTGCACTGCACAAAGTATTCATTATGCAATACCAGACATTCTGGGGGAAAGGAACAGATTTAAAACCGCCATCCTTCACAGACTGAACAGACAGTTTTACATGAACTCAGCCTTGACACTTCAAACTTTTACAGTTTTGTAAGGTTTTACAGAGGTACAGTACCATTCATTTACAGCTTAATTCACTTACTTAACTGGTCCATCATCTGAAAGTGACAGTAAATTGGTTATGTAGGGGGAGGGGGGTGGGTACTCTCTTTCAAAACCAGACATGGCGACTGACTGAACCTACTGTACTCTATGCTCCATCTCTCCAATGTCTTAATGCCACATCAGCACTGGCTAATGCTTGCTCCTCTTTCTCTCCTCTAAACTAAAGTGCTGCATCGAGGGCTTTTGCCTGAACGGCTCAAAAGAAAAAAAGCTGTGTGACAATGGAGCACTTAGGAATAATCAGGGTCCAGAATGGGGACGGAGATGAACTCAGAGACTCTCAGGAGTCGGCGTGGCGCAGGATGGATGGCCCTAATGTGGGATATTGATTGGGGGGGCCAGAGCATTGACCTCTGTGCAGCTTCCGCAGAATACCAATGCATGCTGGGATTGGCCAGACCTGAGCTAAGAAGAGCACCTGGGAGGACAGCAGAGGTAGATATGGGAGGGCCCTTTTAGATTGGACTGGGCTATTTAATACAGTCTGTTTTCACCACTAATACTGTATGAGACTACAGTTTGTCTAACTAATGGTTTTCTGTATTAATGTATTCCGTATTCTGTATTCCGTATTTCCAGTTTTGGAGTTATTCCAAGAAGGTGGCAAAGTGATAAGCCTGGGTAAGCTGACCTAGAGGGAGTCGTAAACTTCCAATTAAAGGACTTCTTTAGCATGCCCCCAGGCTCTTCTATCAGCAGGTTTACCACAGTCTCTGGATTCATTTACCCAGTTTTACCACTCAACCACCCTCTTGGAATACCTCTTGTTTCCTGCATTATTCAGTTTTCTTGTTTATTTCTCTACTTTACCACAGCAAGACTATTTACAGCTGGTATCTACCAGAGTTTTGCTATACAGACAATCTCCCTGTTCCTCAATATGGCCATTTTACAGTGACAAGCTGTATCTGGAAGTGAGGGAAATAAGACTGTTGGTGGTGCTGGTCTCTTACCAGAAGTACCACAGCCTCTGGAGGGACAAGGCCCTGATGCAGCATCGCGTCCCACAGCAGTCCTCATAGGAGCGGCATCTGAAACACATACAGAATTGCATCTAGTTTCAATTAAATAACAACAAAACAATTCAAACTCCATTACTCTAGGATTATAACTGTCCACCGTGGCCTGCTGGCAGTAACTGGACAAATACACTGGAAGAATAAAAATATAAAATACATGCATTCATACACAGTATTTGCACTGCAACAGAGGAGCAACCATACAGTAGTGGTCTGTTTTTACGAACATAGAAAGGTGCTATTGCATTGGCTGTGGTGCACAAATATCACAAACATAAACAACCTTTCAGAAAATCAAGTCACGGAAGGGGAAAAAAAAATCCATTTTGCATGTTGTATTCATGTCAGATCAATCTTCCTGATTTATTTATATTTAACACTTCACAGTCTCTCAGCTGCTTCTTCCATTCATTCACCCAGTGCAGGATCCATAATGGAGTCGGGGTGCTCGCTTGGCCTATATGGACATGTGCCTCTGAGGCGGCACATGCAGTACAGGGCGCCCTTCAGAGAGGCAGGAGCATATCCATGGCAACACCCCTATGTATAGAGGATGAGGAGAGGCGATGGAGAGGGTGATGAAGGTGAAGAGCTTCCGTAAGCCGAGGCTCTGGAGAAGTGAAACCCTACACCCACACGTCCTGCTGAATGAAGATTACTGGTAGCCGTGGCCAGTAGGGTTGCGGTCCAGGGGGACTCAAAAAGACGAGCGGACCGGGGTTTAGCCGGCAGCTGCATCCTATTGTAAGCACAGTCGATAGCAGCAGCACGATCAATATTGAGCACGTCTTGTAGTCTAAAGGAATACTTTAATGCTTTGTGTACAAACATGTATTTGATCACAGCAGGTAGAGATTTGCTCACAGAGAGCTTTTTTTTCACACCAGTTTGTGTCTGTGAAGGATGACTGTTGACAGTTTGCTGGGACGACATCACGCTTTGGCACTTAGGTTGTGATGTACCATCTCAGCCTAGCCCTGAGCTCCAGCTCCTCTATATTAATTATGGATGCACAGAAATACTCCTCACACGGAGACTTTACCTGTTTTGGAGGTTGATGAAGGATGCTATGCTATTCAAACTAAATAATTCAGCACTTCAAAAATTTCATCTCCTTTTCCAAATCAAGAAACACATTGCACATTAGAAAGACCTTCAAAAATAAAGAGCAATACATTTCATACAAGACTGATCTAATTCTTCAAACAATAAGCAACCATTTTACCACAGATAATCAGAATATTTCCATAATTCTTTGCATTGTAATGAAAGTGAAATCATAACTTTAAAAGCAGTATCTGATAAAAAAAAGCTACTCTGATGTTGCCTAACACAGCAATAAGTCACTTAAAAATAACAAAGCTACTTATTATATACTGTGTATAGTATATGATGGTGGTGTAATGAGGATAAGCACGAATGTGGTTCTTTTTAATGAAAAGGATGTGGAATATGTTTATATTCAGTGCTGGGGTAATTAGTGTCAGCAACGCAGATGTGTGATTCTTAAAAGAATGGTTTATTCGATCTGGAAAATGAAATAGAATTAGATCTCAGTCTGCATTTGTGCGCCCCGGATGTGATGAAGGAGAAATTTTGATTTTTGGTGACGACAGAGACAAGAGGACATGAAGGCATGAAACAAATAAACAAGTATTATATTGACACACGAGAAACTGAAATAAAAACAAAGACACAGATCATTTTTATTTGTTGTATAGGAAGAAATGTAATAAAATAGTGAGATTTGATATATTTCTGAACAACGTAACATACGCCTACGGCACAGCTCATAGTTTACTATACATAATAGGACCTTTTGAAGTTAGTTTTCATCATCTAACCAAGGTGGCCTATATATTATATATTACATATTACTTATTATTAATAATAATTGATTATTATTATTAAGTGCCTTGTAGTGAACTAACTACATTGACAGAGCCCTTGGGGCAATCTGATGTTAAGTGCCTTGCTGTGGGTGTCAATGGAGACAACCCCTGGGATCGAAATCACAATCATTACAGTACTGTAGGTGTTCCGTACAGAAGCCCAGTTCCCAAGCCACTTGACAACCCTGACAATCATTTTAATCATTCTTTAATCATTCTTGACCCAATGAGCAAAAAATAACCATGGCTTAAATCTGTGATTTTGTTGTATGACAAATTAGTAAAATAATTGAATTACCGTTGTTTCTTGGATTTAAACACGGTTTCTGTAACTCCCACCATCTCGAAGTTGGTTCATGTTCACTATGCAAAACAATACCAGTCTGAATTCCTTTTCTGAAATGACCTTTAATAAGGTCTTGTTGATTTCTTTAAAGTTCCAAGATGACTTCTTTCCTGACACAAATCAGCTGTTATTTCCATAATACTACTTGTGATCTAGTGACTAAAATCATCCAAAATAACATGACTTATAATGTTAATCAACTTTGACTGATTCGTTCACAGTACCAATCACCTGACTAATAATGTGATAACTCAGGCTTTCATCCGATTGAAAATTACACATGCAATTATTATTTGCTGCCACATGACCTTTAACCATCCCTGAACAAAACCTATTACTGAATCTTCTTCCAAGATCATCAGCTAGAATATTTCCATGCCAAACATACTCATCAAAACAAAACAACTCATCAGGAAATGTCACACACACTAGAACCTGATTGCTTATTCTGCACACTGCCGATATTTGGCATTTAGTTGAGAGGGCACAAAAATGGCAAAATTAGGCCTATGAGCAATGATTCCAGGGACAGGAACAGGCGCTGAAACAGAGGGGAAGAAAAAATGGCGAAAAAAAGAAAGCATGAATGAATGAATGAATGAAAGAATGAAGAAGAGGAAAGAGGAAAATCAAAGAGAGGTAGCCTACACGTACATAATGTGCACCTGTGCCCTTGCAACAGTGATAAGTGGATGACATTTATATAGTACTCTTTCACTTCTGTCAAAGCACTTTGCAGGTTCACACATCATTGGTGAAGGCTGTAACCTCCACTGCAGGAACAGTTTAGTGGTCTTAATCAAGGGCAGTTCAAGTGGGTTGAGAAGACCTTGAATGTCTGGTTGGGTGCAAAAAAGCTGAGGAATAAAACCCGAATTAGTGACAACTGCATAACTCGCTCTCCTCCCAAGCGACCGCTTAAACTCGGCAAAATGTCGAGGAAGCCTCATCAAAGGCTGTTTTGCTCAGGGTTTTACCTCCACTGTGTCTCTCTAACCGCGTACAGGCACTGATCAAAGCGCGACACCAGAGACGGCCCAATAACGACTAACGCATGGTTGCTGGGGAAACGGCACAAAGTGACACCTCGCTGTTGCTCGGCTATTGACAAGTGGAATGATAATGAAAGCAAAAAAGGGAGAATAAAAGAATTGCCGTTTTCTCCACAAACAAGCGGCGTGTTACTACAGTATACGCCTCTGCTTAGCGCAGCCCTTCTAGGACGCCCTTCTGTGCGAGACACTGACGCTGATCCGCACCCCAGAGCAGCATCTTTCCGGAGGAAAGACGGGAAGATTCATTGACTTCTGTGTCTCCAGATTGGTTGGGACTTATGAGGAATGACAGGCCCTGCCACCCTAATGAATGAGCCCCATTAGGACTGCTGGAGGTGAATATTAGCATACTTAATGGGCTGTGTAAGAGGAACTCGTGGGGTGATATTAGTAGAGTGGTAATGGGAGCCCGATAGCAGGATGCTCAGGCGCTGCAGCACAGTGCTAAACGCCTCTGACGGAGAGCCATCACAAACAGCAGCGCCCACAACGAGCCTCATGACTCCCATGATGGTGGACTAGATTTTATATTTTATTTAGAGGCATGCTGCTGTGTGTTCTTTTTCATACTCTACATAGCTTGAGCAACCACTAGTGAAAAAAACTGCTCCATTTCATTCCCTTAAAAATCCCTGGACAAGCACTGACTGTCCACTTTAATGTAACTTAAAAACACATGATGTCTCACATATGAGGATCGGACTCACTTTGGTGGTACACTGACTATTTCACATCGAGGTAAAGTGTGAGTAATGGCAAGTCCAAGCAGTGACCCTTTTCAATGCAGTGGGTATTTTTTCAGACAGAACCCTGAACCGATAAAAAAATAGGTAGGCTAAATACAAGATTTTCTATATCATGTTGTTTATTTTTATGCTGACAGTAAAAACATTTTTTTCCCAGCAAAGTTGTATTCATGGTTGAGGTTAAGCTAAAGGCCTGAGGGACCATAGAAGTAGGACTCTTGACCAGGGCAGAGAAGAGAGTGTGTCGTTTCACACTCTATTACACACACAGGAAGATAACACAAATGACATCTCTCAGGCAATGGCGCTAAGTCATTCTCATCAGGCACAGTCGCCGGACTGATTACTCTCAAAAAACTAGTTCCAAAAATTGTATTCATTCACATTGCCTAAGGCGTCTATAAAGTTAACTCTGGGAAATTGTTCCAACTGCCCAGACATGATTCTGATTTAAAAAGGTCTGGATTTAACGTCACAAAGAGAGCGCCAAAGACAAGCCCCTACACAAGGAACAGAGAGCCATTTCAGTGCTTGAGCAGCAGGGTATCCCTTGTTTCAAAAAAAAAAAAAAAGGTTAAATGCATTTAAACGGATTGTGACATTCCTTGATAATTAGACGTCTGACCCGGGTAACTTAATTTTACGTCCTTTCAAACTGACCTTCAGAGTTCACATCGTAATGAGGCTGAGAGGCAGAACACAGCCCTCCACAGCTTAAACTTGACAGATAGAGAGAGAGGGAAAGAGAGAGAAAGAGATAGGGAAAGAAAAAAAGGTGGAGCGAACAAGAGTGAAAGAATATGACAGCAAAAAAAAGAACAAAAGAGCAAGAGAGAGAATTGAAGGTAGAATGACAGAGAGAATGAAAGACAGAAGTAGAACAAGAGAAAAAGAGAGAGGTAGTGCGAGAGAGAGAGAGAGAGAGCGAGAGAGAGAGAGAGAGTATGCAAGTTTTGACTTTATAAGACTGCGAGGGAGGCAGACACCCAGCCATGGACTGCCTGCTCGCTCGGTAATAGCCTCTCCTGCAGCCTCGCGGCCCTGCTACAGTACGCGCCCGCCTGTCAAGACTTCTGAGGGGCTCTGAAGAACACAGCAGAGGGAGGACCAGTCTTAACAGGCTTCCCCCGCTCGCCTTCACAAGCACACAAGCACGCTCGAGAGCCACAGCTCAAAGCACTGCGCTTGTGATGTACAGTAGCCTAATGTAAAGCAGAAAGAGTTTCTTGGAGATTATTAGTGTAGGCCTACTGTATGAACCACACACATCATCTTGGTGATTAGGTTAAAAGGCAGTTTTTCTCCTTTCCCGGCTAAAATTGTTTTTATGTAACTGAACAAACCTCCAAAGGATTAATTATATTCTGCTATAATTGTGTTTTTTTTTGTTGATATCCTTTGTGAATTTATGTTCATGCTGGTCAAAAACATTTTAAAATACGTTTCACGTCAAACCCAGTGCACTAAACTGCCAACTGCCTCAATGGTCCCCTGGAGCATAGGACATATTTCTATTATATGATGTGAAATACAATATTCCCCTATAGATTTTATTTTATGTGACCCCTAAATATTCCAGATGGCAGCTCACTGTAATGCATCCAACCGTAACCCAACACTAACCTATCAGGGCCAGAATATGTGTGTGGGAAGGCTATGTGTGTGTGTGTGTGTGTGTGTGTGTGTGTGTTGGGGGGGTTGGGGGGGCTGATATACAAGACATCAGGTCCAATTCCCATATTTGTTGCCTATACTTAATCTCTCTCTTTCTTTCTCTCTCTCTCTCTCTCCCTCGCTCCCTCTCACTGTCTCTCCCTCGCTTCCTCACTCTCACTCTCTTCATCTTCCTCTTGGTCCCTGTTTCTTCAGGAAGAGAGGGGGCATAAGGTAATTCGTCAGTTACACCCAGAAGTAGCTCGCTTTTGTAAAGCAGTGTGTGGAGACAGCAGCGGGCATCGCTGATAAAAGGATGCAACGACTTGCCCAAGCATCCCTGACAGACGAGCAACAAATCAAACACACACACACACACGCCCCACACACACACACACACACACACACACACACACACACACACACACACACACACACACACACACACACACACAC
>JASCQY010000057.1:5795345-5799488 GCA_030264315.1 Sardinella tawilis | reverse complement strand
CACACACACACACACACACACACACACACACACACACACACACACACACACACACACACACACACACACAGAGCCATACATCAGAACAGGATTTGAATATTTTTCAACCTAATATTTTTTTCTTAAACATTGCATTGCAAGTAGCAGGATGAGGTTGTAGTTTAAGTAACTGAAAAGGTTTAATCGACACAAATGCGTTTTCTTCATTTCGTGTCGGTGTGTGAGCATCCTGCTGTATGTTGGTAGTCCCTTTGTCAAACAGATGTGTGAATCCACTCTGATAAGGCTCTGTCTCTATGGGCAGGATGAGACTTTCAGCACCGTCATAAAGGTAGTAATGCTTGTGCCCCACTGTGCATATGTAAACCTTATCCACTGACATAACTGCTGCTGGAGGATGGAGGATCATTTGCATGTCTATCACTGGTTTTATGATTCAGCCATGCATGCGTTAACTGTTCTCAGTCAACCAGTAGGTGGCACTGTTTCCACAAATATATTAGGCTACTGGCAAATCTGTCAAGGAAAAGGAAATGTGCAAGGACGAGACGGGGGAATGAACCATTGTTGGGCAGCTATTTTGAGATGGGGAAAGGGTAAACAGCACATTCTTTACATACATATAAGGAGTATGCAAAAAATGACAAGGATGATGTGCAATGTTGAACTATTTGCATTGTCATAAAGTACTTTTACAGCCGAACACCATAAATATTCATCAGGAGCAAACAGTAAACTTGAGCCTTCTCTGTCTATTGCACACTGCAGTACAGCATTTTAAATTGCTTCTCTCTCCCCATCTCTAACATTAGTGAAATACTTCTCCATCTTTCAGCAAATCTGCTTATTGTATTACGTGATTTAAAAAAATATATATTAATATGAAGATGCAAAAAAATTAAAAAATACCAAGAAAAAAATGAGGCACTGGACTTATCGTGAAGATGAGGCAGACTGATTAAAAATCACTCTGTCTGTTCATTCTGTATACCCTCATCAAATCCATTTCTAATTTCTATGGCTTTCACGGCAGACTGTACCAAGCCATGACCCTTAACTTTGACATATAATGTTCTTAATATCCAGATTAAATTTTCTTTAATCTGTCCTGGAACATGTGAAATTATTTCTGCAATCAAGTGCAGTGCTTCAGCCAACCCCTGAACTGCCTGATGCTTGGATCAGGGATCAGACCCTCAGTCCACAAGCCAAGACCGGAGATGGGCAGATTTCTCCATCAACATGCAATTAAGAGAGTGCAAGTAGCAGAGGTGCCATTATGTGGCCAAAGCAGTTAATGAGAATGACATCCGGGCCTGCCACTGTTGCTGCATATTAATCTGTTTCATGCTGAGACACAAACTCATGTGAAATGTTGTTTTTTTTCCCCCTTTCTTAGCTAGTTTACCATGCATCATTTCACTTGGTAGTAAACAAGTGCTGTTTATTGTTTAAAATACTAAGAACAGTCATAGATTTGTATTTTATAGAATAACATTTTATTGTAGTATGGGTAGAAAAATGTGTGTTTGTGTGTAACACACATCTAAGAGCGAAACGCTAGTCTGTACATCGGGCTGTCACTCTCTGCGTATCTGTTTCTCTGTGCCTTTCTTTGTCTGCATATGGCCTGTGCAGTTAGACTACCTGGTGGTGATGGACAGCTGCTGGTGTGATGTGTGTTGACATGTATGAAGGGTTGTGGTCGGGTGAGGGGTTGTGGGTACGCCCCTCTTTATGTGCTCTTTACGTTCTTCCGTGTAAATCTAGAAAATAGGGTGACTATGAAATCAACAGACGGTGGATGTATTTTGCTTTTAGCTAGATTCTAGGCCAAACAAGGTGTAGTTTTTTTTAGGGTCTTGTGATTGTGAGTGTGACACTCAGTATTTGCCTTGGTTATACTGCATTTTAAGAGTTGGTTAGTGGTAAGGATCAGTCTAGACTGTGATGCTGGAAATTGCAAATTGGAACTGAAGATTGCCCTATACCATGGACTTTATCTTAAAGCAGTAAAGCAAGTAGCTGTGACTACAACTGCAGGTATTGATTTTGCAATTTCAGCAAATTAAGAACAAGACAGGAAGGCTATTAGGCCTTTCAGTGATTGCCACCGGTACTTTTTGGGGATGTCGAAGTTGACATTTAAATTAGACTGGAGGCCATGCTAGGGGTGAGACACTGGAAGCCGCTCTCTAATTATTCAAGGTGACCGAGGCTGCAACATACATATGAATGCTCACTGTCAGCTCGACACATATAGCTCAAATAATGTATCATACGTCCTGAATATATATTGCTGATATGTAATGGTATTATCCCTCCCTCTAAATTACACATGAGGGCTCATGCCTTACAATATAGTAATAAAAGTCCAATATGAGACCATCTGCACAGAACCAATATCTGGAAATATTAAGAAAAATGGTTAAATAAAGAAATGTATAAGGCTGAACAGTTTGCATGATTGAGTTATGGTTTTAAAATTTGAGGCTAATATGGGACTGTTTAGAGATTGTGTAGGCTGCTGAGGCTGCTGTCAAGTTCTCCTCTATGGCTGCCTTTAGAAATATGACAGCTCTGAAATCTACGCCTGATTGAAGTGAAATAAACCAATCTTCAAAATTAGCCAGATCCATATCTGTAAAATGTAATAAGATGCATCCATATGTTTTGTTTGCATTTATCATTGAAAATTATCTGTATTAGGATTTTATGACAGAATTTGACTGATGACATGCCTTACAATTATTATTATTATTATTTTTAATAACCAAAGGCTTGTTTACTCAGAAAGGATGTAAGAGAAATGTGCTCCAAGCAAGGCTGCAAAATTTGTTTTCAATTAAATTCAGCATTATGAGAAGACAAATACAAATGTTGTACAAGGGGATATTTGTGTAAAATTCAACAATATGCCATTTTCATTGTTTTTTGTCGAGCTATAATGAATGGAAGAGTGCTTGTGGCACAGAGAGGAAAAAAAACAATGAAAAAAGATGTGAATAAATTAATAAAGTAATAAAAACGAACATGACCAAAGGTGGGAAGAGATTTAGTGCTCCATTGAGGGGCATTAGTACAGATGATTGGCAAAAGTGCAAATTAAATTTTATTCAGCAAGTCGTGAAGGTGTCATTCTGAGGGAACTGGTTATCTTTGAGTGGGCGAAAATGGCACTGAACATGTGTATGCGAATCGCTCCGCTAATTCGTTGATTGCCCTTTGGAAATTACGGCTGCTAATTGTTAGGTAATTAACACTGGGCTGTAATTGCGTAGCCCCTGGGGGGCGATTAATTTTTCAACGTGTCATATTAGCAGTGAATGGGTTTGGGAGGCTTGTCTTTGGCAGGGGATGGCGAGACAGATGGCACATTGTCAACAGAAGAGATGTTTTGTTTGCCTGAAGTTGTGGGAGAAAAGACTGTGCCTGGGGAGCTGTCTTTCTCTTTCTGCCTCATTAATTAAATGCTAATTGACTGTAATTATTTACATCATTCTCCAAATGGAGACATCAAGTGTCTTGGCACCCTTCAAGCGAAGTATGAAAGACTAATCTGTTCTTAAAACCGGGATAATTATGATTTTCTGAAATATTCCATAGGTTACTATTTCTACAAAAAGATCAACAGAGCCACATTTAGTGACATATTTTATTGACATTGTGCGCTTTCACAACTTTTGTCGTGTGTTTTCATCCCAAGCTTTGAGCAGTTTCACCTGATATGTACTGTGCCACCATTCACTTTTTACTCTTTCATTAATACCTTTAAAGATTTTTTTTGTTATTATTTAAAATAGTAAAAAAGGTGTATGTTATTTACTTGTAATTGTGATGTATCTTTGTATGTAGGCCTACTTGCCCATATTTTATGTCTTTTTTTGCATGCTGGCTAGGTGTAGGCTATAACTGATATGTAAACATACATTTGATTGCGTTCACATTTCTGTCATAAGATGAAGTGAGGCTGTCAGGTTGTGTGTGACTCCCTGCCTTTGCAGTGCTGCAGTGACACCTCGCTATGACATTGATCAGATAGTCAGCGAACTCACTGTGGCAGGAACCCTAACATTAACACCTCCAGCTAATCGGCATGACATGAATTTTAACCTGACCTAGAAACTCTCCTAGGCTGCAGCC
>JASCQY010000057.1:5787845-5792845 GCA_030264315.1 Sardinella tawilis | reverse complement strand
GACTACAGCAGCCCCCCTGCCTTGGCCCTGGGTCTGCATACTGAGGAAACCAGCCGAGAAAATGCCCAGAGATAGCACGGTCGATTCCCCAGATGCAATCTAAAGGCGTCGAGAGAGGGGTCACGATTAGCGCCTCTTGTTCTTGATGTGCACCAGCTAGCCTCATAATTAATTTGTTCCCAAATTTGTGAAGGAACAACAACAACAACAACAACAACAACATCATCAACAACAACATGGTATTTTATTTACGGAAATGCACAACCCTGCCAATACAGTCAGCGTCCATGAATGTGACTCTAAAGGCCAGACTGGACTTGGGGGCTGTGCTGGAGGCCCTCAACACAAAGTGCACCTCCCCCACTTATTATGACGTCTCTCCCTTCGTCCCTAATGCACTGGTCAAGCTTTGGTGTGGATTGATCACTCAGCCTTCAAGCTTTTTTTTTTTTGTGTTCATTAATGTGGGGTCTGGTCAGTGATGGCCAAATGGAGAGTTGTTAGGGGGGTGCTGTGTGTGTATGTATGTGTGTGTGTGTGTGTGTGTGTGTGTATGGTGTTTGTGTGTGTGTGGGGGGGGGGGGTGGACTTCGAAAGTAATTACCATCCGATAAACAGGTCAGGAGTGAGTACGGCCACAGCTGCTGCCGCCGCCGCCGTGGCCACGGCCGTCCGCGGTGGCAGCCACTTCAGGCAGCTAAGCTCCCGGGTATTGATTGGCCAGTCTGTGACATCTTCTAAGCCATGTCACCCAAGTGAAAGAAGACTCCAAATTGACCAATAATAAAGTGTTGGGGAAGTTGTAGCCGCCACCTCCAGGGACTTGTTCATGCGCTGGAGTGGATGCTCCTCCTCTCGGACCATCAATCCTCCCTGAAGGCTCAATATAGTGCTAAATTAGCCAAAGGGACAGCGGAAGGACCACTGGACATCTGTTACAGACCCTTGACTTCTCTCCCCACCCCACCCTACAACTACCCACCACCCCAAACCCCCCCAACCCCCCATCTCTAACTCCACACCCCATTTAAATACTGCTGTAAAACAGTCCAAAAGCCCCTAGCAATGTAAAGCCAGGATTTACAGTTGAAAAGAGGAAAGACGTGGGACATCCCCTTAAGCCTTAAGTAACAACAGATCTATATGAGAAGTGAAAGTTGCACCCCCCCCCCATACACACACAGATACCAACCTACTCCTCCCAACACACACACACACACACACACACACACCCTTACACATGGATGGACGGAGTTTTGGTGAGCTGACTTTAATGGTATTAACTGGGCTCATCTTTCTCCGAGTGACAGTTTTTGTCACTCTTTAAAAGAAAGGACCTAAATTACGCTTCAGCCCTCAGCTGACTGAGGCAGTAGTGCTTAATGGCAGCCCCGGGAGACAAGCCTCTGATAACAAGCAGAACAAAAAATTATAACCCCCCCCCTGTACATGAACAAAATGTGAAATATTTACTGAGCGGAATTATTTGGCAGTCATTTGTGGGTGTGCTGTGACTTTCTGTCTTTTTTCTCCCTTCTCTTTTCCTGTCTTCCTCTCCCCCTATTCTTTCCTTTTCTGTTCTTTAACAGAGCATAGCATGCCTTATCAGAATACTATGAATTTATATGGCTCCTGTGCCGCGCTCCATGACAGAAAAGTGCCAGTAATTGTTAGCTCTTTTGTGTTTATTCTGGTATTTTTCCTTGTCACCCTGTCCTTGCCGTTCATGGGCTACTGATCTCCCAATCGCCTTAGCCGACTTTATATCAAAGAGCAACAAGCATGGAAGTTGTTGGTGTACTCTCTTGGTGCAGGGCAAAAAACCAGCCACTATGAATATTTAATCCGAGGAGACGGGTGCTGGACCTCGGCTTTGTCTTTCATTGGATTATGCCTCCAAGACGGGCGAAAAAAGATTAATGGTACTGCAAATGGGAGAAGGCTGTTCATCTCTTGGGTTGAATCTTGGAGATAAATGGGGAAAAAAAATTACCATACATATCTATTTCAAAACACTGCTTCTCCAAGAGAGTGGTCAGACGATGTCTCCCATCCAGATCAGTGTAGCTTCTCTTGAACTCAAGCATGCAAATCATATATTTTTGTTTTTCAAATTGTATCTGCGTTTTTTTTTGGTTTGTTTTTTTTTGCTTGGAGTTGCCATTTTATTTTTCAACAGAGCAGAAAGAACTGTTGATTTGGACTATGCCTGTTTAATTAGAAATCAGTGAAATAGCAGCTTGCATTTGCGGAGATGATGGTGCAGTTTTTGCTCATTGATTTTGCATTATTGCTAAAGACATTCCATGGTTCCACTCAGCACTGGGTCTCTATTGGGAGCCCCATGCACGAGAGTGCTGATGTATTGAAATGATGCCCACCCCCTCAAACACCCCACAAAAATCAATTGTTTTGTCTTGCATAAAATGTAAGGGGTAGATGCGCAAAAACCCTTTTGCTTTCCAGTTGATGGAATTACTCAACTCAGACTTTGAGCCAATAATTTCTCTGATGACACAAATCATTTGTTTCATTTAGGAATTTAGGAAGAGGAATTTATTTTGTTAGTATTTAAACAAGGTTTCATTTAAATACAGTAAGCCTGGAAGTGTGATGATTCTGTGGTTGTTCATGTTGAACATGAATTTTAGTTATGGTGGTGGTTTCATCCATTTGACACTAAATATTTCATGTTTGCTTTAAAAAGGAGCACTATGAGGTTTCTAAGGCCTGTTGAAAAGCTGCATTGATTTTGTTTTTACGTGAAGGGTTGCTTTGGATTATGCTCATCAGCACAGTTCACAAAATGTATTTAAAAAACTAATTAACTCTGAGGAAAGCATCCTAAGCAGGGGGAATGTGGTCACAACATCCCATAATGCTTGATGTTGTAACCTCTTGCCTCGCGGGCTGGTTTCCAAGCTTTTGTGTCCGTGGAGATATCAGTGGCCAAGTGGAATCTCTCTTGACTGTGCAGTGCAGAGAGAGCGAGAGAGAGAGCTCTTAAAATGACCGGTAAATCAAACACTTTTCTTGAATGAGCAGCCTTTGTGGATTACCAAGATCATTTGCATCACTTTGAAGTATTCAAAGCGTTTTGCAGCCATTACAGTAATTAACATCATTGTCGATGTCAATTGCATGATGCCACAAGGCATCGCAATTACACCCATGCTAATTAAGCTCTGACTAAGCTTTTAGAGAACAATTATATTATTTAGCTGATCCAATGTAGAAGCCCCCATGGATATTGCTCAGCCCCCCATCCTCCCACTCCCACCCCCCTGCCTCACCCATTATGGCCCCCCCTCCCCCCATGAGTCCCCCTCCCGCCCCAATCCTTCTGCCTCACACCCAACACACCCCACTGCACATTTTGTCTTCTTGTTTTGTCTGTGAGCCTCCTGCTAGACAACAAGGAGAGTGGACAAGAGCAATTTCCCGTCTGATCTCCAGGGCCTCATTGTAGTGACGTCCCCAAATTAAAGCATGCCCTTATTAGGATAGAGTCTGCTCAAAAGCTGCAGAGACTCACGCTGATGTGAGCCCTGTAGATTTTGACACTGATATCACCAATAACATCTCGCTCCAAAATGCTGGGGGGATAAGTGTGTTTGAACCAAAGCCAAGCTTTTATGATCAATGTGGGCTTGTTCTTGTTTAATTGGTTCATGTGCCATTACTTGTAATGTGCTGCACAGGCAATATGTTTAAATCAGAAGTTTTAACAAGGTTCTAGGCTCCATCTTGTTTGCAGTCTTTTGCTTTCATATGTAAATTTTGATGTTTTTGTCTGGTAAAACTTCTTGGTCATTTAAATTAAGTTGAATAGGACACTTTAGTCACTTTGATTCAATTAGTGTTCAGGCTATCCATGCGTTACCATCACTCTTCATGTAAAATTATTTTTTGCATCAGATTTATCTACCAAGGCTAGTTCATCATTTTATCTCTTTCTGAAATATTGTACATTTTTACATACCTATGAATGTCCACACGCATTCATTCCTGTGGGCATTCCACTCACAGCACTGCGTGGCTTTCGCCTCTCCTTTAAAAGCAAATTGATATTGAAAGGGATGGTGGTCGTCAGGTGAAGAGTCCAATACCCGGCCCAGACCTTCGTAGCACTTTGAGATCACCAGACTGTGTTAAAGAGCCCGTGACCCCTAAAGTGCTTCCTGTGCTAGGCCAGGACCTGTAAAATAGGTCTTGTTTTGGGTGAATTTGTGCGCATTACTACCCTTGCCGTGATCAATACCGGCGTGTCCTCCTATTGATCCGCCCGTCTGCAGGGGGAGCGTGAGGGAATGGATCTGTTTTGGTTTTCAGTTAGACCACACACGCGGGCCATCAGGTGAGGATCCGACCTTAAAAGACAAGCAAGAGCCCACTCTGTACAGTATGTTTTTTATGTGTGTGTGTGTGTGTGTGTGTGTGTAGTGTACAGTACCTGGCAACTGCTTTGTGGATTAGACGTAGCACACATAGCATATCTGCATCGAAAAGATGGGTTTGTGTGTGTGTGTGTGTGTGTGTGTGTGTGTGTGTGTGTGTGTGTGTGAGTAGTGTGTACAGTACCTGGCGAGTGCTTTGTGGATTAGACGTGGCACACATAGAATTGCATTGAAAAGATGGGGTAGACGCCTCTTTTGGTCAGGTTTGTGCCAAATCAACAGATATAGCACTCAGAGCATGTCATCTTTAATGACTCACATGTTTATTTTGGACCACTTTGGACAAGCTAGCATGAATAGATGGGTGGTATTTTGGGATGGACATTCCTGTATCATTCACACACATCCACAAACACCTGTGCATTAATCAGATACACATGGAATCAAACAAACACATGCATACATATCTAGTACTCTCTCTCCGTTTCCCTTACGCTCACAAGCACATGTACACATAGGCAGTCAGATGTGTGCATGCACACACACACACACACACACACACACACACACACACACACACACACACACACACACACACACACA
>JASCQY010000057.1:5760509-5773188 GCA_030264315.1 Sardinella tawilis | reverse complement strand
ACTTCCTGTTACATTAACATAACATATGGAATGTTAAACAGGAAGTGCTGGGGGAGCCGTTCTAGAACTAGAACCTGCAATGGTCTATAGGACCTAAATGAAGAATTCCAAAGATCACTAACTGTTTACAGTTAAATCTGTACTTGAGGAATAAAGTACAGTTTGTTTGTTTTTTCCGCAAGGCTACAGTACTGTTTTTGGGGATTCAAAAATGCAAGTAAAAAATAATAGCTTAATGTGCTTACAACAACATGAGTTGTTGTTGAATAATGAGGTTGTATAATTAGTAATGGTATATTCTTTACACATGTGTGAAACTAAACTAACTAAACAGAATATTATTTGTTAATGTATGTGTTGTAATCATACTATAATCGCACAGATTTAATGCACAAAACCATTGTGCCACTGTTTCTGCTAATCACCATATGTGTAACTGCAATTTACCTCAACAGAAATTAGAGTATACGTGGAAGATGCTGAATTAAATGTAAACATATTAGTGTCAGCTGTGAACCCAAGGGAAACTGAATTTCTCCCCTTGGTGACAAAGCTTGCCTGCTACCAATCAGTTCCTGGTTGTCATGGTTACAGGGTCAGGAAATATGCCTTCTCCCCCAGTTGTCCAAGACTTTATCTTGTCACTTGCGAAACTATGAATTTTATATACAGGTCGAGAGATGCATATCAAAAAAAAAAAAAAAAGTAAGCTGTGAGTCAGGCCATCCTGACAGCCAGTGTTCAAATGTCCTTGAAATTCTCAATTTCACTTTGAAAATCATTTGTCACCCACAATATCTGCCTGTTCCTTTTTGGCAGAGCTGAAGATGCATATCCTATGATGTATAAGCATGTATATGTATATAAGATTTTTGTTTCTTTTCCTAAGTTGTAGACCCTAAGTGTTGTGACATTCTTGCATTTTTTTAAGAAGATTGAACTAAGCACTTTACCATTTTAAGCACTTGGCTATTGTAAGACTCTTAATTTCAGTGCAGTCTTTTAAGCCATCAGTATAATTACGATTTTTTTCCTGGGAAAGTTTGTAATGAAGACCTTTTGCAATAGACAGATGAGGGCTTTTTGTAGATGACGAGGCTTTGGCGATTAAAACCTTTTATGAGGATCAAGTACTTCAGTCCCATTGTGCATCTTCAGTGACCCTGCAGAAAGTGTCCTGAAAAAGCTTCTCTGGCTATTGTAGTAAAGAAATAATGCCAGAGATGGATTTTCATGTAAATCCCCCCCCCCCAATTTTTTCGGCTATGTTCAATTGTCACATACTTTGAATTATACAAGAATAATCTTTCTTCATATAATAAACAATAAATGCAAATACTTTATTTACCTCCTCTTACTTCTTCTATGTAGGACTTGTTTACATTGTAATACCTTTTTACAATTTTTTCTTAAAACAAATGAAGTCAGAACAACTTGTTTTGTGTTGTTTTTCTATATCTCTTTGCCATTGATTTTTTTGTACAAGTTTGTCTTAGTTAATATAAACAGAGGCAAAGGTAGGTAGTTTAAGTGATTGTACTGGTGCACAAGTCACTGTCCTGTGTCTTTAATGGAAGCACTGTAGTCTACATTCATTAACTGATTTCTGCACTACATCACCTTTAAGACCCTGCCCTTACCCTAATGGCCATTTAATAATTCAGATTGGGTATTGATTGCACCCCAACTTTGACCCGTAATAAATTTTTCACTTGATGGTGAGCGAAGGGTTGCTTAATCAGAAATGTTTTATCTAATGGCGTAGAGTGGAATTGCCACTTGCTCTTTTCCCTAACACTGTTTTATGACGGGGCTGCCGTCATCTTTCCTCTTAGGTTTTAGCCTTTTCTGACCTTTCCGAAGCCCAAACACGTTCAGGCCATATATCTTGGGTCCTGAGAGCTGGCTTGTCCATTAGGTAGTTGCTAAATCGCAAGTGTGCTGGATCAGGATGTGCCTGTAGTAGCCTACACTTCTTTGGTTTGTATTGGAAGCTGAATGGAAAAAGAATATTATGCAGAGCTTATAAAGAGATTCTAATATTTTTTTCCTATTTAATGTGCTGCTTTAGCAAAATATAATTTCTTTTCTCCAATATTTGATGTTATCACCTTTGTTAAACAATGAAGCAATAGATCAGAGGCAGTTGACAAGCTGCTCTGTAATCCAGCCCATACCTATTCTCCTGATATGAGTTTGTATAGGTTGGTGTATTTAGCAACCTTATTAGAAGAATTGGCTTTTTAGGATGTACTTTTCTCTCTCGTGGACAGTTAGTTGCAGTAATACTGTCTGCAGACTGTGTCTGCTAGCATGAGAGAGATAGAGAAAGAGTAAATGGCAGGATGTAGAGAAAAAGACTAGAAGAATAAAAGACTAGAAGAATAAAAGAGAGAGAGAGAGAGAGAGAGAGAGAGAGAGAGGGGCAAACAGGCAACCAGACATGGGCTGCTTCTTGTGTCAAGAGGGAATCAAATTTGCAGCATGGAAGGCTGTCTTGATTTTTGATGACTTGAGTCCTCTTCTGGTTTGCGCCTGCTCCTGCTGCTGTTCATTTTTCTCTCTGTCATTCTGCTGGCCTCTCACCTCCCCCCTCCCCGCCCAACAAAAGTGCCATTACTTTTCTCACTGCCTCTGTTCATGAGGGGAACTTTTGGCAGGGATGCGCTTTTACTTGATTTATTTTTTTCCCCTTGTTTCGCACAACAGCTCTGGGCTTTGAAAGATGGTCATTAATTAAACAGGGGCGAACAATGTGACCAATGGTCTGGGTCATTAGAAATTTTGAGGGTGAACGAAATTCTTCAAGTGGCTTATGTTTTACATGTAAAATGGTGGCTGACCTCTCTTTGTTCTTCGGCTAATGGCTGAGGTCATTTGCCTCTTGGAACTTGCCAGAGTCCCAGAGTCAGTCTTTGTTGGGAGAAGGCCATTTGGAGTTCAGCTTCCGATATGCGCTTCAAAGCGGTCAGCTGCATCTTTGATGTGTCCTCTGAAATGAACCAATGGAGGAATTGTGGCAAAAAAAAGGGGAGAAAATAATGGACACAAAATCCCCAATCATTACATGCTTCATTTCATTAAACACTAATCCCTTGTACACACGCACGCACACACACATAAACATACACACACACACACACACACACACACACACACTCACACACGATTCTGATAATGTGCAAAAATATGCAATAATGTGCAATATCAACCCAGCTCAATATTTAAAATGACTTATACTGTATATCAGATGACTATATTATAAGTTTTGATGTGTGCAAAATTATTCATAAAACAGTTTACTTTTTAGTTTAAGTGTTTGTAATTTTTTTAATAGGATGACATAGGTTTTCATATAATCTATGGCTTTATTTTTGCTGTGTGTGATGAAATTGTCCTCAAGCATATATCAATCATTGAAAGAAGAATGTTGCATGCAAGGCAGTGCTGATTCTAAAATGGTTTGGGATTAAGATTAAGATTAAATGAAATAATGGTCCTTAGATGCCTGTTGAAAAAAAATTATGTTTTCAAAAACACACTCTGTACCAGGGAATTTACAGAATTAGCACACGACAATGAGCAGTTCAACTGGGTTTTTTTTTTTTTTTTTTTCATTGTTTTTGTTGTCTTTATTTTTCCTACTTCATAAGAAGTGTCAGAAGTTGGCGTTTTATTAGATATGTAGGGATATATGAGGGAGAGAGAGAGAGAGAGAGAGAGGAAGAGAGAGAGGGAGAAGAAAGAAAGAATGAAAGACAGAGGGCAAGGAGGAGTCTTTGCTATGCAGATTTGAAAGGACAAACGGTGAGGCGAGAGTGATTTAAATCTTAAGTGCAGCCTGTCTGTCCTGGTTTGCTTCTCCTGTATTCATCATCCTCCACTGTGTGCATTGCACACATGAAGCTGAAGAGGAGGAGGAGGAGGAGGAGGAAGATGACCGTGGAGATGATTACGATGTTGATGTTTGTGTTGTTGATGAAGAAGATGGTGATGAGTGTGATGATGATGGCTTTAGGTACCATATCTTCCTCCTGTGTCCTCTGATCTGAATATGTCTAAATGACATTAAGGAATTGGACTGCCCATGCCGTGTACTGCTTATTTAGTGTTGCTAATGTGCAGATTTATGTAGGAAGACAGTGGTCAACTCCCCTCCCTCCATCCCTCCCTCTCTACATCCCTCTTTCTTTCTGTCTCCAGTCACCCAGCCTTCCTTTCCCCTCCTCCTTTCACCCCCCAATACACACACCCACACAGACACATCTACACATACACTATCTACACACATGCACACACATACCTCTCTCTCTCTCTCTCTCTCTCTCTCTCTCTCTCTCTCTACCACTCACACACACACACACACACACACACACAGAGAGAGAGGACTCTGTCCCTCCGCCCCTTTTCACCAGCATGCAACTCTGGGATTGTGTTCAGCGGGCCCTGAGAAGCGACAGAATGAAACAGACCAACAGGAGGCATAGGTAGACCGTGGAAATTAAAGCTTCTTTTCCAGGCTCGTTTTTAACAAAACAATGACCTTCTGCATTAAATACCCAGCGACTGAAGGCCCCCGAGGACCAAAATAAGGCTGAAAAAAGCTTAATAATAATAAAAACAATATTTATAATAATACAAATAATAAGAATGATATAAAGCTGAATTAAGATTTTTTTATATATATACAGTATATTATATAAGTTCTTTGAACTGCCATAGATGCTGCTGTAAGCTCTACAAAAGAAATAAAAACAAAATTAAATTCAAAGTGAAGTCAAATTAATGAACAAAATGAAGTATAAGGTAAGGTGACTGATTTTACTGTAATCAGAATGGTATCTAATCTGGATTAAAAAATACTGCGTCTTTCTTCTTTCTCTGCCTTTTGTTTGTTCTTGTTTTTTTTTTTTTTTTAAACCAAAATTTTAGAGCAGACAAAGTGAGGGGAAATTGTTAAGGGGGGACATATGCTGCGCACCCGCTTAGAGACGATGCGCTGGATGGAGAGATGGAATAAATCTGCTTCCAGTTTGTGTTTCTGGGCTTGACATTAGTGCATCTGTGTTTTGACGGCATACTATATCCCAGGACCGCATATGGCACGTGTGTGTGTATGTGTGTATGTCGCCCCTGAACAAAAGGGACACAGCGAAGCGCAGCGCGAGAGACGTGTGAAGACACAGTTAATTATTACAGCTGCTGTGTATGGTGGTGGTGGTGGTGGTGGCAGTGGTGGTGGCTAGCGCCAGCGTTTAATTTATGGTGGCAGGGGGAAGGAGGACGCCAGCCAAGAGAAATGACGCTCACACACACACACACACACACACACACACACACACGTACACACCAGGCCTCCCCCTGACATGACACACTCTGCCTAGGATGGATGTGTGGAGCACATCACACATGATGGAGTGAGATTATCAATAAGATCTGCTACATGGGGCTACAGCTGACCCAAATTAGGCGATGGTGTTGTCCTCCTGGCAAGTGAAAAATAGACAAAGAATTAATTTAGTTATCCTCTGTGGTTGTATTTTATTTTTAGTTGTTTATTTTTATTTATTTATTTATTTTTTGAGGGGTGTGTGTGTGTGATATTTTTATTATTTTTTTATTCTTATTGGGTGTCATTATTGATTCCAATGAAAAAAAAAAACATTTCTAAAGTTTTGCCATCAAGTGTTGGATCTCTGCCAAAGCATGATGCTCTTAGCGACAGCTGCACACATTAATGGAAGACTTTAACTCTGTTTTGCAGTATTACACCATACAACAGACTGTTAGAGGCAGAAACAAAAATGTTGAACCAACTAAAGCCTATTCATTGTCATTACAAAAACAACAACAGAAAAATCCACATTGTATCTATCAACTGAATGGAAGATACACGCACACACACACACACACACAGACACACACACACACACACACGCACACACACAGACAGAGAAGACTAGGAGAAGCCCTATGAAATCTTAAGGCTGCATGCTTTACAGACACGTATCCTCCCTGTGATCCTCGGCCACATTGACTTTCGACCCTCGGGCAAGAAACATAACCACCTACCTTACCTTATCACACCCCTCAGGTGCTGTAGTTTGGCTCACGAAACACGAGCTCTCACAGGCATCGTCTTAGACTAGCTCACGTTCACCTTGGCCAGGTGATGGAGGGAGGGGGGGGGAGAAGAACAGAGTGAAGCAGTGTGCTTCCCCCCTCTCTCTCTCTCAGACACAAACACACACACACTCACACACACATTTACACATGCACAGTCACACACACGTGAACGAGGAAAGCAGGACCATAGTGTGATCGTGCTGAGCAGGGCAATGTGAGTGTGTGTGTACGGGTGAGTGTGTGTGTGGTGTGGTGTATTGTTGATGTATGAGTGTGTT
The DNA here is from genome assembly GCA_030264315.1 of Sardinella tawilis. Lineage (NCBI taxonomy): Eukaryota > Metazoa > Chordata > Actinopteri > Clupeiformes > Clupeidae > Sardinella > Sardinella tawilis. The sequence goes on along the minus strand of JASCQY010000057.1, from coordinate 5,766,784 downwards.
GTGATAAGGTGGGTTTGAGGAAGTCATAAGTGTGTGTATGTGTTGTCGCAGAGTGTTGAGTGTCTGTGTGTGTCTGTCTGTGTGCATGCGTGTCTGTGTGTGTGTGTGTTTGTGTGCGTGTGTGTGTGTGTGTGTGTGTGTGTGTGTGCATGATGCAGTGCAGTGTGGTACACTGTGTAGGCCCTGTGCGGGGGCCTCCCTAATGCTCATAGTTTAGATGCCGGGGTCCAGAGGGCGTCTGGATCAGAGGACATTTGTTCCTCCAGCTGTCCCCCCTTACAGCCCACCAGAGGCGCCCTGTCGTTTATAACCAGTTTCTGTGTCAAAAACACTGCACCTGGGGAGGGGGGGGGGGGATGTGTTGTTGTTGGTGTGGGTGTGGTGTTAGCCGCAGATTTCATTTATTTCCCTAAACATATATCCAGCCATTTTTTTCCTCTCTCTCTTTCTCTCTCTCTCTCTTTCTTCCTTTCCCTTTTTCTCCCTCCTTCTCCCCTGTTTCTTTACCGTGGTCTTCGACGGCTCAGTAAGATGAATGGTGAGTGTGTAAAGGAGTTGACACAACAACACTTACTGGGAGTCGGCCCAAGAAGCCCCCCGTGACCTGCGATTCAAGCCCCAGATTATGGTTGTTCATTGTTTAGTTTGTCCCTGCCCAGCAACTGCTGCCTCTCAGTAGCAGCAAAGTGCTAAGCTAGCTTCGGCCCATACTAATGCAGAGACTCTCTTCTGGTGGACTGTTTCTTTAGTCATCTTTACCTATTTAAAAAAAAAAAATCACAAAACAAAGAATGAATTTGTGAAATTCACTTAATCATGAAAAATGCCAAACTGCAACTGACTTAGTTACTGTATGTGGTTGTCTGATGGTATGAGTATTGGAGAGACTTTGTTTTGTTAAGTCATATTTATTACATCTAAGGGTTATTTTTTGTCATATGACAAAGACATGGTCTTTGCTATTTTACTTTTAAAACTGTGTTCTCTACTATTCTTTTTTCTGTCTATATCACTTCTGTGAGCATAATTCATGCTATGTCCTGCCTCTAAAAAGGTAAACTGTACTTGCAGTTGTGCTAAATCAATGTTGTGAATACCTCATGAATAGATGCCTCATGAATAGAATCCATATGCATACTTTTGCTTTTAGATATATTGCTGAAGTATCATATAAATATTTCTGGGAAATAAACATCTGTGGGATAAATTATGGATAACCTGGTTTTCTGTTTTGGTAGGAGAGAGTTGCTTGCCAAATACAGGCATGTACTATAGCATTTGTCTTACTTGCTTATTACTGATAGGCCTACACTAATTTCTGTCATAGTTATAACAGACACAGTATGGTTAAGTCATACACTCTTTATGGAGTGAACATGCATAGAGAATAAGTTTTGAATATTTACTACCACGGAGTAATGTTTACGGTTTGCAAGATTTATGCCATCACACGCTGTCTAGTTATTGTGCTTATTTTAGGGTTGTTATGTATGTTATGTCAGGAAGTTATTGAGCAGAACACTGTAGAGGATAACATATGAAACATCTCACATTTAGTGTGGGGATCACTTGAGACTAGTTTTGTTTCAGCACACCATATGCCTTGGGAGAAGGAGAGAGAGAGAGAGAGAGAGAGAGAGAGAGAGCTCTGAAGCATGTCTAATATGAACTGCAGAAGTTGTTTAATTTCAGCATCATGTATTATGGAGACCTTGCCAAAATAACCAAATTCAGCTGATCCTGTGAGTGATGTCTCCAGAGGCCCTCTGTGAATTAATGACATCCATCTTTTCCCTGCCATAATCTTGCATTTTGGAGGCCTTTGCTGCCTTGTTGGGAGGGTGTCTCAAAGCATCCTCTTTTAGTGTGAATGAATTCCAGGCCTCTTTCCATTCATGTAAGTCAATGTAATGTAACAAGGTTGGAGAGACTCTGATGTTAGGTGTTTGTGAGAAAAAGAGGAATTAGATCACCTCTGCTCTCATGCCGACTTCCATAACGAAACCCAAGAGAGCTTTGGATCACTGACCATATTACACTCTCTCACCTTCCACTATTGCTCTTGTTCTACAACAGCTTTGAGAAATATATTTATCTTTCACATCTTTACTGTGTATCTGGGGCTCTCATTTGTATGACATTCAATGTGTAATGCTGTGCACAACCTGCATATGCTAACTAATGCTAAGAAAGCCAGATGCTTAATACCATGGCTTTCCCATCCCATATGTCAGCAGCAGTGAGATAGTGGGTCATAAAAGTATTTAAAAGAGACACCATTTCCATGAAACACGGGTCGCAAACTTGTCATATACTGTACCGTCTCAACAAGTGACTTACCAAATTCCCCATGTCTCAACCAGCTGCTGCACACACACACACACACACACACACACACACACACACACACACAGAGCACACAGAGCGCACTTTCACTTGCATCCCAGTCTCAGCAACATGGAAGAGAGTGTCGTATAAATACCCTTGGAAGATCAATGATGTCCTGAGGACTGGTGTCACGGACACCGATGGAGACATAGCCTGAGGGAGGGGGAGTGATATTCGTAATCTGAAATGAGGACAAGTTGAAGGGTCAGCCACCTCTCCATCTTAACCGACAGCCCAGCAAACAGCATAATCATCCCTCATTCTGATTGCATCTTGCTGGACAACACTGGACTCAAATGAGGCCTTTAGTATCTTTAGAATGGAAAGCTTTGAATGAGCCTATTTTTGTTTTTGTTTTAAGTTATGCTGTTAGTAGTTTTAATTTTCCCGATGTAGTTCCTTAGTAGTGTTACAGTCTTTTTATTTAATAGATGCTATTTAGGTGATATCCTAATTCAGCTGAATCTGTATATTAATACAGTTGTAAGGGGATATCTTCTGGAGCCAGTTTCCCGAAGCCTTCTTAAAGGATAAATGCGGCGTGAATCAATCCATTGCCCTGTTGTTCAACGTCACCAGGTGGTATCAGAAAAAAAAACAAAAAAAAAAAACAAAGACTGAATAGTGAACCGGCAACTAACACTAATTCAATAGAGCACAGTAACTTACATTCAGTGTAATTTGCTATGCCCCATTCAGTTAACGTTAGTTATTGGTTAGTTTTTTGACTGATTCACACCGGATTTCTCCTTTAAAGGTACACTATGCAAGTCTCCCCCCTACAGGCAGCGATTTATTTAAAATATAGCAACAAGATTGTACATTCTCACCAATTCATGTGGATTACTCTTCAGAACAAAGTATACAAACCTACAATGATCATTTTTGTGGATTTACGTTGACTGATAAGGTAATAAACGCGATTTCAGATACACAATGGCGGTAAACGTCAACCAAACACTAGGGGCACAGACTGTGCACCAAAACATAACAAACCATATTTCAGCCAGACACCAATAAGATGGTTAGAGGAGGGGTGGAGGTAAATGAGGTTGCACATATGGGTGGGCAGCAGTGAGCAAAGTTGATCTAGTAGCGTGAATTTGAGATTTAGCCTTTTGTTTGTTTATGTTGGATGTCAACAGAAGTGACATCATTCAGGATCTCATAGTTCACCTTTAAGAGTCTTCTTAGCATGCTAAGAGTGAACGTTATCAGGAAAACAGGCCCTGATGGATATGTCACTTTTGTGATGAAACAAGCACAGCACTGCCATCAAACATCATTGCATTTTGAGCCGAGCTCATCACATGGAAAACATTGCTGCCCTGCCACTGGTATCATGTTTAGTATTAATTTCTCATCTGCTCAGAGATAATCGCTATTAGATTGGATTTAGGGTACCATTAAAGCTGATTTTCATATTTGCCATATGTAGAATTATCATTAGTGTTTAATCCTTGGCATGCGTTTGCAATCTAATGTGCATATGTGTGTTTTGGTCAAAACATGTTTTACTACATAAAATGCTGATGGCAATGAACCTTTATGGTAGAAAAATAAGTCAACCCTAGATAAACAAGACCTGTTTTTCTATCTGTTTTGTTTTTTGAATTATTTGACCAAAAAAATATGAACAGACGCTGACAAGAAACCAAGACAACTGAATAGTCAAAAGGGTTTCTTTTTAATTCATAATGGTCCCTTCTCCTACATCTCATGATGGAAACTCATTTAATTTGGTCTAATGAACGCAGGCAAAGCTTCCTTTATGTAAAAAGTATGCACTGACTAGATTGCACCTACACAGTCGTAAAGGTCACAAATTTCACGATATGAAAAGGACTGCTCTATTGATTGTCCGGCATGACGTGCTCTGTCAGGGAAGAGAAGGAACAATAATGGAAACGCAGTAAGAGAAGAAAGGAGTGAGAGACCAGAATTGTATGTACTGAAGAAGAAAAAAACACGGATTGTTAATGCATTATATCTGCTTGGCCTGCGCTTTCAAAGGGACTAATTAATGGAACAGGAGGGACTATGCTCTCCAGTCATGGAATTCTGAACCCTGTCTCTCTCTGCCTGCCTCTTTGCCAGGCTGTCTATAGTGTAGCCTGGGCCCAGCCCATGCCACTGCAAATCCCATGGCGGTACAACAGGCCACTCAGCCCAGGACACTCCCAGTTTGCCCGCGGCAAATTTAATCTCTAATCAGCTGTTAATGAGCCTAATTGGACGTTAAAGTATGGTCTTGTATGCCAACAGAGCCGTCGTCTGTCTCTCACTCCCCCCCCCCCACGCCACCCCACCCCACCCCACCCCACCCTCCCTGGTATCTGGTGCATACATTTTAGACGTTTTTTTTTTTACATAAGTAGGTTTTTTTTTTTTTATTATCGTTTAGTTAAATGGTTGCATCTTGTTTTAATTGAAATCATATTAAAGAAGTGATTAAGAAGTGTTTAGTGTGTATGCAAGGTCATGCTGTAGAAAATGTGAATAATTGAAAATGTTCCCATATTCGTGCAGCTAAAAGTGCAGATTATGTTGCTGTAGCAATCTGAATGATCTCTGCCAGCTTTCTACAATTACTTTCGTAACACTTTTCTCTCTAGCCTTCTTGTTCCTAAAGTTCTATAGCCTCTTTTATGTGTCTTTAAGTGCTGATGGTTTTCAGTGGAGAAAGAATGCCTGTGTCTGTGCGTGGGATCGCTACTGATTTCAGAGAGTTTTTTTTTTCTTTTTTGTTAGATAACTGCAGCTGAGTCCTGATCAGTTCAGGGACAGATCAGATCAAGAGTCTGCCTGCTATCAGCAGGTTTCAAAAGGTGAAGTGGCTGTCTGACCTTCCATCTGACCTTTGACCTCCCTGTGTAGAGGACCCAGTGTCATAGCAACACAATGTGCGTGTGAGGCAACCGTGGGCATACTGTATAGTGTTTTTGTCATCCGTTGCTCCTATAATCTGAGCTCTTTCAAACCCTTGTCCGGCGGTTCATAAGTTGTTGAGGTTTTTACAGTGCAATAAATTGATTAGTTGTTGCTGCACAACCGGGCTATTGAAGTGAAGAAGGTGGTTAAACACTGGCCCTGGAGGATGGGAAGGGTAGGAGAAGAAGAAGAAGGAAAAAAAAAGGACAGAATTAAATCCTTGCCAAGCATTTATAGTCTTACAATTGAATGTTCATATGTGTGTTTTGGCCAGGACATGTGGTGCTATATTGCTGTGTGAACGTTTATAATATCAGAAAAAAAGACAGTTCTGGAAGACGGCTCAGAATGTGCAAAGGCAGATTAAATGGTGGATAGCATACTGCACTGTACTATGCAGTGACATCAACAGAATAAAGGTTTGTTGTTTTTATTACCAATATCCTCAGGTTTTACCCCTCACTTACACTGTTGAAATGGTGTGTGCCTACAATCAGGGAAAAATGTGTGCCTGTCTGGCAAGATTGTTAAAGGCTGTCGCCAAAGCTATAATGCAAATTAATTTTCCTGCATGAATTGCAGGTTGTGAAGCTTATTCACTTTAGCACATTGCCAATTTGTTCCTGACCCGAGACTGACCTCACTCTGAAACAAAATGCTTCGGGCTGGGACGAGCATTCAGCGTGTTTACCAAAATACAGACACAAAATCTAATAAAGGCCATTATGTAAATAATACATTTGTAAGTATCGAGACAGCAAATTTGTTTTCCATAGGCCCCGGCTAATATGTTCGGACATAATGCTGCATCATGAGTCACTCTCGAGCAGCAGCTCGATTCTAACACAAGTGGAATATACAGCGCTGTGTTTCTGGGCCTGCCGACATTGATTGCAATATCAGTTGCACTCATTTACTGACAGGGACCACACCAAGGAAATGAAACAGTTGGGGGG
>JASCQY010000057.1:5746956-5760500 GCA_030264315.1 Sardinella tawilis | reverse complement strand
GGGGGGGTTATAGTCCAATGTAGTGGCAGCCCACTCTGTGAAAATGCCAATATTTTAATCCACACCGTTAATCATTTTCATCAGTCCAGTTGCATATCTTAATGTGTACTGGGGGCCTGGGGTTTTTAATTTTTTTTTCCTTTTCTCTCTTTTGTCCTCAAGTTTGATTTATGAGGATAATTTTATCAATTGATATGGCATGAACACATAAGAACAGGACCAGGGGGACAAGGGAAGGGGAGTGCAGCGAGTTGGGGGAGGTGGGCAGGGGGTGGGGGTGCGGATATAACGCAAGTGAAGACCCCCAGACTGTTGTCCTTTCCCGGGTTACATAGACTCTCCCCTCGGCCCAAGTGATGTGTTCATCAGTAATGATAACGCTGTTTTCATTTAGAGTGATGATTTATCCGGGACCAGATATGCCGTGATTGAAAACAGCCACTGTCAATAAGAATGGCAGATGGTCCAAATGCTGGTATAGTTTAATTGAGCTGATTATCGGAGATCTTTCATAGTCGTATTGACTTGCTGTCGGCCAGTTGTTACTTACCTGATAGTTCCATTGTTTAAATGTGGATGGACATAAGTATTGAACACCTAGACTATTACAGAACGGAAAAACACTAGTACCCAGGTTGTGGACATGTAATGAAAGGGCTTTAAGGGATTCAAGTTGAAATTGGCATTGTTCGTTATAGGCTCGTGTTCAGTGTGATTTACTGTACATTTGCTGTTGTCAGAATGGGTGTTTTGTTATTGTTTTTTGCTGTCGAAACTGTGACTACTGGTTTGACGAAAACATATAATTGAACATACAGTATATCCTTCAATGACTCTGCTTAAGGTGAGCTGTTGTAAGATAACAGTAGACCTAATACACCATAGTAAATATTATGGTGCTTGTTATATCAGAGTGCTTTCAGAATTTCTTCATGCTCCTTTTGTGCAAAACTGCAATACAATGTATTTAACAATAGACCAATTCCATGCATGATTGGCAACATGGAATTTTATTTAATTTTTTGTTAGTTTTTTTGAAGAGTATAGCTATTTTTTTCCTCAGGTTTTAAAATACTCATGCACGATAGAGGACAAAAAAAAGTATTAACATTGTGTTCTGGGCTTGAATACTCAGACATGTAAAGAAAATTGTAGAACTCACCTTGTTCCAGTCTCTCTCCCTGAAAAGGTTGCAACAACCTCCATATATATAAAAAAGCAATTTCTTTGCAACATGACTGGTGTGGTGTGGCTGCCTGGTTGATGCTGATGCATTGTGGATTCATGCTCTGTGGATTCTCTGTGCTGAATCTTCTCCAGGCCTCATTTGTTTGAAAAAAAGCTATTTTATTTCAATCTTGACTTGAACATTGGAAGCGGCGCTCTGCTGAGGCTTCACAATGGGGCGCATTGGACCCTGTTTCTCCTTTAAACAAAACTGTTTACTTGACCGCCATGTTTTTTGCTAACCTTAAATAAAAGTCACACATAAATGTATGGGTAAGTAAAAAAAAACAAAAAAAAAACAAATGAAACCTAAATAATTATATCAATATAATACAGTATCAGTGTGTTATCGTTATCAGCAGTGGAATTCAGTGGAAAGAGGTGTGTATTTATATACAAGTTATGAAACTTACATTTTATATTTAACTCAAGGTAGGCATGAGGCCTTATTGATCATTGCTTCTCTATTCGTAGCATATTTTTCTGTTGTCAGTAATCAGTATGCGTCTCAGATATCCCCATCATGTATGGAAAACCTGTTTTTAAAGCTTCTGTGAATCTGTGGTGTAAAGAAGGATGCATTAGTGGTCCTTTCCCAGTATGTCGGTTTGTCCTGACACCAGGTTACAGTGTCCAGTCCAGTCCAGTGAGCCCTTTTAGCTCACCCATCTGGGGCGTCATGGCTACTCCTGAGTCTCTCTCTCTCTCTCTCTTTCTCTCCCCTCTCCTCCTTGGATCCTTTCAGCACATCCTGAGTGAAAGCGCAGCAGTCACGCTGACCTTTAAGCCATAATAACAAAAAAGTCAAGGTCGTTTCTGTCGGGATATTTAATGCTATTCACCCCGGACCTGGCAAATAAAGTATATTCTTCGGCAGTGTAGAATTTATATTTGATCAGGTAGCTGCCCTCTCAAAGGTCAGACTCACAATTATTTATCTTTTTTCTGTCTTTCATTTCTTTTCCTCCCTCTACTGCCAAAGCATCACAAGAAGATGAGAATGTATTAGTCAGTATTTGCTGTGATTTTTTTTTTTTTTTGGGGGGGGGGGGTTCGGAAGGTCCTCCGCGGATTGGCTGCAAATTCATTCTCTAACTTGTTGTTCCATTCTTTATAAGCTACTTTATACAAAGGATATTTTCTGAGAACAGCATCGGTGTGCTAGATGAGTTGGCCATGATAATTCTCCTTGTGTCCCCTGAACACTGAAAACCTTGTGAGAGCCGTGAAAATAATTATTAGTGTGTGCATTTTAACAGTGTTCAAAGTCTACCAAGGAAAAGAGGGTCTTATGGCTATAATCAGAGGTCATGTGTACACTGTTTCCTGACCTTGAAAGAGCTTGAGACATCTTCAGTGGTGGAATACTGTGTAATGCCTTATTCTGAACACACACGTCATTTAAATACAAACATTTTCAGTTCAATAACATCTCTGCTGGCATAACTGTGGTTGGATATGTAATAGAGAAAGATAGTGTGTTGTATTCCTAACTATACCAGAAACCATCTCTGATAAGAATAGATCATATTTTGTATTAACCATTTTTCTGTAAACATTGTGCTAAACTGCCAATAGAGCCAGTAAAAGACTTCTGCACCTTTTAATAAAAAAGTAACGTGAATGTGGAATCCTCAAGATTTATTTCCTTTAAAAGAATTAAGTTCCTTCTGTGACTTAAAATAACTGCTTACAAAGCAGTTCCACACTCCATGATTTCCATACAGACTTACCACATATATCAGGGTTATGGGCAATTCTCAATCCATTAATCCCCCTTCCCTTTTTCATATGTTCAGTTGAGTTTGTAGTTGATATTTTATTTTTCGGCTTTAGCCCTGGATATCCATCATATTAGACTATGGAGAAATATTCCTCCAGAATGGAGGTCCCATATTACTTTGCTCCCTATCTCCGAATTCAGGCAAGTCAGGGCGGATTATGAGGCATTATCTCTGTGTCCTCCACTGTTACTTTCAGTTTTGTTTTGCTGCGTTGAAAAACATTGGTCCAGCTGTTCCTCTTTAACATGGCCAAGTGGGGGCCTTCTGCTATTAGGGAGGAAGAAGGGGGTGGGGGAGAATAAGTAAGCGAGAGAGAGAGAAAGTAAGAAGGATTGATAGAGGTAGAGAGAAAGAGAGAGAGAGAGGATGAACACACTGTGAAACCTTGTCTAAACATCCACCCCATATAAAAAAGCCTCTCAAGGCATAGTGATTGAGAGGGAGGGGGGGGGGGGTGAAAGAAAGAGAAGGAATGAAAGAGGAAAAGAGAGACGGAGAGACGGACGCTGCTTAGCCAAGTTCGTGTACTGTATTTACCCCACAGCTGCCATGGTTGTCTGTCACAGCCTTGCTAGATCACCTACCCAGCTTTCCCCAGATCTTCCTCCACCTCTCCAGCCTTCCTCAAACACCCTCCACCCCCTTCAGCCCCTTGGCCCCATCCCCTGATCCCCCCCTCCCCCTTTTCGCCATCCCCAGATCTCCCCCTGTTCTCCATATTTTTCCTCCTCAGCCCTCCCCAATTCCTCTCCCCCACCACCACCACCCCCATCCCCATCCCCTCTGCCCAGTGCAGTGCAGTGTGCTCTGACCAGAGACGCTCTGAGTCAGGCATCCCCAGCAACACAGAGGCCCACAGAGGATTAGGTGTCCCTGCAAAGACTTTGGCTAGAATCAACTCTGTTGTCTGCTTGTCATTTGAATAACAATATGCTGTGTAAGCTGACTTTGTTCCTCTCTCTCTCTCTCTCTCTCTCTCTCTCCCTCCCTCTCTTTATCTCTTACACACTTTCTTTCTTTCTTTTTCTTTCTTTCTTTCTTTCTTTCTTTCTTTCTTTCTTCCTTTCTTTCCTTCTTTCTTTCTTTCTTTCATTCATTCACCCTCTCTCCTTTCTCTCTCTTTCATATTCCGATTGTATGCCATGGTGCAGACTATGAAAATACAGTTATTTAGGCGGAGTATGGGTGGTGTAGGGAGGAGGAAAGTAAAGCAGGTGGGGGTGATGCTGACAGCACCAGGAGACAGCTGATAAGGGGCCTGTCGAGGAGAGACAAAGTGGCCTGGTGGCCATTGTTTTGGGACCCTAGTAAAAGAAAGAACGAGCAAACATAAGACAGAAGGACAAAAAAGACAAAACAACAGAAAAAAAAATAGACTCGTCACGCTGAAGAGGCATCTGCCCCCTGTTAATGGTCCACAGTGATGAACAGGAACGTATCTCTGGAAAATATATCATGTCTTAATTGATTTGTTGTGGGTGATCCTGTACTGGGTGCTGATAATCCTGATTAGGCCAGCAAGCCACACTCCTTAAACGCATATTGATGTATTGATCATAATGATGTGGCGGGTGTTGCACTGTCCCTCAGGGACTCCCCACACCTATGCTAACATTGCTAATCAGAGCGATAGAGAATTAAGGCTTTGCATCCCAGATGGTTTCCTGCAGTGATATCATGGTGACAAAGGATGGAGAAGGGATTTAAGTATATACTGTTGGGGTGACAGAGTGCAAATTTGTGTTGAAGAGATTGCCATTTATTGTGTGGAGAAGCATAATATTGATGAAAGGGTGTGCCTTGCAAAGCTAATATGTTGGTTTGAGCTATTGATCAGTGCTAATATGGATTCTTGGGTCAAATATTTAAAATATACAGTACAATATGTTATCAGCATCTTGTGTAGTGGAGTCCATGTTGTTTTAAAAAGTGGAGTCCATGTTTCTGTTTTTCCCATTGTAAAAGATTAATTATCTTGAGTGTGTACAGTAGAACAATAGGTACCCATGGCAATAGTGATACTAGATATGTGCAAAAAAAAAAAGAAAAATCAATGAGTTTTAATAAGATGAGGAGTGATCACATACACCCACACATCAGTCACACAAAGCAATAGCTCTCCAATCAGATATGATGGTGAACCGCCCCAAAGATTCATGATTTATTAGTAATTTGTTCATTTACATGTTATCAATCCTAAGGCTACTGGCAAACACAGGGGACAATTAACTAATATGTTTGCCTAAATTCATCACAGTTTGCAATTAACAAGAAAAAGATAATTGGGAACAGTTCATCAGTTAAATGACTTATCTAACTAGTAATCTCCCCATGTTGCCAGATAGCTCAGACAGCTTTCAAACAGAAGAAGAAAAGACCATTTTCTTTCTAATTACCACAGACAGACTGAGAAAGAATAGGAAGCATATTTTATGAAAGAATAAAGCATTTAGACAGCTTGGGTTGTCCGCAATTAATCCCACATCAAAGCTTTAATTACAAGATTGTCTTAACATCTTTTCTCTCAAATTAACAAAGCCCTTTCTTTTAGCAGCAAGAAGAGGGCACACCATTTAATACTTTGCTGCTACATTAGTGGTGTTTTGATTTTTCCTCTTATTGGATATGTTATTTGTATACGATTGCGCTTCACCGTGGCAAAGATTTCCCTTTTGTCTTTGACAGAAATCTTTCAACAGGAGTGAATGAGTGGAACACAGGTTTGAAGGATTTTCGTGGGTGTTAGCCACCATGTTCAGATTTTAGGTGGCAAGTCTGACAATCACAGAAGCTCTGACCTCGTATAAAAACATGTAGGCAGTTTCTTACAAGAGATTTTTTTTTCTAGTCGTAAAGTAATTGAGAAAATGTCCAAATTCAAACACAGACCTTTAAATGTCGAGACAAGGTCACAATCACACCAAGGACTAGTGTGGGTGCAAACAGAGTGTGGTGCTTTGTAGGCTCCACTTCACCCCTCTCCCAAAAAAAGAGGAGAAAAAAAATGGATTGTATTATGTTGAAGGCAGCTCTATGATTTGTAGAGGTTTGATATTTCTAAATGACATTAAATCTCATTAAGCATCGAAGGCAGGTTGATAACTTTCAGTGGAAACGGGGCAACACTGTCTGCCCCTCTCTTCAATTTGCAGATTGCCCTCCGCCCCAGAAATTGCATGCAGCCTTTTGCATCTCATCCACGGTATTACCCAGTGCTGTGCCACTGGCCCGCTTTGATGGAGACCAATCGGAAGGGACTCCTGGTGGCGCGGCGCAATAAAAACTAATTTATATCTTGAAAGAAACTGGTAGTCCTGCGGTTTTTTAGGTGTCTCCGCTGGTGCCTGCACCTGCCTGCGCCGCTCGTGCGCTGACCTTGAAGACGAGCGTCGGCGATGAATTCACATAATGAAACGGGATGGAACTTGCTGCGGAGGGGTTGAGGGGCCGAGGAGGGCGTGGGGTGGAGGTGGAGGTGGGGTGGAGGTGGGGTGGTGGTTAGCAAGGGAGGGGGGACAGCACTCATTTGGGACAAACAGCCAGGCGGCTCTTCACAGGAGGGCACCACATGCAAAATTGACAAGAGGATGTAAAAAAAGAAGAAAAAAAAAAGAAAGAAAGAAGCGAGGCGAAGCAGGGCTTGGATGAATAAAACAAATCAGGGGCCCAACTCGAGGTGATTTAAAAATTCTATGTCTTCATTTGCGCAGGAGAATAATACAGCATCCCTACAGGAGGGCAAAGACAAGCAAAGGGGGCTGCAGTCACAGTCGTGGGATAAAAAATTAATTATAAGATGAGAGAGAAGAAAGACAGGAATGGAAGATAAATAAGGATGAGTTGCCAAACAGAGGGTCGGCAGCCTTATTGTGAAGGTGGCCAACACTCTAAAAAATGAATGTGGCCTCAAAAGAAAGAAGTTAGCTCTCTCTCTCTCTCTGTGTGTGTGTGAGCCTGTGTGTGTGTGTGTGTGTATGTGTTGTGCATATCTGGAAAACTTCATCATGCTGATGAAAGATATATCCGTTCCTTTTTCTGCCAGTGCATATGTGTGAAAACCACAGGTATGACTTTTCACGCGAAGCTTGGTCGGACCCACCACCACGATAAAAGACGGTGGCCTCATGATTTTAAGCTCTATTAACAGTTGGCGTGGTGGAACCTTTGCCCCGGGTTTGTACAGCCCACGCTTCCCGCTCCGGTCTCCCTTGAAAAAAGAACAGGCCCTGGCCCGACACCCTAATAAATTGCGAGGTGACTCCTTCTTTTGTGAGCTGAATCCAGTCCTGTACTAGTCCATTGGTTAGACCATGTTGTGGGCCCAACTCTTTGCAGAAAAACACTGTGTCACGAATGAGAGTGAGCGCGTGCGCTGACGAACACCAGACCTCGTTTGGCTAAGAGAGCGTAATCACCGGCACATTGGCCCAGCCAGCCTCAAGTTCTTTGCCATCCTCATGTCTGGCAGAGACGCTTTTTGTGACCTTGGTCGTGCTTCTAAGGAAAAGCTCGAGACTGAAGAACATATACTTTGCTTTCAAGCTATTGCCAGACATCAGCGCTAGTGCTAATGGAGATTAGTTATGATAGTCTGGGAGGAAATTACTACAATTAGTGTTTATGAAATGGCATTGTATTATACGGTTGCTCAAGCCTGCAAAGAAAAAAAAAATAAAAATAAAAATAATAATAACATGAGGGACTGGCAGCATTAGGCGTCTGGTTTCTATTCCGCTCCCTTGCAGGGCAGGCAGTGCTTGCATGTCCTTTTCAGGGTGTCAGCTGTGTTTGCATTCATGAATTTATGAATTTTCTTTCCCTCTCCCCCCACATCCCTTCCTCCCTGTCTCTCACACAAGGTCAGTGTGAATTCATTATGGATTGGCTCAGGTTTTGAGCCACTCCTAAGAGCAGTGCATAATCTGTGGAAGTAGTTGGAGTTAAAACGATGCAGATTTTTCTTTTTTTCTCCCGCTACATTGGGTAAACTTTTTGATATCAGTTTTTTTTTTTTTTTAAAGAAAACTCAAATCCTATCTAGAATAAGGAAGCATCCTTGTTTTGACATTGTGTCATGATATGTGTTTGGAGCATATTTTCTAAGCTGGTTTAAACAGACACACAGTCACATTTGTACTGGTAACCACTGTGAGCAGGACCATATGACTGCTGCAGTGTATCAAATTGGCTGATGTATTGCAGGACGCAGTGAACCTCTCTCCTGAATTGTTGTGGATGCTGAAACTGCCATTTGAGAGAGAAGAAGAGGAATATGGTCATTAGTTCCGTTCTCAAGGTGGCGCCGTTTTAGCCAAAAACCACAAACCCATGTCCCTCCCTATGCTCTATCCGCTATGGTGGGGGGTTGTGGGGCGGGGTGGTGGGTGATCGAGACACATACTGTACAGTTTGTCAAAATGTCCACAAATTCTCCCCCGCTAACTGGAATTTTTTCGCCGTGACTTATTTGACCTAATGATCTAGAACATTGAAATTGCTCCACCCCAAAGGCAATTTCGGAGACGCAGTGGTCCGGTTGGAATGGTCCACGCTGCTCACTCTGACCAGAGAGTGTGTATGTGTCTGTGTACGTGTGCGTGTGTGTGTGTGTGTTGGGGAGGGGGGATTGTGACAGCAGTGGTGATGGTGGTGTGTGTGCATGTGTGTGTGTGTGTGTGTGTGTGTGTGTGTGTGTTGGGGGGGTGGGGGGGTCTTAACTGCTTGCCCCTTCCACCAAAATAAAAAATAGAGGCACTTTCCTGCAGTGGTAGCCGTGCTCATCCAGGGCCTAGTGAGTGTGAGAGGGGCGCTGTGATGTGGGGATGGTAGCAGTGGCAGTGGTGATGGTGGTGGTGGTGGGGAGGGGGGGGGGGGTGTCCGAGGCTTTTTAAATCACATTCAAAGCAGAAAGATGAAGGAGAAGCGCAGGAGTCTGTTTGCATTACCATATGTGTGCCGAGGACCTAAATGTCAGTGGTCAAAAAGAGAGACAGAGAGAAAGTAGTTTGAAAAGAGAGAGAAAAAGAGTGAGAGAAGGAGAAATGGGGAGACAGAGTGAGAGAGAGAGAGAGACATTAAAGGTATAAGGAAAGGAAAGGAGAGTGAGACCGGAAGAGAAGGAGAGAAAGAGAGAGAGAACGAGAGAGAAAGGGAGAGGCAGTGAAAGATGGAGAGCACAGACGCTGCAGTGGGTCACAGATGCTGTCACTGCAGACGTGTTGGGGACGGAGGAGAGGTCACCATGGCAGCAAGGCAGCCTCAGCATCCCATCAATTATCAGATGCAGCTACGATCACCATCACCCCCACCCTCCCTCTGGCCCTAACGCAGACATGCCATATGCACACATTCAGTTTTAGCATCACCTTTCCTTTGAATAATCCACCGCAGTCACTCGCAATGGCAGTTACTTCAATGATGATTGGGTCTGTCTGTGAAAGTTCACGTCTTATTGATTTATTCAGTGTGGGTGTGGGGCATGGAAATGTTAGCACAGTGAAATAGTTTTGAAAAATAATTAAGTGCATATTGCACAGTCTATATATACTGTATATTACATCAAATGTTTTTCCTTTCTTTATTCTTCATTTTTTTTAAATAATTGTAGCACATATAATGCCCTCTCATGTTTGATATTACACAGGAAATGTAGTTTTCCATGTAATGGTGAATGTAATTTTACTTTAGTCTTTATTGGTGCTTTATGTGAAATTATAAATTATACACATTCTTGCATAGCCATTATCATAACCTATAAGGTCTTAAAAAAAAAGAAAAAAAAAAGATAGGAGACAAAAATAGTTCGTTATTAGCTAAGTGTGTGCCGAACTGGTTGAATCCGTTTGCAGTCGGAGGGAACTTATCATTGCCATGTCATTGTCCATTAAAGAGCCATCTTTCAAATGTGTTTGCACTTCAGTGGAAGCCCTTTGTTTGTACTCATCTACTGTGGACAGCCAGCCCCCAGGTAGTGGGGAAGACACAAAGAAAAGGTTGCATGATTTCTCTCTCTCTCTCTCTCTCTCTCTCTCTCTCTCTATTTTTCTCTTTCTCTTTTATACAACCTAGAGAGATGAAAAGCCAGGTTAACACAAGGGTCCCTGTTCTAATTTGGTCCTCGCTCACATTCGAAATTATCATCAGCGTCTGAAGCACTGCAGGCAAGTTCGCAGAAAGGAGTCGTACAGTACCTAACTGTTAATTTTATTTTCATTTATTAGCACGAATTTCCTGGAGGTATTTAGACTAATGAGGTTGCAGGAGGGCAGATGGGTGATCTTTATGTGTTCTGTCAGTAAATTATTGATTTTTTAGAAACATACTTTTCACCCAAGACAATAGTCCTCTGAGCCTTTTCACAGTGAAACAAGGGTGTGCCGTGGGGCCCCTTTTCATTTCCACATAATGCAACTAGGCCTATTCAGTCAAATGTTGAATTTCTGGGCCATTGTGCATACAGTGTCTACTGCATAGGAAGGAATACTCACTGAAGGCAGTGGTGAATTCCTGCCTTTCCAGAATAGCGCAAATCTCTCATTCTCTCCATATAGGGCTATTTTTCATTATGGAATTGCAGCTTGTAATGAAAAAAAAAAAGCCACAGTAAACCACTGAATGTAGCTGAAAATCATTTTTTTTCAACAAAAATATGTTTAATTCATAAATCATTCTGGCATTTCTATGATTCACCTCAAAATGAACCAAAGGGCTTGCTGTTTAACGAAAGTCTTCATTATGGTTTGTTGATTGTGCAGAAATGTAGGATACAATCACAGTAACGGGAAAGCAACCTAATCAGTCTGAACTTGTGCTGGCAGCGAAGACAGCCCAATATAATTTTGAACTTTGCATAGACAGAGGGCCCCTCTGCTTCTCAAACCAGTGATTTGCACCTCCTACCATTACGTTTGAGTGCAATAATAGAATGGAAAAAGAAATGCTCGTGCTCCCAATGTACTGTAATTATGGTGAGTTTTGACTTTAATGTATCTGTCATTTCCAGAGCTGTTGAGCCTATGCTCGGCTGTCCCCGACAGCGCACTGTTTGTCTCAATGAAGACAGTAATTATCGTGCCTCTCGTGGGCAAGTCTCCTTCTGTTGTACACATTTCAGAGGATTTAATTTCCTCTGACCACAAGCCCCAGTGTTTCAACAGGAGGTGAGGGAATTTGGGTGATGAAGTATTTTTGAATATCTTTTTTGCTGCCTCTTTCGAACCACCCCTCTCCTGCCATGGGTACATGGACTCAGTGAACTAGTAACAGGTTGGAAAGGCCTCTTACATGAATTGACATTCATGATAATGAACATAAACTCAAGTATAATTGACTAATTAAGCAATATAATGTTAATTGCATACAAACTCAGGTGGAGATATCATAATGAATTATGACTGAGTTAAAAATGGAATAACTTTAGTAGAAAATTCTTGCCCTAAGAGTGTATGGATGACTAATTTTCAATGCACGGAAGCCATGAGATACAGTACGTCTAGTCTGAAAAGCAGTTGGATGATGTTCTGACCATTTCCAATAGCCATTAAATTGCCATCCTTTTTGAAGATCTGTTTCTCGTAGCTCGGAGAAGACTGCTATTGCTACTGTATAGCACTCTGTACACACACCCCAGTAGCTTAATCGTGGAAGATTGGTCTTCCAGAAATAGTTCTTATTAAAAGAGTCTGCTAAATAAATGAAAAGTTCCGTTTTTCCTTTTATTTTTTTCCCTTTTTTATTATTATTTTTTTCTGGTTGAATTAAGTTTCGTATATAACTGCAGGACATCTCTAATGCATTTGCACCAGAACTAGGCAGGAGTCTAGCCAAACCTGAATTGTTGCTCCATGTCCAGCCAGTATTGTGTTAAGATGTCATGGTGACACATTTTGTATTCCCTTATTCAGCCGCTATTTTAAGGAATATAAAGCACGCATGCCTTGCTTACCTATGTTTCTTTTTTTTCTGTAGGGGTGGTTTGTATAGCTGTGGCAAGCCAGCAGAGTGGCTGTTGAGCAGTGGGTAAACGTCCCTTCGAACACCTCAAGAGACATGTTGGCTTTTAGCATCCCAGCTAGATCACAGACTGCTCAATCCAAGATGTCAAAATTGTGAGTTGCATTCTGAATCTGTACCACCGATCTCAAATAGAATATTATTATACAAATGGTCTTCTATTTGACATCAGTGATCCGTACCATTGCTAGCCTGACAAGCTAAATTATAAAATTAAAATGTATAGTCTGGCCATGAACGATAAAGCCAGCTGTATCCTAGGGGTGGAATCAGCGGTTGTCTTTCCAACTGCATAGCTCCACGACCAGTCAGAGCCATGTCTGTGAAACAGCAAAAATGTCCTTCTTACTACTGTACTAACGGCTTGACTTGAGTGCCTTTTTCTGCTCAACATTCAAAGAAAAGTCCAAGTGTAACTCTTCCAAAGTCGATGCCAAATGACCACTATTTCTTGGCCATTGAGTTATTTTTCACTGTTGCAGCCCTGTCGTCATCGTGCTCAGCCTGCCCACCAACCAAGACTTGATAGGACCAATAGTAGACTTCTATTAGTAGTAGATTTCTAGGCTATACCTTTGCAAGAATGTGGTATAGACTGTGTAATGAAGGTTCCATTTGCCCACAACTTTGACACATTTTTGACAAACCGAAATGTTGGTATTTGGACTTTGGACACAGTGTAATATTGCTTGTTGTACCTGCATTTTGTTTGACATGGCAACACATTGTTGAGGTTTTGTCCAAGCCTTTGGAAATGATGGCCTCTGGAGTGCAGTGGTGACCTGCGGTTGATGTTTGGACAGATTCAGCTTAGCTCCAGTATGTCCTGTAACTCTTTATAAAAAAAAGTAAAAATAAATAATAATAAGTCTTTTGTTGATGAACTTGGTCATCACATATTGCAGATCACACAAAAGGACTTAGTGCTCTGGGCATAGATCCCTTAGAGAGGCCCTTGTAGAAGAAGTGGAGAAAGCAGAAAGACGTACTGTAGAAACTCAAGATGTTGGCACTAAACCATCAAACGTTGAATGCCGACCAGAGAACCTTTATATAATGATTCAGTGCCCCAAATGCTTGAATCTTTTCAACAGCCCCTTATTGTGCTCATTTCAGTAGCTCAAGGTTATGGGTACAGTAGGTTGTAGTCATAAATGAAATCATGAGTTTTTTTTTTTTTCTTAAAGAGGATATTGGTGAGTGTCTGTATGTCATGTGCTCATGAAATTTGAATTCTTTTGCGTAGATAATGCTCAGTTTTGTGTTCATCTCATGCTGTCAATACTTTCATGGAACTACTGTATGTGGGTGAATACACATGAATGGATAGTGAATGATAAAAATCTAAGGCCAATGAAGTCTGTCCTCAACGTGTTTTGTAACACATTAAAAACTGTTTATTTGTGCTTTGGAGGCCACTGTTCAGGCACACACACACACGTAAACACACACACACACACACACACACACACACACACACACACACACACACACACAGACACACACACAGACACACACACA
>JASCQY010000057.1:5716868-5734396 GCA_030264315.1 Sardinella tawilis | reverse complement strand
ACACACACACATACACACACACACACACACACACACACACACACACACACACACACACACACACACACACACACTCAAACGTACACACAAACCATTTCATTTCAAAAAGTTCATTTGAAAAGGAGGGATGGAGGATTGGGTCTCAATGTGTTTACTTTCATTATCTTTGGTCTCCTTTCTTCCTCTTTTTTTTTTTTTTTCGGGAAGGAGCCATGCGGCCGTGCCCGCAGGTGAGGAGACGGCCGTGAAAAGCAAAAGGAACAGCACTTGATGTTTGTATTGTGCGCCATGGCGACACCGTGTTCTTGTCCGCTCTATTCTTGCAGCCCATGTGGCATGATGGCAGTATGGTGCAATTACTGGCAGCCCACTGTAACAATATTTGCTGCATGGTTGGAGGGCTTGAGCCCGAAGCCTCAAACCTGTCGGGGAATTGCTAATCCCCTCCCCACCGATGCCCTTGGTTATGTTGTGGCATTGACAAGTACACTATCTAAAAGCATTCACTGTGTCATGGGACTTGCAAATTGCACAGTAGATGGCTAATAGGAGCGGAAAATAAAATGGAGGTGGGGGGGGTGGTGGTGGAGTGGGGTAGGGTGGGATGGAGGTGCACTGGGCATAAAGTGGGGGTGGGGTGTTGGGGTGGTGGTGCTGGCAGTGTGTGTGTGTGGGGGGGTGGGGGGGTGGGTGATAGTCTGATAACCCTCCGACCTTCACAATGCCTTTTAAAAGATGATTGACGTGGCCACGTCCTGGCTAGTTCCTGGCAAATGCGGCCCGACAGTTTTGGGACATTTGCCACATTTTGTTTATGCCGGATAAGCACATTATGCATTGCTGGCCCTTCTCTCCTCTCTTGGCAGGACAAATGTAATGATGATTTGTGTTCTTCTCCCTGCCATACAGAGGCCCACTTATTGTACATAAGTGTTATAATTGGGGCTTGATCACATTACTCTGGCTACCGAGTGTTATTTCCTGTTGCTTGTCTAATGCATCTTAAAGAACAGTAATCTAATAAAAAATCATTACTCCCTTCTAGGCTTTTAGAGAGTGTGGGGTGGTTTAAGGAAAAGTCATTTACAAAAATGTGTTGTGCCCCATTAAAATTAATCTATCACAGTGAATAGGTATAGGAAAAATCGATTAAATACAGGAGACCAATACAATTATTATTTTTTTTTAAAGATTGTCTCATCTAAAGATGACACTGTCTATAGCATTTGAGTTATGTTGCGAACTTCTCCTTCACAGCTCTTTCCTTTCTACACTTTAAAAACTAATCTTTTAGTTTTGCTGGAAAACACTTGAAAATAAATATATACACCTCTGTATCTATTTTAAACTAAACCAATACTTTTTGGTCGGGCATGTGGATTTCTTGTGACACGGTCCTGATACAGACGATTCTGTGGGTCGGTGGAGGAGGGAGTCTTAGCCGCCGGGGCTACACTATTGTGCTTATCCTTTGGTGCAGCGTGCAGTGAGAAGGTGCAGGAATGCAGGGCTGAAGTGTGATCTGATAGCTAGTGGAATGTCCACAAGAGAGCCTCGACCACAGAAAAAGAAAAAAAAGAGAGAGAGAGAGAGAGAGAGAGAGTGGGCAATTCCATTCAGGCAGGCAGGCAGGCAGACTTGTGCTCAGCAAGGCTCACTCTCACACCCTGCTAGCCCTCAGGGGAAAAAATACAGACTTACTCTTACTATTCCTGCGGAAAAAAAAAAAAAAAAAAAAAATGATACTCCAGCGACGGCTGCTGTCTTAAAGGGCGTTGGCCGCAGCCATGGGTGTTTTGTGCCGAGCTGCATTGTTCTATCCTCCGCCTTAGGTATAGACCATTTCAGCTTCTAATTCCATAGCTGGATAAAACAATGCTTGAACATTCTATCTTGGTCCCCAGCTACTTTCTGTTACATTAACATAACATATAGAATGTTAAACAGGAAGTGCTGGGGGACCAGCAATAGAACTAGAACCTGAATTCAGGTTCTAATTCCATAGCTGGATAAAACAATGCTTGAACATTCTATCTTGGTCCCCAGCTACTTCCTGTTACATTAACATAATATAGAATGTTAAACAGGAAGTCCTGGGGGACCAGTTTTGGAACTAGAACCTGAAATGGTCTATATGTACTGTACACTAAAAACTAGTAAATGTTAGTCATTATCTTGCATTGTGTGGGTAATGTGTAAACAAACATCATCTGCCTCTATAAACCTTCATAGAGGACTACTCAAGCGGTTTCGTCACTTAGAGAAAGTGTTATACTTGCTATCTGAACAACACGTGATGTTGCTTTATTTTGCATCTTACTTTAGTAATGACTCCTGAAATGTGGTGCAGTGTGGATAGAAAATTTGATTATATTGCTTAAGACGCATCAAAATGAAAAATGAAATATAGGTAGTGGATTACTGTTCATTATACCTGTTTTTGTAATGGTGGCAGGACTATTGTTTTCTTGTTTATTTTTATTGTTGTTGTTGTGATGCTGGTTCATTTATGGAGATTTGAGTGTGTGCGTGTGTGTGTGTGTGTGTGTGTGTGTGTGTGTGTGTGTGTGTGTGTGTTTTGGATCACCTGCCTGGGGTAAACAATGGCCACCCTCCAATCCGTCTCTATCAGACCCTGTAATCGAGCACTTCCCTAATATACGAGGCACCTCCGCTCCATTAACAACAAAAATCTCCTGAATTAAGGAGCAAGCAGACCTTCATTGGCACCAGCATCAACATCACCACCACCACTGTGTTCGGGATAAACATTGATAAATGGATAAGGCCATCTACAGCCGTGACTTTGAAAAATACTGTCTTGGAGTTTCAGGTCAGACACTGACAACAATTAGGCGAAGAAAAATAAATAGGCTATGACCTTTTTTCCCCCCATTTTCTCTCTCTCTTTCCCCCCTCTCCACATGTCTGGGATGGGAGAAAACATGACCCGCAGTTGACAAGCTACGCATACTGTGTGAGAGGCAATCAGGCCGGCACTTTAAGTGATCATATTGTTAAACTGCTAATTTTGTGAGAATAGACACTGGGGAGCCATTTGCGGTCTGTCCCAGTAAATGCCTCCTTAGTGCCTCTTATTCAGATTAGCTTCTGAGACA
Organism: Sardinella tawilis; assembly: GCA_030264315.1. Taxonomy (NCBI): domain Eukaryota; kingdom Metazoa; phylum Chordata; class Actinopteri; order Clupeiformes; family Clupeidae; genus Sardinella; species Sardinella tawilis. The sequence goes on along the minus strand of JASCQY010000057.1, from coordinate 5,731,277 downwards.
CAAGCATCACTCTCCTGCTTTCAATCACTCTGCTTTAACCTTAAAGCAGCATTTAATTGCACATAGAAAAAGGACATGGATGGAGGGGGAGGGGGGGGGGGTTGGTTAGGATAGTGGTTGTGTGATTTTTATTGTGATATGTTGTCTTATTCTATGGGTATTGTTGGGTTAGGAATCCGTCTACAGGTCTTAATTCCCTCTTTTGTATTAAGAAAGCTTTAGATTTACTGCTTAGTGAATGCAGGAAAGCCCTCTCACTGGCCCAGACCACAGGGCTAAATGACTGACGTGAATATAAGCCTTGGTAGATATCTTGGCATGTACATGTATTAGCTGTGCTGAGAGACCTACCCCTGCTGTAATTATGTTAGGAACCAATAAGACAGCTTGGAAATCAATATGCTAAGACAGATAGACTAAAGGGGCATGGGCAGTGGACTGGGAATAGATTAGCCAGGCAGGTCCCAAGCTAGCATTTAAGCCGTGTTAGACTTACCATTTCCAACAAGAAAATCACCACTGACTGCCCTGCATGAGTCCCACAAAGAAGACATGTTATCCATTTCAAATAATTGCAAGACACATTCGGACAGATGATATGGTCTCTTCAAATTTCATGTTACATCGTTTTTTTCATTTGTATTTTTTGAGTCTGTTATGCATGTTGGCACAGGGCACAATAAACATAAGCCTTGCTAATAAGAAATTACATCGTCCAAGAATTGCAAGTAAGTTGTGGGTTCAAGGCTTTGTTTATTTTGAGTAACAAATCTTTATTCCTCAGTATGATGAAAAATGATAAAAGAGATTTCTGTCATAAAGACAGTAAGCTACTTTTAAAAAAAATCTATTGTTAGGGAAAAAAAGAGGTTGTGGTCCATTTTAAAGGTTGTCTTCCATGTAAACAAAAAGCATGGCGGTAATTTATATTCAATTAGGGACTGAAATCCAAAAAAGCCATGGTAAAGGAAACAAAAGCCGTCCCTTTTGGGTACAGTGCATCTGCACCAGTCCAATCAAGCTTTCAAAGGCACAGGAGTGAACAATAGCTGCCATCACGAAGGAACAAAGTCAGAGGCATAAGTGGACTGGATAAGAGTACAATTTCTGCCCATATGACTGTCCTGACACAATTGCTCTAATTTTCCCCTCTTTGAAATGACTGATAAAAGACTTAGATAATTGCTATGGAGACAGAATTTCTTCCATCAAGAAGGAATCTCAAGTAATACTGCCTCAGGCTTCTAAGATGGAGTGTCAGTTTCTGCAAAATCCTAAATTAATACTTGTCCCCATCTTCAGCCCTACTTCCCGGGGATCTTATTAAGTGATGGTAATTTGTCGTGACAATGTATCGGAAATCACTCAATCAGAAGACTTTTTTGGGGGAAAATGACTGCAAATATTCAAAACATGCTGATGCATCATCAGACTAATTTTTCTGAAGTCATGTGTAACATTACTCAAAAAAAGAAAAAGAAGGAGAGAAAGGAAAAGGAAAGGAAACGAGAAAGTAAGGAAGAAAAAAGGCCTAATTCTTGGCTTCCGCGACTCAGATTAAGCAAATAGCGTCTGAATGAGAGGGACAGCAGAGCCGGTGAAGCATGGTAATTTGTGGCGGCGCGAAGAGATAGCTCACTCTGACGCCTTGTCTTCGACCTGTGTCCGTTCGCCTTGTGACCTTGTCCCTTGTAATCAAGCTTCATTTGTCTCCCTGATCTCTGTTTATCTGGCTGAGCCCGAGCCTGCAGCTTGCCGAGGCTGCAGACACGACGCCAGTGAATAAGACAGTGGTGCACACAGGGCTTGTAAACGCCGGTTTACTGAGCACCCACTGTCACGCAGACAAATGAAAGACAAGGAAGGCCTTTTCTCCAACTCCTTTGGTGCTAGACCAAACAACATGTTGAAATAAATTCTTATTCTTAGTGCAGGTGCAGTTTGTATTACTCCAGTACCCTTCTTATTTCATCACCAGCCAAAATAATATACTCATTTTGTTTTGTTTACAATGAACACAAGTCCATTCTGTTTCCACAAAATAAAGGCGGTGGGATATTTAGAATGCAAGTAAATTTATTCTAATATTATATACAAGGTAGTTATGTTCATAGCAGTATAAATGCAATAAATTAATTTGTAGCAATTGTGTAACTGCACTTTTATTCATATATAGTAGTACTACTGCATTGAGCACAGGAATAGTCTAGTGCAGCATCATCACTACTGCACCGAAACCAATGCATCTGCTGGCAATGAGCCAGCAGTGGATCTACTCACATCTCAGGTGTAAACAACACATGCACCCACACGCATACACAAGCGCACACACACACACACACACACACACACACACACACACACGCACATGCACACACACACATACACACACACACACACACACACACGTGTGCATGTACACACATGGTGATGAATCTACTATCGTTTTCACAACCTCCATGGAGAAGTTCCCTTGAATTGGTTGAAGCACACACACACATACATACACACACACACACACACACACACACATACATAGTCACCCTTAGCTGAGTGGAGTACCAGTCCATGACCATCTCACCCCGATGGGTCCGTAGGTGCTGAGTGAAAGCACAGTCCAAGCCGTAAGACAGTGAATGATACACGATAATGGGTTAATCAATACTTATTATGGTTTTATTGGTTCACTACAGCGGGAACACAACCTGGGTGAGCTCAGCGTGCTGTGAGAAGGAGAATGCAGGAGGAGAAAAAGAAGAAGAAAAAAAAAATCACTGCATCTGATCCAGATAACATCGACCTCCCCCGAGGGATTTCCCTATTCAGGAATCCAATTTAACATGGCTGATTGATGCGGATTGGATCCCAGGGAATCGCATAACTCTTTTAAGGCTTAATAAAATTCTAATGGATTTGTCCCCGTCTTAGACAGATTTGAAGTTTTACTAAAGTATACTAGTCGTCTGCAATTAACGTCCACTTGCTTCGAGGGTGAGACTTGTTATCGTCAGCGAGTGAGAGCTGGCCCTTCAGTGATTAAGCTGAGACAAAGACAGGGAGTTCCCAAGCTCTCTGTGCAAAGAAAATCTAGTGAGGGAAAAAAATGTCCCTGGGAATGACTTTAGGGTGGCCATAGTCATAAAAAATAACAAATTAAAAATCGAAGCATCTCTTTCTGTCCTATTTGAGCTTTTTTAACCCTCTTTCATGTAAGCTGTTTTTGTCTGTTGTGCCATGGTGTATTTGTCTGTTTGGATGACAGTGAAGGCATTATTGATTGCTCTTTTAGGTATTCTATTTTTCAGTCACCTCTCACAGTCTCAGTAGCAAGTCTGAGAATGCATAAGGACAACCTTTGATTTTCTGCCCTTAGAACTGATGTACTCTGTACAGTTATTTCAAAATGGTAGCTTTCCAAAGTGCAGCTTTGGCTCACGTTTATATTTATTTTATTGGTGTGAGATTGAGAAAGAAGCATTTTGCCAGGACATGCCACAGAAAGCAAGGATAATGTTTTTGTTGAAGTTTTTGTCTGTTAAGCCAACATATCATACAGTAGCTGTTACTGGGACAACCCTTTGTTAAACCACAGGTTTATGCGTTGCAAACATTTTCAGGTCGGTATGGTTAACATGTGTGAGGTTTGACTACTCCTACCTGACCCATTCCTCTTACAAACTGACAGCCTTTGCCTCAACTCTTTATCCCCTGTCCTTGGACCATGGTAGGAAGTTGCCGGAAAGGTGGTAGATTACCTGTGAAACACAATGCTAACATCCCTCAGTGTAGTAAACCAGGGTTCCTTTATACGTTGTAGATGGGGCATGGGCAGAGGTGTGCAAAGATAGGTCAGCTACAAATATAGGCCTGTCACACACTGACATGGCCCAACTCCCCAGGTTCCTGTCACCGAGCCGCTGTCACGAGAGCAGTAGGTTGTGGGAGTAGAGAGACCATGTGGTGTGTGTACCCCCTATGCCTTACAGGGTGGGTGTACTGTTGGTCCACAGACAGCACTAACAGCTGCCAGAAGACTGGAGCAGTGTGTGGCTGACAGTGCTCAGCACAGCGCCAGTTTAAGGGGACACAATAAAATCAAGTATGAGCTTTCCATGCATCATCGTAAGCTACATTTGACAATCTATTAGGAATGTAATGGGTACAGTCAATAGGTGTGTAGATTTGTTTGTGTACTGTATAAAATGTGTGAATCTATTTGATGACTGCATGCATTTTATTGTTGATGGAATATTAATTTTATGTGGCTTTTAGTGGTACAATTTGGTTTGTTGTTGTTTTGCTGTTCCCCTGTCATTTTGGGATATGCAAGATATGAAAATGGTTCATTAATATATTGGTGAAGATATGACTTGCATATTCAAGTGTCAAATGTCACGTTGATTCATACACTTATTGGTCCTCTGTGTGAACAACAGGGCCATGTTTATCCTTTCTCGTAGTGTGACGGGGCAACAGCTTTAAAAGCGAGATGATGCATGGTGGTGTTGTGTGCACCAGGGTCCCGGAATAGCCCATAATCAGTGTGTGCATGTCATCACAATGGCCCTGCTACCTGCAGTGTGTGTGTGTGTGTGTGTGTGTGTGTGTGTGTGTGTGTGTGAAAGAGAGTGGGGACTGGTGCCCAGGGTGTGCTACCCAGATGTAAAATAGACTCCAACAAGTCATTTTCATGTGCCGCCTCTGTGCTCGTCATCACATTATAGCCTCACACAGCACAGAATCAGAATTGGTCTCAGTGCATTTAGAGTTCACTGCAGAGCCTATCATTTCTCTGCATTGGAGGGGAGGGGAAGGGAAGGGTAGGGGAGGGCAGACGAGAGGAGGTTTTGATGCAGATTGACAGATTAATCACTTCCACTGTCTTTCCTACGAGCTGACCTTCACTTTGTCCTTCAGAGAGAAACAGAGTCACAGAGAGATAGAGAGAGAGAAACAGAGAGGGAGAGAGAGGGAAATAGATACAATAATGCAGGTATTATCAATACATCATTTCCAGGCATTAAAAGCCGTAGAACAAAGGATGAGCTGTCTTGAAACTGCTTCTTTCCAATTACCTAGTGGTCTTTTTCAGTTTAGTGTCTCTCAGTCTCTGGCTCCGTTGATGCAATCACGTCCTTTATAAATGAAATGCATTAAATTTTTAAGCCAGGTTTCAAGTGGCATTGTTCTCGCTCTGAAAGGAAATAGTACAGAAAAAGACTACTTTTCCACCTATAGATGTAAAACAGTACTTCAAGGTCTCGCTGAGTTTGAAAGTACCTAATGTCATCTTAATGGAAAAAAATGGAGCTCTATCGTTCTATACGCCTTTACCACATGCTCAAAGCAGAAAGCATTTCCTTCTCACACGTTTTACTTGATGGGCATTTGGTTAGAGTGACCTCATTCTCCCCCCCATCCCCCCCCCCCCGCCCCCAACACCAGGGTAACCCCTGGCAATGTAACCTTTGACAGGTATTCAATAGCAATCTTTTGGATAACCAGCCAAGGGGCATGACGCTGTGGGCTGGTCCCTCAGCATTCGGACTTAGGAAGATGTCATGTTTGGTTTGCTCAGCTCCAGAGAAACCCTACTGCCACGTTCCCAACATGATAGATGGCACTCTGGGACACTGACACTTGACAGTGCTATCGGAAAGCAGATGAGGGGCCTCTGATAGGTTGTGTTATGTAAAGGAGACCCATTGACTTTATGGATTGGCTGCGGGCCGTGATGCTCAGCCTTCGGATTGAGAAAGCTCACAGTTTAGTGTGTTTGTGAGTCAGGTTCTCCTCTCGAGTGAAACATTGATCCCCAACACTATTGAATCGCACGCACGGCTGTGTAAGCATCATAAACACCTTGACGGGAGTACAGATAAACAAGAATCGACACCACTGACTGTTGTTTGAGCTTTGGAAAAAAAAAAAAAAGATCACATGCATCTCCAGTTTTGTACCCTATCATTGAGGGTTTCAGTACCAGCATTGCTGTCATTATGCAAAACACAGCAGACAGTAATGACCGTCTGTTTGCCTGGCCAAAGACAATAGTCCATTAAAGTTACACGCTCAGCACACTTCCCCGCCCGGCACTGCCAGCCTCAGCCATCATGGGCTACTTCCTTGCTGTGATTCATGATCTATATTGAAGCCTCAGAGACAGCAGGCCATTGATTTTCCCCTGTCCATAATCCCACACCATATCCGCTGCTTGTTAGACATCTGTGGGAATATAAACTGGGTTTTTGATGCAATTTGGGGAGGTTCTGGCAGTAATGCAATTTGGGTCAATGGAAAGTACTGCTCTGAAAAAAAAAAATCACTGGAGAAGGGAAAAAAAAAAAGAGTACAGAAGTTGGACCCATGTGAATCTTTCTGCAGTGTGGGATAGCCCAGATCTGTGCCAACCCAGTTGCGGTTTCACTGAAGCTTACCTTTGCAGAGCAGACCCTTGTACTGTAAGAGTTATATTGTTCCTCTTAGGCTTGAAATAGTAAACAGAATCCAGGACCAGATCAAAGCCATGTGCTGAATACAGTAGAATATTCCGGCTTCTCCAGCAGCAGTGCAGCGGATGATGGTCATATATGGCATGTGTAATGCCATGAAGATAAATTATCTTATCTTATAGATTAGATTCCTGTGTATACTGTATGTGTGTGTGTGTGTGTGTGTGTGTCTGTTATAGAATATGAGCCCTGATGAATACTCATTTTGGAACACTCCTGTTTGCACATCTCTCTAAATTCATTCCTCAGGTCTTTTTTTTTGACTCATTGGCTCTGTAGGTCCTTGCAGATGAATAGGCGTAAAGGCAGGATTGACAAGTCATTGATAGCCTGCCAAGGAGCTAATTCTGTGTGTCCACTACACCCCAAAGACAAATGACGAAATGGGTCGAACAAGAGTGTTTAACCCAATCACGTATAGAGCTCCGTGGGCATCGTGACGGGGGGCCATGACCTTAATTAAGTGTACAAATAATTAGTTGACCTTAGCTAATGAGCATTTCCAAAAATAACATAGCTCTGCAGCCTCTAATGAATAGAGGGATGGCTGAGCGTACTATATCAGCTGTGTCCAAGGGCAACATGGGCCAAGGGGTCAATGAGTGCCCAGAACTCTGAGACAGGAAGTCACAGGAAGTTGCAGAGGATGTGTTGACATAAAGCAATGTCTTTGCTATTTCTAATCAGCTTAATCATCGCTGCAATGATAGCTTTTATGTGGTGAATTCATCGGAAAAAGATACTATTAATGACATTGAAATTTCTACACGTCTCCAATCTGCTTCGAAGTAATTTTGAGCAAGTAAATGGAAATTTGTTGTTGTTTATTTTCTCAACAACTGTTTATGAACTATTGGATGCAAATATACAGTAAACAACATAGCAATGAATGGACACATGTATGCTAAGAATTCAATTAAAAAAAAAAGTCGTTTTAGCCATGTCTAGCCATGCCCTGTAGAGATAGTAGAAGACTTTTAAACCAAGCAAGCTTCTCTGTGGTATGCTGTCAACATGTTTATAAACTACCATTTCCAGCAAGCCAGTGTATGGAACTCATCCAGAATGCTAACCTTTAGCATTCGAGATGGAGTTGCTTGTCTTTCAGAGTTCACGGAAAGAAAGGCTCCTGACCCACACAATGATTTGAAGACTCAAATACCACTTTCATTTATTATTTATCTCTGACAGGGTGAGGGAGTTGGGAGGTGTCGTCATACCTGACTGGCTAACACTAAGGAAGTGGCCATCCCAGAGCAGTGTGACTCAGGGGAATCAAATCCTGTTAGGGTTAAAAAAGAAATGCCTTAATGTCTCAAGTAAAAATAAGACTGAAATAAAAGCACATTGCTTGAATAGCCTCTCTTTCTGGTCTTGTTCTGGACCTCATCCACACTAGATCTCACTCTGATACAGATCAGGAGACTGTCATTAGACCAACCTATCAAAATGCTTATAGTTAAATACCTCCCTTTTTTTGGTCATGCTTCGCTTGTACTGTATGTTCAATTTTGAATGTCCATTGATTTAAAAGTACAGTACATTACTTTAAAACGTTAGCCTAGGGTTCTATAATGAAGACATAGCATGTGTGTTAATTAATATGAAAGATGTACTACCTTGATGAGGACACTAATCAAAGAATAGGTCTGTAGGTTGAAAGAAATTGCATTGTGAAGACTAGTGCACTTATTATTTGCTTCGTCCCATTGTCTGTCTCCGCCTGCAGTAGAGCTGAGGAGTTGATGAGCCTTTGTAATTGTGGAGAAGCGTAATGATGCATGCATGTATGACGCATGAGTCGCTGTTGTGATGTTGATTTTTTCATCAATACGATAGATCGGATTAATATTTCAGAGCTAATGTTTGCGTTCCAACCCCTGAAAACAAACATGAATTAAGTTCCATGTGTCACGTGTGTGAAAAATGCAATTTTCTTCAGCTTAGCAAATGATATTTTTAATTATGCTCTTAATAGCATTATGGATTTTTTGAAAGATAAATTAATATTGGCATTTTTGTAATTAAAGGTCTTTATTGCTTTTTATGAAAATAATCGTCAAGGCTCATTTGCTGTGGACAAAGTCTTGGGGGAAGACATATTTGTATGTATCTTCAGCTAAACATTCATCAGTGTTTTGTGAAGTGCTGAGAAAAAAAATATTAATTCCACTTATCTTTTGTCATAGCTGCTAGTGTTTTGAGCCTTAATTAAATATATGAAATATACTGCCATATAAATTCCTTCTTTATGTCTCTCTGGAGGCTTTCAGAAGATCCTCCCTTCAATCAGTGCTTTGGCCTTGTCCCTTTTCATTGGTAAGAATAGCCTGGAATAGAAGAGGTTATGTGGTTGGTTAGACGTGCCCATGAACTATGCTAAAAAGGCAATTGAGTGAATTATAATGACCTCGGAACCTCAGATTTTCTTAAAGTCTTTGTGTAGTCAGGAGATGCTACTGTTAGCAGCCACCCTTGAAACTAAATTAGCTCTGGTCTGGCATATTCCAGTCAAGCCAGGGCTGAATATACTGTAGCCTAGCTAGAGAAAATTCCAGAAAGTAAATGTCCTGCCAATCAGCGCAGCTTTGCAGCCAGGTTTAATGGGCTAATTTGTGATATCACCTATGTTAGCTAAATGTACAAGTTAAATCACGTACAAGTTAAATCATGCACGACTGTTTTACACCTGATGCCCAGTTGTTCGCATACTATAGGGTGTTGATGTGTATTCTACTTAGCCAGAGGAAAATGAAAGCGTTCTCTTGGCTACTCTTCAACAGAATTCCCTCATATGGTTCTGCATGTGTATAGACAGAAAAAGACAAAAAAAACGCATGTAGAGTACGCAATCCTATAATAACAGCGAAGTGAGATGGTCTGTCTATGCATGATGGACAAATTTGTTATAAAAAGCAGTTTGGACATGCCATATGCATTGCATCTGATTTGCTATAGGCCTATCTAAGAGAAAATATACATTGATTTCCTCTTGAACCCACTCGTGAACTTGTCTTGGCATTGGTGTTTGTAAGTGTGGTTTTGTAGCACATACTCAAACACAGTGCTCCCAAGGATCTTAAAATGGATCTGAATATCGACAATAAACATAAAGTGCTCTGGACCATTATAAATATAAGTGGATGCCTATTCCATGTCTTTTTTGTGTCTTTGGTGCTGAAATCTTCATGAAACCCTAAAATGGTTTATGGTTATTTAGATGTAAAAATATTTAAATCAGTATGCATATAGAAAGGCGATCATTGTAGACAGTGTTGTTTCCGGTGGTATTGTTGCTTGCCTCCTTTAGTTAGTGACAGAACCTGTATGTTTGCTGCAAGTACTGTATGTGGGTTAAGGCTGGGGAGGACCATGAGTGTCTTACTCAAGCCTCGGGGCAGATTGAAAACAACCCTTGGAATCCTCATGCCTACACATTTTTTTTTAACAATTTACTTGACCCCTCAATTGTCGTAGTGAAATGATAACCACAGATTTTTTTTTTTTTTTTGCATGTGTAGTCTTCTGTGGACATGTAAAGCTCATAAGCTCCCCATGTAGAACCACATGTAGTGCATATGTGTGGTTGGCAGATGTTTCTAGGCTTGAGCTGCCAGAGACCAATATGGACAAACACAGAATAGCATGAGAAGCCATGAGAATGCAGGGTTACACTGGGCATCAAGTACATCGGTTGTTTTTGTTCCGCGCCAAAGTATCAGGATATTAAGGAGTTCAGAACTATGCTCTTGAAGTGAAATTGGGTTTTGTAGAACCATTTGCTATGCAGAGAATACACTTACTTTTCATTGCCAAGTAGTTGCCCAGGAAACACAACTCTTTTCAGAAAGGAGGTTGTAGAATGTTGGCTTTTCCTGCAAACAACTTTATTTCTAGTGTGAATTGTTGTGTAGTGTAAATTATTATTATTTTTTACAAATGCATGATACTGTAATATTAAGTAAGTGATTTGCCCTTCAGCAAAACAGTGAAGTGAAATAGTACAAGTATGTGGGAGTTCGTACAGAAAGCATCTGCGAATTATAATATAACTTTGAAGCATCCATGTAGCCTCAATCTATAAAGGCATATCCAAGCCACAGACTGTAATGAAACAAAAATGTATTTCAAAATGCACAATAAAAAAAAAGATACTGGACTGCATTTAAACCACTAAGCTGTGGCTTGTTATTCTATTCCTTTCTAAAAGTCAAGGGGTTACTGCACAGAGGAGTGGCTTTTCAGGGAAAGTTGTGTATTTCACATTTCAACAACCCCATTTTTTTCTCGACAATTTTCCCTGAGCCTGAAATGAGGTTATTAACAGCACAGAAATGTTCTGAAATGTGTGTACTGTCTGGTCTGTGTGAAATCTTGCAAGGTATACGTACGGACTATTTGTGATTGAAGTTGTCAGCTGTAGTTAAATGGTCAGAGTTTATTAAAAAAAAATTGTATAGACTGTGTGGTGCAAATGTTTTTACTTCCAAGCTCATGTGACCATATGGTTTTACTGAAACTGCAAATTGAAGCCATTTCCAAGGAGGCATGAATTGAATGTACTTGTACATGCCTCTTTTACAGTTTGGCATCTATTGTCACTCTTTGCCTTGGACTGAACTCCCAAGATGTCAGTGTGGTATTTTTTAATACTTTTAATACTTTTACAAAATACTTTCAATACCTTTTGCGTATATTATACATCAGACTTATATTTTACACACTTATATTTTACAGACTTATATTTTACACTTGCATTTACTGTATGTCTAGCAGTTTTTATCAAGCATTTGTTATTGTGGCAAGCATCTAAGATCTTGTGCTGGAACGTTGATAAGACTCAAGAGCAACCACATGGAAACCTAAACAGCCCACTGAGCACAATCTACCCTGTCAAAGCTACAGTTCATCCATTAAACTTTAATCAAAGTGAAGTTATAATACTTCGCTATCTCCTGAGGATGCTAACAGCACTCGAGAGCCTCTCTCTTGGTCAGTGGAAATTGGACCATGTGTTTACGGCTGCATGATCAAAATGCCCACATGGATTCCTTGAAAGGGGGGTGGTATGTTGATCAAAACATTTGCATGACTGAAGGTTGAATATAGCATACTGTATATAGGATATGTGCTTAATTCATACTAATTATGTATAATATCATTGCACCACTGTAAACATATTAGCTACTAGCAGGAGTTCTATTCAAATCCATTCAAACTACTACAACAAACGAAATGAAAGAAAGATAGATGTGTGTGGATCGACCTGCATTGAGTACTATGAAGGCTTATGAATTAAATAGACACATTTCAATATTCAGACCTTATACTGAACAGTGCTTAAAGGGGGTGCGCTGGCACGTCTCAGTCTCCCTTCCAGTTGAAGCAGTAGTCCAGTACAAGGAGGAAATGATGCGACCTGAGCGGAGTCATGGCAATTTTAGCGAGGTAGCAATATAGCGTAGCGATGGGGGCAAGCTCCTACGCTAAAAAGCTACGTAAACAACTTGCCCACATTGCTATGCTATTTTGCTGCCTTGCTAAAACTGCTATAACTCTGTTCAAGTTGCATCGTTTCGGTTCAATTTTTGTCAGCTCGTTTTACTCGACCACTAGCCTGACTAACACCAGCCTAAATCTCAAGTGAGATTTAGTCTGGGGACCATCTATACATTTTCTTGTACTGGACTGGACAGGTTCTGTTTGTCCAAAAGTTCTTGCATCGCCTTGCCGTTTCTCCCCGTTCTGTGATTGGTTCCCAAATCCATGCGAAAATTTCGGCCATAGTCTCCAGGCTGCCGAGCAGTTCAGAACGAGCGCGCAAGGCAGCATGGGTATTCCTAGGCTACTCGACCACTGCTTCCACTGGAATGTAGATTGGGACGTGTCGGCGTTCCCCTTTAACTCTGAAATGTGTTCCTGATAAGTGCTTGATCCACCTTATTATCCACAGATGAGTTATCTACTTCCAACAGTGGACATGATGAAGATTTAGTTCTTCATGAGTGCATGTCAAGGACATAATTATACAGTAAGCTCCTAAAGAAGCCACTTCTGTCCTTACCACAGTGTAGTAATGAACTTTTGTGATTTAAAGCTGATATCGTTTTAATGGACTTATACAGTATGTCCAGGTACCTGTATGTGTTGCTTTTATTTGCATTCAGTAGCTCTCAATTCATCTGGAAAAACCTGCCACACCCTTGGATTTGAGTAATGGTTATAGATATTGAAGTATAGCCTACCATCTGTAAGAATGACAAAGACTTCCTAAAGAGAGAGAACTCCTTGAGTTCCGCTTGTCTAGTGATTCTTGCCGTAGTTATTCAACAGGGTCATATATGTTGGTTTGCCAATTGCTTGGACTCATCTGCAGTAAGAACTGAGTTGACCTTTTTAACATAGATCTCAGCTTGTGCATCTGAACAATAGCACAGATGAATTCATTTCAAGGTTCCTGCAGGATCATCTTGGATATAAAAGTTTTACTCAGTAGAAGCATTCATGTACATCTCCAGAAGGATGAATGGAGTAAGAAAGAGAGTGTTAGATAGATAGGTAGACAGACAGACGTGTACAGTATTTGGTTAAGGACAGTCAGTCTGAAGTGTAATAGAGAGAGTACAAATAGGAGCACTAGCTCGACGCAATTATGCCAGAGATACCCCATATAATAAAGGATTTGAAGATAGCATCGCCTTTGGAACCTTGGAAAGGAGGAAGCACATGGCCATGTGATTTAGCCGTGACTCAAAGCTAGTTCTCCAAAATGTAATTTCCCAACAAAGAAAATAAGCTTCAAGTAATCTGGTCTGCAATACCTTCCAGTCCTTAAACAAAATCCCTCCATTTTATGACACTGGACAGATTTTTTTTCACCGCTTCTTTCTAATGGGATTTAGGAGAAAATGGCTTTGAGAATTACCTCTCTCAGTCTTGCTCAGAAATACCACCAATTTTTTTTTTTTTTTTGCGCTTAGAAGTCGTTAATTGGTTTAAATGACGGATGGTACATTTGAGGATCCCCAAGCCACTGGCCAGGCCAAATATAGAAGCATGGGCCTCAAATGTCGTAGGTAAATGGCGAGCGAGGAGGGCTACTGATCAATTTCATTTCTACTGACACTTTCCTAACCAACTAAATTATACAGCAGATAAATTGTACTTGTCAAAATCCCAAAGAGGATGAACTGCATAAAGTGTGAATGATTAAAATGAATGGAAGACTTTCAGCATTTCTATTTGTAGTACCACAACACATACAGTGAAGCCATGTTATAAGTTTTGTCAATACTGTACATTTGAAAAAAGCAAAACACTTTGAGTCTGAATTGGTTGTTAGTAATTGCTGTTTTTCATTTTTACTGTTATCAACAAGTACAGTACCTGCAGGAGATAAAGAGTACACTGTGGTGGGTCTTTGCAGAAGAGTGGGCTACGCTGTGTGGCTGTGTGTTTGAACAGTGAACAGGTTTGTGTGTGTTTACGTGTTTTGTATGGTGTGTATTCATTTCTAGTGTGTAATTGTCTTTGCTCATGTATGCATGTATGCCTGTGTGTGTGTGTGTGTGTGTGTGTGTGTGTGTGTATGTGTGTGTGTGTGTGTGTGTGTGTGTGCGCGTGCGCGCACCCTTACATCTTCCTCCCTCTCTGCTGGTCACTGAGAGACTCCCCAAGTCAAATGACCTGAGGCTGTGCTCTTGCTGCTTGTAGCCAATGGAATGCAGAGTCCAGAATGAGTGCTGAAGAGTCTGGCTATGTGCCCTCATAAGTCTTATACTGTGTGAGTGTGTGTGCGTGTGTGTGTGTGTGTGTGTGTACGTGTGTGTGTGTGCGTGTGTACGTGTGTGTGTGTGTGTGTGTGTGTGTGTGTGTGTGTGTGTGTGTGTGTGTGTGT
>JASCQY010000057.1:5691920-5703182 GCA_030264315.1 Sardinella tawilis | reverse complement strand
ACTTTGGGTTGTTTATTCTTTTTTACTGAATATGTGAGTGTTTGAGGTCCCCCACCCCCCACCCCCATTTCTCTCTATACATTCAAGCATACACACAGCGTGTTGTGTGTGTGTGTGTGTGTGTGTGTGTGTGTGTGTGTGTGTGTGTGTGAGTGTGTGTGTGCGCATGTGTGTGTGTGGATGTGTGCGTTTCACATTTGCATCATTATTTATAGTGAGAGCCTTTACTTAAAAGCATGATGATTTTGCTTGCTTTGAATATAACATTGGGAAAGCCAGCATGTAAAAAATATATGAAGTGAAATATAAGTCCTCTTTCTTCTAATGTGTAAATGCATGCTAAATGGATGTGTTTCAAAGCATGCACTTTTGGATATGTCTTTTAGGCATGCATGTACAATTGAATCCACAAATTACTCCAATTTTGTCATAATTGCATTCTGAGCTTTAAAGAATGGACGTCTTCGACTGGAAGACATGGCTTTACTTTGCCTAGTCTCGATCAGCCCATGTCTTGCTTTCTTTCCATTACTGCGTTCATAATTGGTCCTCCACCTCCACTTGTAAATGTGTGGGGTTATAAAAATGGAATAAAATGATTATGAATGCGCTTCCGTACATGCAGCTGATTATTCTACAATTACTGGAATATCCTGTGGCCTTTGAAAGTTTCTTGAAAGGCTGCTGTGTACCAGAAGGACAGGCGGTGAGTGGCTTGGTGTTTTACATGCGTCCGCTCATTGAGACCTCCTGTGCCCACTGTGAAGAGGGATCCATGGGATTTTGAGTGATATGTTTGTTTACCTCAGCGGGTTGCCATTGACTTTGAGAGCTGGTTTTGTTGTCTACTGGCTGTAGCATTCTGTTTAAGTCAGTCAACCTCGTCAACAAGCAACAGGTTGTGGTGGTTCAGCATAGTGAAACTGTAATAGGCTCTGTCAAGAATTCACCATAGATTGCAGGGCAATAATATCCATACCTGCGATGTACGGTATTTTAATAACGTGAACATGTATATTTTTTTTTTCTTTTATGAATCCAGATGCAACTGATTATCTGATTGCTTCCCCAGAGCAGATATTACATTACACCACCAGTGACTTATTAAAAAAAAGACAATCTAATCACAGATCTCACGTTGTCTGAGCTCAGAGGAACAAGACGTGCCACAGGTGAGATATATCCAGCTGATTTGACAAGGCTGTGTAAATGAAGATGGCTGGCTGGTGAAGCGATCTGAAATATTAGCTTGTGGAGTTGCTGCATGCTCATTAGGATTACAGACATCTCCAGGAGTCAATCATGGTTTAAGCACAAGATTATTAGAGTTCTCAAAATGTCTGTGTTTACTTTTTGACTGGCACTTGGTGCAGAGAGCGCCGTATTCTCCCTACAAAATCCAAATTTGCAGAATTGATACTTGATACTTGTCCTGTGTCACATTTTGTACTTGTTCTATGAAAAGTATTCTTTAAGAAAGATTATTAGCTATGTTTACAGGTTGATGCACACTGTAATGTCATTGCATATTATTGATTATAAAGGATACTAAAGCACTTGATATCCACAGTTTCAGGTTCGGCGCTGGGGTGCTATCCTGATCTGCATCCACATAAACTGTGGTGCCCTTATAGAAAATGTTAAACGTAGTGTGAAATTGTTTCTCTCTCATGGATCCCATGGCCCCTTACTTAAAACCATTCAGTGGAAATGTTTTCAATGCATGCTATATGTAATAAAAGGGAATACGCAGCACAGCCCTCCTTTGCTAGTGAAACACTTCTCTAATATATTCAAACCACCCCACCCCACCCCAACCCCCATACCCCCAATTGTATGAGATGAGCCTTCCTGTGAAGGAAACCATCCTATCTGAAAAGAGGAAAGGTCACTATCCCAGTCCTGTAAGGGGTGGGTTTTGCGTCCGCCAGCGAAACTGACAGAACCGGGAACCTGACCTGGAAGTGACACGATCGCTGCAAGGAGATTAATTAATCTGCTAAAATAAATTTTTACAACCTTTTTGCATGAAGGGCGTTCCCTTGCATCCTTCTGGCACATAAATCAGGCAATTTGGTGATTGCCCGTGCCAGGCCTAATGTTATTTCCCTGAAACAGATAATAACAATAATAATATGCACGTCATGCGGAGCTCATAAATATTGTGCTCAATCCCAGCGGAGAGGGTGCATATGCATAAAACAGCACTTACGAGGACAACGCGGGCATGCTCTGCCCGCATTGAGAGATGGCAGTTGGACATGGTGACCCATGTGTTGCCTTGCTATGCATATAAAAACAGGAGCCTGCATTAATGTGATCCCTAATGACTCTAGAAAATGAGCACCCATTAGGGTAATGACATTTGCAGCGGGGAACTTGATGTTTTCTTATTCTCTGCAAGTGAACACGAGGCACGAGCTTAACGAGTACACATGTATCGATATTAGACAAAATTATCATTTTCTCTCTCTCTCTCTCGCGCGCTCTCTTTCTCCGCCAACTCCAGTCTCCCCGAACTGATTGAAATAACTTTGTCCAAAAGCTTTCTTTCTTGCCAATTATAGCAAATGGGCTTAGAGGAGTAATTTCCGTCTCCTCCAGTTCCTTACTCCTTTTCACCAGCAAACAAATAAAGAGTCAAGCAGTGCATTTTCACCTTACGATCACCATGACAAATGGAGCCTATTCCTATGAAGTCTATTCTCTGAAGGATATCTGCTGGATGGCTCTTGAATTGCATCACCATTCCATTTATGACTAGGAGAGGAGGAACAGGATTGGATGTTGCTTCTCTGATTCAAGGACATGTAGCCATTACGTTGAGAGAATAAAAGGGAGGACATTGCACTGGCTGCATATGCATTAGTTTTTACAACCCAGCAATCCGTTTAAATCTACCTGTCAATGGGCGGTGAGAAAATCTCAAGACACTGCAGACGAGGAAACCACTTTGTTTTTTTTTTAATGCCTTTGGGTGCGTTGTCTGATTTCATGAGCAATATGTAGCCTGTGCATTTGGTACATTTTTTAAAAACATTGTGTGTGTGATATGGCTAATGCTGTTCAACAACTTGTGATCATGAGAGCTTGTCAATGATGGTACTTCCAGTTGTCAATAGATATAGACTTAGTGGTTCAATACGATCAACTCCTGCTTCAGACTTTATAGTGTTAGTGATAGGATGTAATCGCAAACCTTGTCATTGATTCCTTGGGCACTGCTAATGAATGCTTTGAAATGAGTGTAATTTCAGGCAGATGAAATATCTTAAAGAAATGACCACACATTTTGTAAAATTTGTAACATTTATTTCAGTAATAACAACATTGTTATAAAATCAGAGGGGAATACAATACACAGCAACCCCCCAGACATCGTCTCGTTAAGTAACCTTGCAGATTAGCAAATCAGTGCAGTCTTTTGTCAGTAACAAACCTACCTTTTGCAAGTGCAGCGTTCGCATCATCCATGTAAGGACATATTGGATAAAAGCGTCTAATTCCGTTGGTTTGTGAGTCTTGTGTTCCGTCCCTTCATCATTCTAATTACCGTTTTAATGTCCACATTGCATAAAGGAAGATAAATTACAGCTCCAGTACAATCTGACTGAGACAATCTATTATAATATCAGCTTTTGTCCACATTGCGTCTAATTACATCTCCAAAACGGCCGCGGCATCAATCAATAATTTTAATTTCGGATGCCCCCCCCCCCCCTTTCCCCAACCACCGCCTCCCCCTCTAGGCTTTCCGTTCATTGCATTGCTCGTTTCATGTTTGTTTTCGCAAGAGGAAAAAATAAAGCCGGACAAAAAAAAAAAAAAAACACCCACGGTAATATATGCAGATCATGCTGCAGTCTCCCAACAGAGCTTCCAGCGGATTCCTGCCCATCACTGAGCGACTCCAGACAACGGGAACCTTGACATTGTTCTAATTAACATGCAGATATGCATCACCTCATTGGCAATTCAAATTGCTTTCTCAGTAATGTACCTCAAATTGTTCTACTTCAAACATCGCATTTGATTTCCCAGAGCCCCCCTGGGCATCGCATGATGGTCTCGCTTTATCCAGACGGAGAGACGTTTATTGAGCAATATGCTCTGAGTCAGCTCATGCTGGCTTCCCCCCTGAAGAAGAAGAGAAGAAGAGGGGAAAAAAAGCGCAAGAAAAAAAAAAAAACAGTCCTGGGACAAGCTTTTGTCTCCGAGTAATGACGACGGATGCTCTCGTCGATGTTCCTCCTCCCTTCGTTTGCCCCCCAACCCAACCCACCCTCCGCACAAACAGACACACACACACACACATGCACACTAAGCGTGGGTGTTTTTGGCAGCAGGCCGGTTACATCCGTTTGTCCGGTGTTAGCGCGTGGTAGTATCTCTCCTCCCTTGAACACCCTACCCATGTGAGTGGCACGCTCCGCATGAGAGAGGGAGGGAGGGCGGACGCTGTCTACTTGTCTAGTCAGCGGGTTATTAATATGCGGTGCATAACGGCAGCCTTGAGTGCCAGCCCTCTCTCCTCTCGTCATTAAGCAGGAAAACGGGGGCCAGCGGAAACGCTGCTAGCTGGTGCTTCACCTACTGCGGTCCCCCTTGCCCCTTGTGCTCACAGATACAAGCTTCCTGTCAAGAGGGGTGAGGAGGGGACTGGAGGTTGTAAGGAGCAGGGGAGGAAGGAAGAAGGGTTGCCAGGTGTTTGTGTCATTCAAGTTCAGCAGCATTCCCATGATGGTGAAGGGCTGATGTTCTCCAGGAGTGCAGGTGATGAGGTAGGTTGTGCCCCTGCCAGTCGCATGGAGTGGAGGTGGCGGCAGTGGAGGTGGGCATGGAAGGTTCAGGAGTCAACAAGTGGCAGTGCTACTGATGCACAGCTATTCAGCATGTTAATTTCCCCTTGGCCTTGGCCTTGGCACGGTGCCAGCCTTGCCATCTGTTCCTTCTTGTCGCAATGCACAGCCCTCTTCCCCCCCACCCTTTCTCTGTCTGTCTTGTTCTCTCTCTCATAGCCCATCAGAAATTAGCTTCACGTCTCGCATTGTTGCATGCCTGCCATTCACTGTGTGTGTTGAAGGCGGGCACCCCATACCATGTGACCGAGTCCACCACGTGTCCTACTCCAGTTGCCAGATGTACGTCACCCATTCACCCAGGTCCAGGTGGCACGATGCCTATTCCGCTCTGGTTCCATGTAAACAAAACGCCTCAGTGCACAAAGGTACTGGTGATAAAATCCACAAAGATTTGTCAACTTGATCCTCATGATGACAATGTTTTGTTTACATACTGTATGCCTTCTGCTGGTGCAGCTATAGACAACAACTGCTGCCCCAGATCTAATAGAATCTATCAGCTGACACCCTCCTTCCCCTCTTCCCCACTTCAAATGGCAGTTGAGCTCCATGTCTACCGTGGGAACTGTTCTTCTTACCCTTTTGTACCAGGGCTGTTTTCCCTCTGGTGACTTGGCATGGTGCACCCCAGCACTTTCGTTGTCATCGTCATTCACAAAGAGGGCTCTGCCTACCCCCACCTCAGCTGCTGCTGCTGCTGCTACCTCATGCTCTTGGTGTGCCTGTCTGCCTGCCCTCCTCTTCCTGCAGACCAGACTAGGAGAAACAGCAGGGAAATAGTCTTGGATGTACTGTGCGAATGAGCCTCCCCCCAAAGACTCCCTCAACCCTACACATACTCACCCCGCCCTTGTTTGAAGCTGAAGGGAAAAAAAGTGAATAATCAATTAAGTATTGATTTCTTGTAAGATTTTGTAAATTTCAAAGGCCAGACAAAGAGGATAGCTTAAAGGAGCGAAACGGCAGGGACCCAGGGTGAATTAGCCTCAGCAAAATAGTGGTCGCAGAATAAGCTAACGCCTCATCAAAAAAAAAGAAAAAAAATAGTCTTGTTTTTCTATCCTCTGGCTTTTTTCCTCTCCTTCTGATGGAATTAATGCTTGTTGCTCCAAGACAATGGCTGATTTAAATCGGGACATCAGCCAAACGAGTTGAGCCCAACCACGATGAACAGCAGCTAATTAAACGGGCACTTACAACAGCGCTCATTTGAATGTGGCACATGCAAATGAGATCGCCGCTCTTCATGGATCAGAAGGCAAGGCGTGCAAGGCGGAATTAGTGGCCATTATGCATGCGAATGCGCTTTGTTGTTTTTGAAGCACCACCTAAAGGAGGGAAGAGATGAGAGTAAGCGGGGGAAAAAAACGAAAGTCACTCAAAAATTAAGACGCTTTCACAAGATCACAAGGAGCGCTCAGTGGATTCCCCTGCATTTAGTTTAGTATTTTTTTGGGCGGGTGGGGGGGGTTGCAGTAAAGGAAGGGGGGGAGATCTTGATCAGCGTCAAACCCATTAGGACGATCTGTGCCTTTTGACGGGGGTCCCTCCGCGAATGGTAATTACTGTCGCAGGAATACCTAACTGCCAAGTGCATAGAAACGGCAGTGAAAATGAGAGGCGTTAATGATATTCGGCATGCAGAACATGTCATCTGCATGAAGGCGGCGGGAAATTATAATGAAGCGTTCATTTCCCTTTTTCCCAGATAAAGCCGGATAGGGCTGCAGGGAGCTCGCGACTAAATGAGAAAAGTTCTGTCTGTCTTCGTCCTGCTGCAAGAGATGAAGCAACTCCTTCGCTTTGAGTTGGAATTCCTGTGTACTGTCTTCCAAAATAAAAAAAAGGAAAAAATGCGAGAAGGATAAAGAGAGAGGAGGAGGGGGGAAAAAAAAAAACGCACCCTCAAGGCGGTAATAAGCAATTAACGGGCGAATACGAAATTAGCCAGCGGAGTATTTTACACGTGTCTGAGGTCTTCTCCTTGGGCGCGCAGGGTTCCTCTGTCTTTCTTCCATCTGTTTGGCAGACGTGGAGCAGCCGCGAGAAGAAGAACCCTACAGCACTGCCAGCCAGCCAGGCAGGCAGGCAGGCAGGCGCCAGGCTCCTGCGCTCCCTCTCTGCCTCCCTCTCTCTCTCTCTCCCCCGAGCTCTCTGGCTCCCGTTAGCAGCGCCTGCTTTGCATATATGCACAGAGGCAGGCAGCCAGGCAGCCTCTGCTGTGCGTCGGGAATAAACAGCCGTATGTTAAACAAGAGGATTTACATGGCACAGTGTAATGACGGGGGACTGGCGCGGGGAGGGCGCTTGTTGGCAGAGAGAGGGGGCAGGTACGGCAGAGACGGCAAAGGGGTGTGTGTGTGTGTGTGTGGAGGGGTGGGGAGATGGGATGTGGGGTGCTGGGAGATGAGGGAACACCTGCACTGAGGATCTTGAAGATCATGTAGAGGAACAATAACGCTGAGCCTCTGACAAGTTCATACCAACCCCCACCCTACCAGCCACCCCCACCAAACCCCACTCCTCCCACCTTCCGGAAAATACCAGGGGGTGGGCGGGCATGTGTGTGTGTGTGTGTGTGTGTGTGTGGCATCGTCACCGGATCATATGACGGCGCTGAGGACTCCCTCTTGGCTCCTGCGTGCGGAGGAGGTCCCTTCCCGTGGCACTGGCAGCCAGGCAGAGGAGGAGGAGGGGGCGGGCGGGCGGGCGGGCTGACTGGCTGCTGGTGGCATATGGCTGGTAACAGGCTGGCAGTCCCGTGGGAACTCCGCAGTCATTTACATCTGCCGTGGCGTCTGAGACTGGCTGCTATTACTCACCGACCGGAGATAAACTGCACCGCAATTAATGGACGATAATGACGTTTGGTACTTTGTAACGAGATCGCTTTGTTTGCGTAATGTTTGCCGTGTCATTAACAGCCGGATCACCCTTCTACGCAATTGACCCGTGCCCCTGTTGTTTGCGTTGTACAGCTATTTTGGCATCGCTTGACGCAATTAAACCAGAATCAACAGCTTTTCCTGAATGGTTTCTGCAAATTGCCTCTCGTTTGAATATGCGATTAATGTAAAGCATTAATCACATGTAAAGCGTGTGTATATAACTGTGCTTGAATGCCTAAAAAAACTGGGATTTTGTGGACCATCATACAATTCTGCCTGGATGGCTATACTGTAGATGTACAAGAAGCGCTGCAAAATTGTTTAGCAAACATACTGTACTGTGCAGGGATCTCATCAGAGTAAATCCATTGCAAGAAAGGAAAATATAGGACTTTGGGTGAAATGTTTTATATTGATGCTGCAAATATGAAATGTTATCTTTTATCTTTTTCCCACTATGTTTGATGCTAGCCATTTTAATAATAAAATGAAATAAACATTTCAAAGAGCATCTAGCACATCAAATGTGTACATGTGGACTTGATAATGTCTACCAAAGTGCTGGGAGCCTGGCTTGCTTCCCTTCTTCATCCTCCCTCATTGATGTTGGAGGTCCTGTGTCCCTCTGTGATGCAGTAATTGCACTACAAGGTTGTGGGCTAGCTTTTGATCGTGGTCTAATTGATACAGCCTCAGAGTTTGGCCTCTGGCATCATCAGTGTGATTTAATTATATTAATTACAAAACAAAGGTTATTTAAAGGATACTCCTACTAAATATGAAGGCAGGGGCAATTTACCGCAGACTCGTTAAAATACTATTACACATAATATCCTGAAATAAATTTCATTTTAGAAGGGAAAAAAAGGAAACATTATGTATGAAATCATAAATTAGCTCACAGTGGTCTAATGCAATTTGTGTAACCTAATATCATTATAACCCCCTCCAAAAACTCAAGACCTCGGCAAACGGGGCTCTAAATGAAGGAGAATGAAAGTCATCAGCGATGTGACATTCCTGCTTTAATGGCCTGAGCGTCTGGGGTCCAATATGACAACAGAAATGTAATGTTTCATAACTGACAGTCCCTGGGTCTCTGTTGCCTAGGGTTGCTCAGCTGAGCAATAAACTGTAATTTGATTGATGGAAAATTGAAGTTGTCCATCTAACATGCTGTTCCCCCTGTGTTACCTCAGGCTCTGTGGCCTCCTGTGTGCGTTAGACGACGTCTCACATTCGAGCAAATGACATTTGTTTTTTTTGTTTTTTTTTTCACTCACTGTTTTGCTTTGTTTTTCATATTCCTTTTGTCTTTATACTCACTCCCATGGCCCGTCCTAAATAGATGGGGTCCAGTGGCCAAGGCTGAATAGGCTCATATTAGAAACGTAATTGAATTAAAGTCATAAGGTAAAGGCGGTTTAGAAGCACGGCACAGGTGATGAATGACATAAGAGCAGTGTTTCTTTATCTGCACGGCCAGGCTCTCTGTCTGCATGGAGCAGCTTCAGATAGATTAGAGGTCTTGCCTTCGTCAACATCAGCAGCAGAGAGACGTCAATGCTTTGTGATAAATTCATGCTGATTCTCATGGAAATATTCTTGGGTTCTCATCAAATTAGTCTGGTCAGTAAGATTGCCCTGTGAGAATGGAATAGAATGAGAAGTCCGTGGTCATGAAGACCCTAACATTTTCTTCATCTACAGATGCATTTTAATCTTGTCAAAGAAGAGGATTTTGGAGAAATAAAGCCTTTTTGTCACACATAAAAGGGTGCAGGTGTTTCTCTGGTGCAAAGCTCATGTCTGGAAAATAATAGTTTTTGACCTAAACCAGGCTTGACGAAAATCCATGAAAAAATATGGATATAATACTTTTTTTTATTCATGGTAGAGCCTTTTGTCAAAACGTCTTGTCTTGGTATATTACATTTTTGAGGTTTTCTTACTTTCAAGTTTGAAATGTGGTCTTCAGGAAGGTCGACTTTAATCATTTGTATGAATGAACTTTTGCTGCACTTTCCCCAGTAAAAAGTTCAGTTGCGATCGCCATTAAATTTGCTCATGTGGCTTTCTGTGTTTAGCTGTTGTGTGCCGCAGCTTTTGTGCATTTGTAGATGGTGGCAGTCCTTTGAAGAATCAAATTGCGACATCTCTGAAGGTTATGATGTCATGAAACGAGAAAAGGGCCCTTTTATTCTCCAGTGATTTTATGATCTCCGCACATGAAACCCAATATGCACATTTTGTATTGGAAGAATCCAGTTTTACAACAGCTATCTGATAGATGCTTGCAAGATGATTCTCCACCTCTTTGTTCTGGTTACCAAGCAGAGGCTGTTTATTAGATTAAAAATCAGTCACTCTGACATAAAACAGGAAAAGTGCAAAATTGCAAAGCAACTATGCCGCTCCAACTGGCAGAGGCTTTGTTCTAGGCTTTTATTACAAAATGGGGCCAAATAGCTGGGGAAGGCCGCGGGAATACAGTCCTATGATTTAAACCAGCAGTATGTCCTCTTTATGACCAGGGACCTCAAATATGTCTGACATGGAATGGGCCTCCAGTCATTTTATTGTGGAATTAAAACAAGAGCAGCATTTAATTGGAGAAAAATGGATCAGACATACATACAGGCAGGCAGCGAGCACTGGCAGCCTTGTATGAAGGGGTATATGTGGAAATACTTCACTGAGGAGGAAACAAGACGGTGTTGTGCTGTTTATAGGGGAAGTTGAAACCTTGACTGGACGCTGTGTTGCTGCTGTCATCTTCTAAATTAGATCACAAAAAAAAAAAAGTTGAATGGTGCTTAAAGCTGGCCGTACCTCTGAAGATATTTATGTGAGGTCGTGCTTGTAGATATGTTTAGATGTGTGTCTCATTCCACTCATGTTCTCACAGCAGCGGAGCACTGACTGAAGTATTTCTAGACAAACATGTTGAAAAGCAGTTACAAATAGCCAACACTGTGGCTGTAGTCTCTAAAGTACTGTACAGTCTCCAGTCTGTGAGGAGGACAGAGAGAAGGGGAATTCCATGCTAGGAGTGGTTATGCTTTTTTGATGAGAATACAAAATGAAAAAAAAAAAAATGAAACCTTGCCCTGTCAGTATAGCTAGCTTCTCACTTATGACAGCAGAAAATAAATTACACATTGCTAAACCGTAGCCTATGGTAATCTGCTTACCTGCTGTTTGCAAAAATTATTGATGAGACTAAGACAATAGAACCACAATGAACAATGTTCATGTTATGAGTCATGATATGTGATTGTATGATACACTCAGTGTATCAAGTAAGAGACATTCAGTGACTCTTACTTTAATGTTTTTAGTTTTCATCTTTTCTGAAAGACTGTTTTTATAGTGCTTATTAGTGATGGGAACGAGACCGCCTATGTCGAGTCCGAGTTAAGACCGAGTCTTTCGGGGGTCGAGACCAAGTCGAGACCAAGTCCATTGATTTTCAAATGCAGTCGAGTCCGAGTCGAGACCGAGTCTTTGAA
>JASCQY010000057.1:5671673-5683746 GCA_030264315.1 Sardinella tawilis | reverse complement strand
TATATATATGAAAATTGTTGCTGTATACCCATTCTAATGTATAAATTACTTGCAGACTACTTTCTATATTCAGCTGAATACAATTCAGAATTGGCAATGAATATTCTACTCTCTCTCAAATATACTGTAAGTGTATACACAGTACAGTGTATACCAGTACAAACACAATATACACATTTAACCTCTTAGGCTGAGTGTAAACATTCGCCGTTAGCGCTTTGAATACACAAAACACTCACACACACACACACACAGTGAACTTTGATGCCTGAGCTTTCATTTTTCGGATTTTCACCTCCTGTATTCTCTCCTGAAGGAGCAGTATGTTACAAATAAATGTAAATTACAAATACTTTTATCACTGACAACAGTAATCCAGCCTGAATATTCCCATTACAAAAGTGGAGTTACAGCCCTCAATTTGATGTTGTCATTATATACATATTATGTGTATATTAGGCTATGTGTATGTATACAGTATTATGTGTTTTGGCCTGTTGTGCACCCCCCGCCTATCTGATTTCTGCAACCTGGATGCATCCCTCTTGTCTGCAATATTTTGATTGTGATTGCAGTACCAGTTTTGGCCACAAATTTACATAATGTTCCTTTAACATCAAAGGCACCTGTTTGTGGTACTGTATGTCTTCAACTGGAGTATGTCCATGCTTAAAGGAGAAATCTTGTGTGAACCTATCAATAGCCTTGCTGTTCAAGGCCACCGAAGGCTTTCTGAAGTAAAAAGAACCAGGAAATTTGATACAACATAGACAAATAGAATAGCAGCCTGGCAGCTAACATTAAGTGAATGGAGCGTAGGAAGATGACAGCACTCAGTGACCTCGATCAACAGGGATATGGATCGATTCACGATATCGATATATCGATTCACACTGGATTTCTTCTTTCACTCTTAGTTGCCGTTTTTGGTAGCCTGGCAAGCCAAACTATACACATGAATTGTATAGTCTGGAATCGGACCGTTCACAGCGCTAAAGCCTGTGGGTGGGATCAAGTTATCGTTCAAACTGTCTCTACATGTAATTGGCCAGTGCTACTGGCCAATCAGAGCTATCAGGCAGCCCTTTCATCCACTTTCATCCAACAGACACCCCTTTTTGTCATCGTGCTAAGCCCGCCCCAATGACTCGCTACACAGATAGAGCGTTCTGATTGGTCAGTCTTTGGTCGAGACAGGCCAAGATTTGCCTTAACCGTGCGAGATGAGACCAAGTAGCTAGGCAAGAATATATTCTGCCGCTAGGTGGTCTAGATTTCTAGGCTACGTTTTTGGGCATGTGTGTTTCAGGAAATGTACATGCATGTAAGTGGTTTAACCTGACCCTTGTCTTGGGTGTTGATGAACCCCCATGATGCTCTCAGAGCAACTCAGTGTGAGAGTAGACACCTCCAACAGGTGTGGAGAGAGAGTGTGTGTGTGTGTGTGTGTGTGTGTGTGTGTAGGGTGGGGGGTATTGGGGGCTGTAGATCCTTTAATCTGGTAATATGTGGGTGGAGGGGAGGCGGGTGGGGTGGGTGGGGGTGTTGTTCCCCATCTGGAAGTTTTACTGCCAGTAATTGAGGAACCTTTGCAGAGTCTGTGGGAGAAGAATGGATTTCATTCAGTATGAAATCAGACCAACGCGATAACATTTGGATAAATGAAACAAGTGTTAATGTTAGGAGACGGGGCCTTTTCAAAAGCAATTTGTGTTTTTTTTTTTCTCTCTCTCCTCTGTTTGTTGACTTTACTTTTAATGTGACAACTGTGACATAGATTCCCTCAACAGATGTATTAATGTTTTTCTTCTTCTTTTCTTCCCTCTGTCTTTTTTTTTTCTGGAATGGTTTCATCTGGACAGGTGTTTCCTGTCCCCTTTTGACGTGAAATTAAACACAACTCCAGATGTTCGGCCTGTAACGCGGCCAGGGAAGGCTGTGTGGGCATTTAATCAAAGCCGGGAAAGGAGAAACTGCAATAAAGCCTGTGCCCCTTGAAAGAGCACTAGCCCGTCACATAGGTGTAAGAGCGTACATTTAATAAGTCAACTCTCTCTGTGCCTTCCAAGACATATGTCTTTCTTTTTCTTTTCCTTTGCAAATAGCACAGAGGCAGAGCACATCTGCATTTGGAAGTGAGACTTCGCTTGAATATTCCTCTTTGGAGGCATATCCAGTTTATTATGTTCTTGACATTACATTGCCATTGGTTTGTATCTTCATTTAGTCTTTCAGCTTGTTTTTTTTTAAGTTATTTACTACTTTCATATAGTTTAAGTGTTGGTTTTAGCATTCCACAAGCTGGATTATGAGGAAAACCATGACATATTCCAGGTCCTTGTTTATAGTCCAGTGTCTCTGAAGAAGTCCAAGAGAATAAGACAAAATGGATTAGCAATCACAGTGCAAGTGGGTGTGGGGGAAAGTGAAGATGAGTTCACCATGATTTCAATTCAGTTCTTGTTCAATCAGTTTTATTTGTTTTCTTTATGTGTTTTTTGACACCGCAGTTTATTTTTATTGCAGTTGGAAAATGTATTTAAAGGCAGAGCTTTAGGTAGGCTATAGCCTTTTTGTCTATACAGCAACATCTCTGCTGTACACTTATCATATTTTTGTAGTTTGCAACATTACTTATTTCTCTTTCTGTACATAGGGGATAGGTTTATCTCCTTATGTAAGCAATACTGTGTTTTATACTTATTACATATATTAAGCATCTAATTTGCCACAGGTATAGTCAGAGCATCATCTTTGAAGAAATAAAAAAGCAAAAAAAAAAAAAAAAAAAAAAAAGCTCTTTCTCTGTCTCTGGCTGCACAGTGATGAGGTGGAGAGCTTTTAGATGGGTCCGGATGTCCTGAGGAGTAATAAACGGGGGAAAGGTCAGGCGTGATTGATGCTTTGTGTGTCTCTGTCATTTTCAATTACTGAACTTTATGTTGTAATGGCGCTCCTCGATGAATTTTTCATACTGAGTGGTACATACACACAACTCTGCCACTAAGTAATGTTTTGTATGTCTGTCATGATGCATCAGATACCATGTTAGGAGAAAGTTATTCTTCTTCACTGTTTTTTTGTGCATGTTTATGCATGTAGCAGTAGTATAATTTCTTTCCAACAAATAGCACAACTAGTAATATATGTTCTTGTATCTTGCTAGACTTGTCTTGAGGAGGGTTTAGCCATGTCAAGACTTCCTGTAAACGATTACCTAAAACCTTAACTATCTCAGGTCTGGAGGTTGAATACAAATCACAGATACCCCTTTATAGTACAGCTGGCCATGATGTGGTCATTTCATGCCATTTTTAATGCATTTAGGGCCACAGAATATCAGGAGATTTAAAGAAAAAAAAAATCTTTGGTATTGTTATGGCCAGACCTGTGTCTGAGTGTTTATGAGGCCAACTGCCTGATATATAGCTCGCCATGACTCTATTAAAAAAGAGACCTATGCCATTTGTGAAAATAGAGGTCATCTATGCTAAGGGCATGTGATACCCAATAAAATCAAACTTTTTTAATAACCTGCTATATATCTTCTCTCTCTCGTGTGAATCTTAAAAGCTGAGGCCGAGGTTGTTTATATGGAAGGTATGAAAGTTGTAGTCCACAGATCTCTGGAAGTATTTAGAGTTAAGAATATTTGAACTCATTTGTATTTGTGTAAATGTCTGTAAATCAGTTGCCTAAATCTCACAAATAACATGACTTGAAAGCTGTTTGCTTATCATTGCCGTTATCCTCATGTCTTCCTTGCCATCGTTTTTGTTTTTCCCCTCTATCCTACCTGAGCTTTCAGTGAAAGAATATAAATTCAGAACTTCCCATCAACCCCCAGACCCCCAATACACACACACACACACACACACACACACACACCACAGTACCTCGCTTGTTTGACGGCTTCTTAACCTGCGGACAAAAAGAGGCTTGGGCACATTGTGCGGTCGTCAGTCATCAGTCGCGGCAGCGGGATGGGCAAAACAGCAGCACAGTGCGCCACCCCATTATTTCCCCATGCGGCGCAGTGGTCAGTGCCTCTCAGCCAGCGCAGCGAGAAACATTGCAGCCCTTAAGGCCGCGGCTGACAGAGGACCGCTGACGGCCACGAGCGCCGCTGGCTCGAAGGGCTGCCTTTGTTGGCTCAGACAAATGAGCCTGACCTTTAGCAATAAAATAGACACCCACCGTGAGAAATGAAACGGCAGTTTAAATTAAGAGCACCAAGCGGTCATTTCAAACGCTTCCTGCATGACGCAAGAGGAAAGGAAATGGACAGAGAGAGAAAGAGAGAGAGAGAGAGAGGGTCGGGGGGGACGGTTTTGAAGTTTGAAGTTTGAACTTAATTATACAACAGAACGTGGGCTATGCTCATCGATAATGAAATCTACCTGGTCAGATATTGACAAATACTGAGCGCTAAAACTTAATGTGGCCTGAGGCGTTCCACAGAGTTATCAATTATGTATGGTATTGATAAAACACCCAACAAAAAAGAGATGGACTTATTGCACAATAAAGGCCTGGTTGGGCCCTCCTTTTTTTTCTGTGAATTACAGTACAAAAGCCCCCTGCCGACTTCATGTCAGAAAAAGGGGGGAAAAATATAATTTATTAATATTCTACTAGGCCAGATGAGATGAGACCTGGCAGAAAGCTTTGATTTTCACTCATAGTTACTTTAACCTGGACGGAAGAAACCTGTATCCACCTGTATCCTGTACTTGAATTAGATCCATCCCAGGGTCCACTGTTGCCTGAGAAGCAGGCGTGATGGTGTTAAACTGGGAGCACTGGCTACATGCATCTTCACACCGTTGCTCTGTAGTTGTTTGGCAGAGACGGCGGTCTAGGCCCCTAGACCTGGCATACACAGCCCAGACTGGATTTACGTAAAGGTCATGTTGTGTTCAGCAGACTCCACCACTGGCCAGCAGACCCTCTTTTACTGCACTATTAAAATCTTATTGGCTTAAAACATACACAGTGCACATATATGAGGCACCAACCATGCCATAAACTGCTCTTTATGTGGAAATAATTTGATTGCTGTGGAGGGAAAATGCAGAATATGGTATGTGAATATGTATGGAGTTATTTCGCAGGATGAATGGTTGTGCAGAACATGATGCCTTGCTTGTGGTTGCATCGCCTGAGGGTATATTTAGGGACACCTGTATTTCTAAATGTGCGTGAAATTGTGTTTTATTCCAATACAAATACAAAAATGTCCAAAGTTACAGCCTGCTAATGAAACATTTAAGCATATTGGCTGAGTTGTCGTGAATTAAGGTCACCCGAAATTCATCGCATAATTTGCTCAGCCGGGTAATAACCTATTTGCTGCCCATTGTGAAGGCTCTGTTTTTGCTCAAGTAGAGATGCACATAGGGATGTGAAAATGCTTTACAGGTCTCTCTGGTTCTGACCAGACATCTTTCACTGATTTTTTTTCTTTTTTCTTTCTTTCTTCCTTTCTTTCTTTTTTTTTCCTCCTAAAGACATAAGATGAATTATTGAAAGCTTGAGAGTTTGGTAAAGCCTGTGAATTTCAAGCACCGTTTCCATCTTTGTCAACTTCAGAGGGCTCTCACGCTAGCGCCCTCGCAGGGTCGGTGTAACTTAACACTTTATTCTTCCTCTGTGTGTTCCACGCTCTGAGCACTGTGGAGAGTACCTGCTCAACGACCCCTGTGTTTAAAAACTCAACCCAGGCCAGTGATGGGGGGGGGGGGGGTTCTGGCGAAAGAAAGTGGAGGGAAAAAAATGGTGATGTTTATGTGCTGTCTCTGTCATACTTCACAGAGCACAGTATCAGCAGTGAATGCACAGACTCCAACCGAGTGCCATAATTCCATGTATAAAATTGGGTTTCGTTTTTTTTTTTCTTTCTTTCTTTTTTTTTTTTTTTTTTAATGGTGTAAGGTTTTAAAGTCGGACTCACAGGCGTTGCTCCATGTATTAGAATATTGAAAGTGTTGGTGGCTAGTGTTCTGTAACATATACAGGTGCTTGCGTGCGCTGAGGCTTCGCCTGCCTGCCCTGGGCCCGTAAAGCCTGAATATGGAGTTATAATTGAGAAGCCATGTCCGCTGCTGCCTGCTCTCCGATGAATGAAATGTTGTCAGTATTTCACCCAGGCCGTCTGACTCCTTTGTCTGCATGGCCTTAAAAGCATGGGCAGTGCATGATGGGTAACCGGAGGGTTCAACAGGGGTGAAAGGTTGAGTTTAATATCGCAAAATTAATTTACTTGATTCCTCGCGTCGGAGTATAAATCTTACTTATGGCGTACCCCACCCCCTCTTCATCAAAGCTGAAGCTCATTTCTCTCCGCGTGTAAAAGTGGCCTCATGTGTAATAAGGGGAACCTTCAGGATTTCACTCTCCTCTGTGTTAATTACAAAGAATGGCTCCAACCAGGTCACACAGAAAACAAATCAATATCTCCCAAAAGATATATTCAAATGTGACCCAGAAAGGCATCACCCCATTTTGCCGATTGATTTTTGATGTCACTGGTTTGTGCACAAGATTATTCCCCCCCCCTCTCCCTTGGCTCTCAAAAGAGACCAAAAAATATCTCCTTGCAGGAAAAAAGGATCACCAAAGGGATTAACAGTGAATTATTTTGAAGGCATTTGTATGATTTGATTTTCATTTAAAGGATTCACAGAGAACTCTTTTGTCCTTTGTCTTAATCTCACTATATATTCATTTTAATGCATTCTTACTTTGTAAATGACCATGGCCCATTGCCAGGCAATCTCCTCTTGTATCACGCTTAAAGGGTTCTCAGCGAGCTCCTCATTTGTCGAGCACCTACAGCCTTAACAGACTCCTAAGGATTGAGTCATTTGGTGGCTGCTCTTATCTGCAGTACGAGCGGAAAGAAGGGTGTACACTGGCTTTCTGTCGGAATCATGTGGAGAGAGTAATGATGTTCCATATGAAATACATATGTTAGCAGCGATTTCACATATAGACCCATACAATTCGCACAACACAACGTTAATGCAGGTAGCTGCAGCATCAGCACAAACAGTGTTACACACTTATACTGAAAACTGTCATTGTGTTCTTTTAGAGCTTTGTCGCGACAAGATCCCAATAGTCATTTCATTCCCCCCCCCCCCCCCCCAGTTTTGAGAAGTAAATAGCCATATCTAAGCCCGGATTGGCTTAAAGCAGAGCGATTAGCCAGGTAGAGGAGCCCAAAGGTGTGTAGCTGTTGCGAAGGTGATCCACCTGGCCTGGCCATGCACAAGGAGATCTTGAAGGCCCTTGCTGCTGGATTGAATTGTGCTGATGTGCTGCCGAAGAAAAGCCCCTTCAGCAGAGCTCCGTTTGGTCACGCCGATAAGGCTAAAGGCATTGCGGATGGATAAAAATCACCTTCGGAGTCAAATTCTGTCGCTTCCTGCTGCTTCATGTGAACACTGTGCTCTCTCACCTATCAATATATTCATAAAGAGTTAAAAAAACATGTCAAAATGTATGTTGTTTCAAGGCAAAAGCTTGATTAGTGTGAGGATGTGTACGTAAATAGAGAAAGCTGGATTTGGTAGTGTACCGGGCACCCTTAGTGATATTAAAAGGAGTGTCAGGTATTGGTGTTATTCAAAAAGAGAGAGAGAGAGAGAGAGAGAGAGAGAGAGAGAGAGAGAAATGACAAGACAGATTCTCCATCCCCAAAGCCCCTTGTGTGCTTGATGGATTACCATGATGGATAAGGTGATTACTGTGTGCTTCGGCAGGTCTCTTGTAGTCCCTGAAACCCTGCATCGAATGAAATAGGATTTTGTCTCTGGACTCGTTGTCTGAAGTTCCTTTCGCGTTTCTCTCTGTGAAAACCTGCCGGAAGTTTACCCTCCCATGTTTATCTGATTTCATCCGCAAATGAGATTTTGGCCGACGCGTTAACTGTGCGCACAGATTTGACCTTTCGGCACAGGCTTGGCGCGAAGGTCCACTTTGAAGACGAGCCGCCTCCTACTTTTGTAGTTAATTCACTCCGGTATTCCCTTTATGTGCCTCCACTTCCATGATATCCCTGTCATAGTCAGCCACCAAAACAGGGTCTAGCCATCTGTGTTCATGTTTGGCCTTCCCAGATAAATGAATAGTCAAACCCCCGCCACAGAATTTAAGGGAAGAAAAAAAAAAAAAAATTGCGTATGAATATACATGGGCTATGGCAATTCCACACCCGTGTAGATTTGGACTCTTTTCAGTTGCAAATTGCAAATGTATTCCTGTGCTGCGTCGCTGCCACCTTGAAGAATGACTCTCTGCCCCCTGGGAGCTAGCCAAACAAGTATTTCATTCAGCATGATAATCAGGACCAACCTCCAGCAATATCCAGCACCTAAATCTAATGGTCACCCGTGATTAGGTGCGAGGATGAAGGATCATTTTTGCCCATTTAGGAAAAAAGCATTGATTGAGGCCGGCATTCATTAGCGAAACTAGAGGTCAGGTAATTCAGACTTGCATTCCTCTCTCTTTTATAATGGACTGCACAGCGCAGGGAAATGGAATAGGGGACTTAAAAGATGAATTTAGATGTTGGCCTTGCTCTTTTCATTTCCTTTATTTTTTAAAGTTGAATATTATGTTCTTTTTATTTTTCCAGATGAGACTAAAGGTTCGCCTTCGTCAGGCTGTGATTCGTTGTTACCGCTCTAATATTGAAAAGGAAAATCTATTTGTTTTGTGTGAAACAGGTTTTCCTTCATGTTTTAGAATACACTTATAAGGTTTGGAGTGTTTTTTTTTTTTTTATTGTGTCTGTCTGTGTGTATTTGTTAGTGGTTGTCTACCAAGACTGACCGATGACCAGTGTATGGGTCCATATTTTTGTGTTTTACTATGTGTTGATTTGTGTGTGCTACCTTGCAAGTATGTGTGTTTGTCTGTGTATGCGTCAGTGTGTCTGTGTATGTGTGTGTGTGTGTGTGTGTGTTTTTATGTGTATTTGTGCATATTTGTGTATATGTGTGGAGTGTGAGGAATGTGTGCCAATAAGCCTGTGTGTGTGTGTTTGTGTATGTGTGTGTGTGTGTATGTGTTTGTGTGTACTTGTGCAAACGTGGTTCTTTTTGGTGACAAATTGGAGGTGACCAGTGTGAGGTGAGTGATGGGGTGGGACTGCAGCTTTGTGTGCATGTGTGTGTGTGTGTGTGTGTGTGCATGCTGGGTGCTCTGCTCTCCTCCTCTCTTATTCACGCACCAGCGAAAGGAAGCTGAAATGAGGGCCTCTGCAGTAGCAGCAGGCGCAGCAGCAGCGGCGGCAGCGGCAGCAGTCTCTATGTTATGAATGATACATTACCTGATTGTCTCCGATGGAGCCCTGAGAATCGCTCCGACTGCAGATGCTGACTTCCCCTGCGTTGTCATTCTCCATTTCATATCCCACAATCCCTGCTTTACACACGTCCACGTAGCCAGCCTCTATTCCCATGGAAATATTGCTAGGTGTAGCTCAGTGTCTTGGTCAGGTTCTGGATAATTGCAGCACAGTGATACTCCCCAAGCCATGCTGTAGACATCATTAGGAATCACAACATGCCAAATGTTCATAATTTGCTCTAGCTAGTCTGTTTATTTTCATGGAATCATGTTGCAATGCACAATATTTTCCAAGTATTTCACAACAGCCAATTTGTGGCTCAAGGTAAAAAAAAAAAAAAAGAAAAGAAAAAGAAACAAGACATATTCTAATTTTAAATTTTGGGGGATTAGTATGCTTTTTCTGCTGCAAAAGGCCAAAAGTATGTAATTGATGAAGCAAATGTGTTGTGCTAATGTTATTATTAATATTTATTTATTTATTTATTTATTTATTATTTCATTTAACAGCATTGTATCATATGGAGTCAGATGTAGTATCACATGACCACATGAGCTCTGGTACACCATGCAGTCTCACACATAGAAGGTTTGCTGATATTGTCACCCCTCTTCCAGACACTGGAAACTACAGGTTCTGGTCGGATCTACTCCGGTTTCCCTGAGGGTATGTGGAATGCATCAGGCTCACAGTTAGCCTGGTTTTGCCTGGCAGATCCAAATAGCATCCAGGTTATTCAGTGTCACTTCTTTGACTCCATTAGCTCATCCAATTCCTCCAGCTGGCCTTTGGTAATGACAAAGTGCACAGCAGAAGAGAGAAATGAAATAATATAGGGATGGAGGGGAGAGAGAGAGAGAGAGAGAGAGAGAGATAGGAAAGCAGGTATGTTTGATATGCATTTGAAAAGGCGACTGAAAGGCCAGGCAGAGGGCCCTGCTTAATTATTGAAGAGACATTCGAAGGGGATACAAGAGTGAGTAGCATTGGAGCTTTCATCTCCAGTAACCTTTCATTGTCCTTTTTTTTTTCCACGGGACTGCCGAGTCAGAGTCAGGTTGGATAATAAAGGTTCGGGCGCGAACGTTCAAGCTGGCGGGGGCCTAATGAATAGGGCTGATTAAAGGGCTCCGCGGGGCTGAACTGTGCATAGGTTTTTATACGGAGTCAGGCTGTGCTCTTGATTGAAAAATCATTAACGTAAAACCTCTCCAGTCGAATTCGCTCCACTGTATTACTCAGGCCGGCGACAAATTGAGAGGTTATTGCTTATGAGGGGGGAAAGAACCACATTTGTTTGAGCCAAAGATCTAAATTCATTTCATATCCTCTTTCATTAACCCCCTCCACCCCCTCCACCCAACACCACCACCTTCTCACTTTCCATCTCTCTTCCTCCTTCACTCGCTTCAAAGGCCAATGTATGCAGACATATGGAGAGAGAGCTAATCCCAGAGAGCCGCTCACAACTGAAATGACGGTGGTGGAATCTTTGTGACATTCAACCACTGTCATTGCTCGCTCGCTCACTCTCTCTCTCTCTCTCTCTCTCTCTCTCTCTCTCTCTCTTTCTCTCTCTCTCTCTCTCTCTCTGTCTCTCTCCCTTCTTTCTCTTTTATTCATATCTATCTATCTATCTATCTATCCATGTATCTTTCTAGCTATCTTTCTATCAATCTATCTATTTATCTATCTTTCTTTCTTTCTGTCTATCTATCTAGCTTCTGGTCTCGGTTTGTGCCAGTTCTGGTCCAGCTCTGTGGCGGGTCATCTGCTAGATGTGAGTCCCCATGTCAGGAATAGAGGAGGGAGGTGTGGTGAGCTTGGGGGCTCTGGATGACCGCTCAGGAGGACGTATTTTTAGTCCCCACAACATCACACTGTCCCACAGCTGTCTGTTAGTGAGTATCTGGGGAATAGCGACCTCTGTGTAGACCCCTAAACACCAAATGGTGAGCCTGTAGCATAAGGAAGCATCCGGCATATTTTGTCGTCTCCCAAGAGGGTTCTCTTCCCAGCAATATGTGCAATTAAAGAAAATACCCTGAATTTTCTCCATGTGTATCCCTGTGTTGATCTTTCTCTCAGTACTGTGGTATGAATATGCGGGGGTTTGACTCTTCCTTTGTTGTATTCAGAGTCTTGAGGATGAAGTTATAATGCCACAACGCATAGCTTTATCTGTGCCTTTATCCGCATGCAACTTGAATCTGGATTTAGTTGACAAGGGACTTGTGGTGGTGTATAGATCGAACATGATGTATGCCTGTATGCTACACACAAAGATCCCTCACAAAGAAAGAATGAAAGAATGACTGGATTTTCAACTCAAGCTTTTTATAACCTTTCTTGTTGCGTTTCAGAGTTGAATTTTATCAGTGAAACCTTGGCGTGCTCTCCTGTTCTTACTTCTTCTTCCTTCCTTTTTTTAAACTGTTGACGACCCTTTTTTATTGCCTTTGGTCACGTAAAGCACATAGAAATTCCTTCCTGTGTGGGATGTACTTGTGTACTTGCATACTGGTGCATAAACATGTCTTGACTTGCCCTACTGTTCTCACCTCCTTGAACCCAACACACAGTTCACCTCTAGACCATCTTGTATAGACCGTTTCAGGTTCTAGTTCCAAGCTGCTCCCCCAGAACTTCCTGTTTAACATTCCATTATGTTATGTTAATGTAACAGGAAGTAGTTGGGGACCAAGATAGAAT
>JASCQY010000057.1:5625260-5639150 GCA_030264315.1 Sardinella tawilis | reverse complement strand
GTGTGTGTGTGTGTGTGTGTGTGTGTGTGTGTGTGTGTGTGTGTGTGTGTGTGTGTGTGTGTGTGTGTGCACACACAAGCACATGTATATGTTCACGGGGGAGATTTCAATTTTACAGCAACTTCCCAGGGTTCTGAGAGCTGCTTTTTTAATGTCAGCAAGATAATCAAAACCACCAGGTCATCCAGGTTCCCCTGATCTGACAGGCAATCATGTGCATTCGTTTAGAGAAAGAGGGCTGCAGCCTCAGACATCTCAGTAACGTCACACACACATACACACACACACACACAAGCACATTCAAACAAAGCACAGGGTCATTACACACAGACACACACACGCACACACACACACACACAAACACACATGATCATCACACACAAACACACAATCACAAACATGACCACATATCCAAAATTCAGTGTTACCCTTTTTGCTGTTCTGTCTTACAGTGTGTCGAAAAACATTTCAATGTGATCCATATTTTTAAACATATCTTTGCTTGGCCTTGTTTTGGGATTATTGTGGTTTCAGTGGGACAGTTTGCGATTTCATTTATCATCTGTATTGTACATAAGTGAACTATAGATTTAATGTTTCTTCCCAAATGGAAGGGAAACAAAGACCAGTTGTCTGTTGAGTCTGTTGTAGATGCCTGGCACGAGTAAATAAGTCAAAGGCAGTTGAACAAAGAAACCATTTGTTAAATAGAGTAATCTGTGCAAAAGGCGATTTTTTTTAAGCTTTCATATCTGAGCTTTAATATTTTGACAAGCTGCTCAATCAGTTGTTTTTGCAGCATATTAAATATGGCAGCTTGTCTGTTCTCCAGGTCTCTCTGTGATACAGAAAAAAAATGCATTTGCTTGTTTTGCATGACCCACTTTCTTTTGTTTTCTCCTGTGGATATAAATATAACCTAAGACACATGTAACCTCCACTGATTTCTAGATTGATGTCAATTACGATTAGCATATCGCTAAGCCCCAGGAGCCTGAGGAAGAAGGCAGAGGAGAAAGTGCTCTCTTCTTTTCTCTGCCCTCCGCGCAGCATCCCCGTCCAAGGCAGGAATCAGCCCTGTCTGATTGTGTCTTGATTATTTGACTGTGACATTTAATATGTACACACCCTCTAAAAATGCTGCAATAAAATCACACAAGCTCTTTTTTTTTTTACTGGATAGGAATGCCTTTCACAAATTTTTTTTAATTTTAATTTTAATTTTTATTTTATTCTTGTTTTTTTTTTTTTACTCCACTGTCTAGAATGACAACACGTGCTTTGGTATTGGTGGAGTCTAGATCTCATGTGGGTCTAAGTGTGACCCCCCCCCCCCCCCCTTTTTTTTTTTTTTTGCTATACCCTCTGGTAAATAACACATACATATGTATTATTTGTACAGGATATATAGCCTGTGTGAGGGAGGTGTGCAATACAAATATGTATTTTTAGTGTATCTGTGAAAAAAAATGCATAGGATTCATTCCACTCCCCTCAGACAATAGGTCCCCCCCTCTTCTCCTTCACCCTCACTCT
The DNA here is from genome assembly GCA_030264315.1 of Sardinella tawilis. NCBI lineage: Eukaryota > Metazoa > Chordata > Actinopteri > Clupeiformes > Clupeidae > Sardinella > Sardinella tawilis. The sequence goes on along the minus strand of JASCQY010000057.1, from coordinate 5,637,614 downwards.
GTCTTTCTCCCATTCTTTCGCATCTTTTCATTCTGTCTTGCTGCGAGAGACAATCTCTTGCCATGCGCAGTGTTCTGAAACCGAGCAGGTTGCTGTCAGTTTAAAAATGACTATAATAAAAGTGACCATGAAGATGGATCTTGTGATTTTGCGTTTCTAATCAGTCATCTGTGAAGAACACTTTTGCTTTGATTCAGCAGGGCGCTGACAGGTGTGATTGATAGTGCGTGCGGATAAAAAAGGGTTATTAACTGTCTTCCTATTAAACTTGGACGAGATGCTCCCTTCTCTGTCTGAAGCTGCCCGCGTGATTTAAGCCCAATCTCCAACCAGGTGAGAGAGGAGCAGCACTCCTCTTAGGCCAATCTCATCTCTCGTTTTTTTTTTTCTTCTCTCTCTCTCTTCCTCCCTCCCTCTCTCTCTTTTCTTTTGTAACACCATTATATCAGTAGATTAAAGCCAAATTATCTAATTTTCAGCCCTATCAGACAATGAGCATCAGAGTCTCCCTACTGACAAATGGCCAATGCTGAGAGCATCCACATGAATATAAGTCCTTTTGCATATGCACCACATGTGTCCATTGGGTGGAGTGGCCAGTAGCACTGAGAGGAGGCAAAAGCCAGTTATGAGATGCCAAGTAATCTGTTGCATGGAGATAAGTAGTAGGCCTCCTCTCTCTCTCTCTCTCTTTCTCTCTGTCCCTCTCTCTCTCTCTTTCTCTGTCTCTCCCTCTTTCTCCTTGTAAGCATTCTGAGGTTTAATATTTTAGGACATATTTTCTCATCCTGAAAACACATCTGTGTGTCATATGTATGTTCTGTCTTCTGTCTTTGGTTATGGGAGAGAAAAGAGGCTGATCGGAAGGCAAAGACATTTTCATATTTGATGCAGTGTTTGCACCGCGCAGCTTTAAAGGCAATGTGACTGGCGAGGAGCAGGGAAGGCAGCATGGAAATGAAATGAAATAATAGGGTACACGAGCCGCCTCCGATGTATCACAGGGAGGAAATCAAAGCACAAAAACTGCTCGCCGTGGAAAAAAAAAAAAAAATCCTCCGCCAGCGCCTGTCAGCACAGCCCCTCAAAACATCAGCGCTCTCAAACAAAAGCCAGCGGACAGCCTCGGTGCACTTACCTTGTTCGCGACAATCCCCCCTCTATTTAGCCGGCACTGTCGCCGCCGCCGCCGCCGCCACCACCACCACGATCATCCCCACGCACGTGCAGATGCCTGACGGCCGAGCACCGCTCAGGAAGATCCAGCTCAGGCGGCTGGAGTTGCCCCCTCTCCTTCTCCGTCCTTCCATCCTTCCTTCCGTTCATCCATCCATTACTCTATCCTTCCTTCCCTTACTTCCTTCCCTTCTAGTGCCTTGTGCTCCATGTTGGCACGACTGCAGTGCTCTGTGCAAACAGATCCCAGGCTCTTTTTCGCTCAGGCGCTCAGGGCTTGTTCCCCGCTATTTGGCCCATGGGTGCATCTGAAATGGGGGGGAAAGGAAAGGCAAGGCAAGGAAAGGAAAGCGTGTGGCGCAAGCCGACAGGCTCTCCTCATCCGGGCTGCTCTCCAGGCTCCTGTGATGCCAGCCAGCCAGCCCTGTATATACAGTACTGTAGCCACGGCCATCAGGAGCCAGGGACCCTCTTCACACACTTATCAGGACACAGCGAGATTAAGTTACCTATATCTCCATATTGCACTATAGGATAAAAAAATGCTCTCCTCTAAAGGAAGGAAAGTATATGGTTGGCTATAGGATGCGTACTCTCTGTTAATAGGGTTTATTCGTGACCTTGTTGTTTTTTAACTGTTGGGATTTCATCCATCTTTTTTTTTTTTTTGAGAAATGTGGTATGCCCTTTTTACCATGACCTGTAATTTCTTCCATCCCTAGGCCATCCCTCTCTCTCTCTCTCTCACACACACACACACACACACACTTAGATATGAACACAAATGTAGATATAAACAAAATATATGACGCTTCTGTCTATATCTATCTATACTCTTCAGATATCTTTTGCACAGTGGTTCATCACAGCTGGGTGTGTATGTTTCACAATGAGTCAAGTGTGTCATTGGGCGCCCTTTCTGCTTGAATATAAGGAATTGCTGTCAGAGAGCTCCCCATTCTCAATGTAGGAGACGTGCTCTCAAAATAGATCAGCACTCATGTACTTACACCTAATGCTTTTTGATGGCTTGTTTTTCAAAGACTGGACTTGATTAAGAGTGTGGTATGGATGTAACATAGTAACAAGTAACAAGTCAAATTTTATTATTGAGGAGAGTTTGTGCATAATATCTTACAGTCTTTCATTTTAGGTAGCAGAAAAGAATTTTATTAGTATGAATGAATTATCAATAATTAATATTGTTGTGTTTATAAACACATGCCTACTTTAATAAAAAAAAAAACATTTAGTACTGTCCTTTGTAATCAGTCTTATAGCCTTATATTCTGGAAATATAAAGGAAAACTATGAATAGACAAAATAATCCAGCTATATAATAGATACAGTAGCCAAGCATACCATTAATATCTTTGTACCTGCACAGGACATGATTATTCAGATAAAAAATATATATATTTTAAACGAATTGTTTGTTTGTTTACTATCTAATGTAACAGCATAAACACACGGATAGGGATAGGTTTGCTTGTTTTCATCCAGTGATGACAACCCAGACCAGTGAGCTTTTCCCTGCGTGTTACATGCCTAATGGGCAGTAGTGGGGCTGCTCCACTGGCCGTGATGGCTTGGCTCCTCTGATTCTGATTCAATCCGGACAGACGGATGGATTTGCCTTATCTGTCAAGTTGCCATGGAATTGACTTCTTCCTTTGGCCGCCACTGACCGCTTGTAGCCGCCTTATTTACCAGGCAGGATGGACCATTGAGTGCAAGAGGAGGGAGGGATCCCTCCAAGGCCCCCGGAGACGAACTGCCACACTCTCTCCGTTTATATTAGCAGTTGATTGGAGTCGGCCAAGGGCCACAAACTGATAGATTACAAGCATAATACGGATAATTTGATCTTTACTTAAATGTTCTTGATGATTCAGGAAACATTTTCATATAAACAAATCTTGCGAATTTGTAACAACAAAGGAAACATAAAGAAAAAATGTGTATTCAAGGTGTGTATTCCTCATCATAGTTAATTAACAGGTAATTTAACAGCTAATGATATACAGATAGGTCATAAATAAGTGTTTAAATATGTTGATAATTTTATGCAAATTATGTAAATTATCATAATTAGTTAATTTGTTTAATTAATTGCTAATTATGCCAGAGAACGTAACATATATGACAGTGGTTATGACTAAGTTACTAATGTAAGACCAGGATGTCACACACAACAGAAATGTTTATATATGTGTCGGCAATGTACTTTCAAATCAAAACAAAGAAAGCAGGTGCATCCAGGAAAAGCTATATTTTCACCATCTTTGGACTTTTGGCAAAACAGGTATATACCCAAATCCAGCGTTTTCTTTAATGAAGCTCGGGAAAATAAGCAGACAAAGCAATCTATGCGGGCTTGACAGAGAGGCTTGTTCTAAGCGTTTGTCTATTAAGGAGGGATCAACAATGAAAAGATCCGCGCAGCCCAGTGCAAGGGCCAAGCAGGAGGGCGCGCGGGGGGGGGAGGTGAGCACACTCAATGGCATGAGCTACATCAACAAAAGCGTGTGCACGAGCGTAGTTCAGTGTACATTTCCTGATTAGATCGACTGGCCAACTGAAGTCACTTTTCAACAAACCGTTCCCACAAACGTCTTGCTAAATACTTTACAGTCACTTGCATTGATTTTCTTTATCAAATACACAGAGTGGCAAGGCGTGCACACAGCCGCCTCCCTCGCCACTGGCTTCGGCATGCAGGGTTTGTGATGGATGTAAATGTACTTGACTGACATGCGTTGATTTTTAACCAGCTCTTCTAACTTTCTTAACCTATGGATCAGTACAAGAGACCCTATCCGTGAACATGAACTGTGCGCCATTCATGACGTCCTGAGTTCACATTTGGTTATGCATATCTTATTAATGACCTCAAGTCTTGATTACCGTTTGATGTGATAGACTACTGCAATTTGACGTTAAAATGACATGGATACAATTACTATTGTCCTCTTTAAAGTATGCCTATTGCTTGTTTTGATTAAGCATTTCTCTAATTGTCATTCAGAGGAGTCTATCATTTTGCATGTGGAAGCACTTAGACTACAAAATATGTAACTTGATCGTCAACTACTCTGATACGCTTTATTCCAAACCACGGTCTGTTCTATACCCCTGGTTTCTTCAAAAGGGAAGAAAAGCAAAGCTGATACTGGTCTCATGTCGCGTATGGATTTTCGTTTATATAATCGATTGAAATGTCCCAATACATTGATTTAAGGTCCACTGTTTTACAAACAAGCGCTTATGGATCTCGATTTTACGTTAGAAATGATTTTGGCATAGTGTTCGCAAATTCTCACTGTTTTGAGTAACATTACCAAACAAATAATCGTTTGTCACCTTTGGTCCGTCCCTAAACAATAATGCAAAAAGGTTTAAAAAGCCTACTGGCGAAAAAAGGAAAGCACAAAAGTGCTCTTATTTGTGATATCATAAAATATTGCTTAAACGCAATAATTTCCTCCTCATTAAAACCCCTGGAATTATATAGCCTACCATCTCGGAATGATTGCTGAATATTAAATTAAAGTTAGATAAGTCCGCACTGAGGGAGGCAGCACCCTATCCTCAACTTTCCCATTTTCTGTACCGGCATCAGCGCGCTCCTTTCTATTCAATGACAATGTGCCAAATCTAGGCATTTTGACAAGAGTTTCCATATGCTATATGAGGAGCTTCAGAGAGAAGAAAGGATACGGGGTGCTCTGTGATACCAAAGGTAGTTCATGCTTTACTTCAATTTCTGCTGGGATTTTAAATGCGCTTCGGAAATGTACCTATATGCAATTTCAACATTTTAGAGAAATTGTGCATTTATCGATGTTTGCTGAGACGGTTGTGACGGAAAATGTTGGAAAGAAAAGGGAAAGAAGCTGCCTTGTCGGTTTTATATACATATTTATATAAAAAATAAGAACAAGGGGTTTGGTTTGTTTTGATGTTTAATAAATATATATTTTAGATGTTACCCCTTCTGAGTTGGCAGATGAATGTAAGAAATTCTAATTTTGCGTAAAACATATAGTGCTGTGCAATAACTTTTCTTTAGAATAGGATGGTTGGTTTGTTCTGTGTTTATTGCAGTATTGTGTATATTGGCCAGTCACCTGTATAGCCTCATGTCCTTAAACTAAAGGTGGATACCGAGTTTATTTGCTTTATCTTTATATAACATCAGCCGTTGTCATTATAGCATGTTAAACTATATATTTCTGTTCTACTTGTTATGTTTTACTGTTGGAGAATACAAACTCCATGCACATGGGCCTCCTCTGCACGTGTTTGTCTTTCAAAGTTTATGCATGTGCAAGGCGCACATTTTATAAGGATTGCCTAGATGATATGTTCATACAGTAGGCTATTTTGACCAGTTTTCGTGGTAGGGATAGGGTCGCACTCTGTCAGAACATGACCTCTCCAACCCCAGAGGGCGCCAGGCGTTTTCCCCAAACCTCTTATCTCATAGGAGGGATACGCTTGTGCACATAACTTCAGTAAGTCCAACTAAAATGTGAGATATGTTTTAAAACATTCCTGGGCCACAGAGCATGTAAATGATAACTACAGACAATGTGTGTTTTGTTGCTAAGGAAAATAGGTTGTAAAATGCACGTAATGTAAACAATGTGGGTTATCATTAACATGCTGCTAAACATAGTTTAACATTTAATGTATTGGGGAATTAAGTAGGTCTGTAATAAGGCTACCAGTAGTCTTTCAATCAAACAATTCAAGATAGGAACATATGTAAGAATACTAAAATGTTCTTCTACCTGATCATGTATAATAGGTTGTCACTGGAAAATAATCAGATATGACCCCGTTTCACAAACACAGTTTTAACAGCCCCGGTGTTAAAGGAATAAAACAGATATTAACACAGAATTATAGAGATATTCATCTGTATTTAACAGCAGATTAAAAAATATTTAAATTGAGCATAATATGAGTTAAAGCGGTCTTTTGGTATAGCTCGAGGAGAAGCAGCAGCAGCAAGCAAGGAAAAGGAGGGTGGAGACAGAAGCTCACAAACGTTATCAGTTTTAAATTCTTACTTTGTCTATTTTTACACAGAATAGCAACTCAAAGCTTTGACAAGAAACCCATCAGAAGCTGCATTAGGTAACAATTAGCTGCATCAATCACCATGCACAAATGTACTTGCAAAAGATGAGATCTCTTTAAAAATCAATAGTTTCAAAGTCCTCGGGTCACAGAAAACAGGTTAAACGCATGCACTCGGCGACATTTGCAAACAGTAAAACAACCTTTAGTCCAACGTATTTAGTTTACAGTAAATGAGCTGTGTAGTGTGACTCTCCTCGCGTTTTCTGTCCGTCCTACGGCGGACTCCCCGCTCTTGTCCATTGCCTTGTCCTAATGAGAGCTCACATGGGGCTGGCAATAGGATTCCCCGGAGAACCAGCAGCCATGAGTCGGGGTGAAAAAGCAACGCCTCCGCTGACCATCTCTCGCCGAGCCAGAGACCGAGAGAATCTGTGACATACCAGTCCTAAAACCGGACTGAAGGACTTTGCTTCGGTGCAACCTCAGTCCTGCTAGCATCCTTATCGTGAGATCCGGAAAGCTAGCTCACTCAATTCACCTCCTTCGATTTTTTCATAAAGGAGAGGCGCTCTCTTGATTTTCTCCCCGATTAACATCTTGTAGGGTCTTCTCTCGATAGCGACCATTAGTTGACTTTAGACTAAGACTACCACAAGAAATCATGCAGCCAACTAAAACTTTAAGACAGATTTGCTTCCTACAGTCTCAGCATGATTTAGTTCAAAATAGATAACAGCCTATATTGCCACGCAACCGAATACCACTCTCCGTTACCTGAGGTCATAGCCTACTATATTCAGTGGTGTGGAGGCCTGAAGATGTACATTCATTCTCCAAAGTAAGCTACAGAAACAACATACACAATGAAAAACAAAAGTTATCTTTACCAGAGCAGCATCTCCTACAATTAATAGGGCATAGCGTATTCTGCAATATATTCTCAAGAGGAGCAGTGTTTGGTTATGTTCTTCACATTTTAAATGGCGAAAAAACACATCAAAATATCAACTGTACTTATTTGTCACAGAAATGTGATTTGGTGTTTTTATATCATGATATAAATTATATCATATGATTCTAGGCTACATCACCGCATTCTTTCACAGGCATAGCATAGGCTACTATTTTCCTTATTCTATATCCAGAGTTTCCAGGTGTCATTTGAAACTGACTTTTAATACAAAATATATTGCCGTTAACATTGACCTACATAAATGGTCTAATGTAATTGTCAATTGTATTATAACATTCCAAGTTTGTTCTTTAAGTAACCCCGAGAGTCTCTGATATCAACTACAGTTATTCAAGTATGGTTGTATTCATGCGCTTTAATAAGTGAACAGAAAAAGACGCTGGTCTAAAAATCTGATACGGTTTGGTGTATCATTGTAGCCTACTTTTTAAACTATAGGTCGCTAAGGAAATTAATAAGTGATTTTAGGTGAAAATGCTGTCGCTGGTTGACCGATCTTTAATGCACGCAAACGCTGGCGTCCTCACATACGGACGCATCCCGAAGCACAGTATCTGTTTGTTATTTTCATCTGGAGTCAAAAAGATGACTTGTGACTGAAAGTCAGGAAATAGTCATGCATGCATTGTTCAGAATGACGTTTATCAATTTCGTATAAAGCCAACCAAAAGATTTCCTCTCTGTACTAGATCATTTTGTATCTGGCCCGTACTACCCTTCAGCTCTCCAAGTTGAAACAGCGCGTCATTTGCAATGTGGAGACTGTTGATCACCTCGCTAATTACGCCTCTCTCTCTTGCTCGCTCTCTCTCTCTCCCTCCCTCCCTTGCTCACTCCCCCTCTCTCTCTCATTCCCAGAGTGCATATCGGGAATAGACACACAAAGACATGCGCACTCAACTTAATCAGCCATTTTTTTAAACAGGGCTAAAACGATAATAATTAGCAGAATAAAGACATATCGGATTTTCATTTCCTTTCCTTCTTTCCCCAACCCCTTCACAACCTTAACAGCCAGGCAACCGTCGACACTCTCAAAACGCCCGGACCCAAAGGATCGCTTCTTCAATCTCTCGCCATTCGCATTTTTATTTTTTTCCAATAAAATTGGAGGATTATTTTTCTTTTTTTTTTCATTCTGTTACTCACTTTCGCATATACTGGATGTGGTTTTCTTTACAAACGATATAGCGGAGAAGAAGCGGAGAGATCTGCGGGGGAAGAAAGTAAGTTTTTTTTTTTTGCTTTAACTTTTATTGAGTAGTTGGTGTTAAATTTAGGTCGACTATTGATTATCTTTCTTTGTTGATTCCGTAGAATCCTTGACATCCCCTTCTCAGATTACAGCAATAGAGATACATTCTGAACATTTGTCTAGCTTTTTAAATCTTTTGGTTTGTTTTAGACGAGTATCGCCATACTAATAAGAACAAACTGTCAGTACAGTAGGTAGACGATACAGAATGACAGCCCAGTTGTGGGCAGATTCTATTTTCAAAGTTTATTTACGCTCCTATTTATGATATTTTCTGTTTCGACTTATCACAGATGATGACATGATTTGTTTAAGAAAGACAGCGTATTGTTAATTATTAATCTTGAAGTAGAGAGGTCCGATTTCACGATCGTGTCGGTTTTATCCCTGTCGGTGAATAGTTGGACTCCGCTTTTGTACAGCTATTAGCTTGCTGGTAGCCTACATACTTGCTTTGATCTTGTCGTATAGTCCATTGTTGGCATTTCGATCGAGCTATGAGGCATAATGTTTTAAAACAATGCCGCTTCAAACAGGCAGCGGTCGGAGCAGAGCACACAGGCTACCCTGATAACACTTTGGCGAAACGGTGTCGCGACGTACGGAGGTGGATTCAGGCATGTGTATACGGAGCGATGGGTTTCATTCTTAGTCTATAGTCAGGAATCCTTCCATAGTAAGCCATCTACATCCAAAATATCACTCTGCATACATAGATTACCTGCTGCGTGCTAAGTAGTTTCCTTTTACCGCGGCGTGGATGTCTGTGTCGCCGAGAAAATAGACCGATAGGAGGAATACAACTCTAGCACCAGGCAGGTCCCACCGAGACAACAACTCCGGGAATTTTAAGAGTCTGCCATTGAAAATGGACTTATAAAAATACGATGTTTTCATAAGATCATCAGTACTACTTCCCATTTTACTTCGATCTTCTTGCCGTAAGTTCCATTTTGCGTCTTATTTCCTTTTCTTGTATCATGTTCCCCGTTCAGTGAATTGTCCTTGCGGAGAGTACTGTAATGCCATGGATTCGTAAACTTCTACATGTATTTGTTTTTTTTGGGAGCCATAAGCCTAACATTGGACAAGGAAAGAAGGGAAGGTAGGGTGTCTTGGCTTTTTGGTTGATGGTTTGTGCAAGGTTGAGTCTCGGCTCCGATTGGAACGCGACAGTGACAAGGGCATCGATCGCTTGCATTGAGAGCCCAGAAAAAAACAAGGCTGTAGGGGAACACAACACAAACCCCGGTATGTAGCGGTGTGTGTAAGGGCTCCGGTCGCGTTATCATGAGCTGGCGAGATGGCTTATTTTTGAGGATTTCCGTGGGTCTTTCCTTGTCTTTATGTTATGGATTAATCATTTTTATGTTTTGTTTATTTTATAGGAAATAAGACAAACATTAAATGACCATTTATTTTGTGTTATGATTTGGCAATAGATATAGATGTACTTTATGGTGGTTTTTTGAGCTTTCGGGAAATGATTTTCCACTCGAGACCTGAATTTTATTCCAAATTCGGATTTCATTCACTATATAGTATATTAGTGTATATCTCTAATAATAGCGTAATTTAATATAGCTATTATTATGATTATAATAATTATTGTTATTATTGTTGTTGTTATGATTATTGCCTTTTGTTATACACTGTGAATTGAATATCCTCAAGTAGATATTTAATATCATGCTATAGTGCTATGCTATAACAGTGCAAAGATTAAACTTTTCTTTGTCTTTACCTGTATATTTGTGTTGTAGTGCATATCTGAACTCTTTGCTTGATTGTAGCTTATATTACCTTGAGATGTATCAGTAGACTGGTGGACAGTGAGCAGTATCTCAACCACAAATAGTGTGAGATATGTTGCTGGATATGAATCAATATATTGGTTCTCAAAATAATTGAGGATGCATTGTTCCACAGTCTCATTCCTTCGAACCATATCAGTGATGCATTTGTCCCTATGACTTTTTTGTAAATATATTGTGCTTGATCCTTATTCCTTGTTTTGGTGGAAAGCTCAATGTGTGTGTGTGTGTGTGTGTGTGTACAGTAGCCTATGTGTGTGTTTGTGTGTGTAGCATTTTGGTGTCTCCTAACCTGTGTGTTTATTTTGTGACGGATAAAAACAGTGCAGATTAATTTTTAGGCTGCATGGGATATTGTAAAGCCAGGCAGGGAAGCGCTTAATGGCCCTGGAGATTCTACAGAAAAGGCCGGCTCAGACTTCTCCAAAGACCCGACAATGTGTCATTTCCATGAAGCCAAATTGCCCTCTGCCTATATGACATTAATGTGCAAATCAATATTTCAGGGATTAAATTTCCCTCCTTCATTTTTTATGGTTTCTACCTCAATAAGTCTCAGGGCCAATAGAAGAGGCTGGATGATTTAAAATCCCTTACTGAAGAAAGGTTTGCATCAAGCTTGTCGCGGCACAGTGCATCGCAGATGACAGTCATAGCATGACACGCAAACGTCCCATTTAGGGTGCTGGGATCCTGAAGGAGGATTTTGTGCTGAGCAGAATAGTTTTAAAAATGCGGTTATCCGAGTATTGATTGTTATTAGAATGAATACGTCCTTACACTGTGACACTGGCACACATGTTAGATGCTCTCGCTGTCTCTGTTTCTCTGGCCAGCACAGATATGTGCACACGAATGCACACACACACACACACACACACACACACACACACACACATTCTCTCTCCTACACTCTCTCTTCTCTCCCTCTCTCCCTCCCTCACTTACACACACACACACACAAATACACACACACACACACACACACACACACACACAGTCTGAAACACACAGAAAGCCATACGCAGACTAGGCATACATTATGCATTCATTGATAAACAGAATATACTCGCTGGCATAAATGTGAGTCTCCCAGAAATCTTTCCTGGGGTCAGAAAGTGAAATTATATTGCCTCTAGTCATGAACAAGACAAAGCCGATGAAAAGATGAATTTCTTTCAAGACGTGGAAACACAGTATTGTACAGTATTTCATTGTGCCGTCGCATTTGGCACTGTGGAAATTCATTATCCCATTCAGTTTCCAATGTCATGGGGGTGAGCTTTATTTTCTGTTTTCTTAAGAGCTGACACTGCAGACCCATCTCTTTCCGAGGCTTGTCTGTCTGTCTGTCTGTCATTAGGTGTTTGTTTTCGACTCCTCCTGTTCCATCTGGTCCCTGTTCCGAAACACAGCTGTATGAATTTCATATGTGATAGAACCATTTTTCCGTTTGGCTCCTCATCTCTGGGCTTTGAACAGACAGGCTCGCTTAATTTAGCCGGCTAAAAGAAACGCAACGTGGAGAAGGACAAAGGGCCCTTTAATCTGGCCATGGCTTTTTGATTTCTATGAGGATTCCTGTCCATTACACTTTCAAAAGCTGGGCCATCGCAAGGGTTTCAGGGAGCAGTGCTTTTTTTTTTGTTCTTTTCCCTCCTATCAGGCACTCTTTCCTTCTGAAGGAAGCAAATGTCAGTCAGCTGTGCTGTATGTAAAAGCACTGTGTTACATATCTATTTTTTAAGATAATATATTATGTAAAATAGTGAAAACAGTGAAAGCAATGCACAGTCCTTTGCTGATCAGTTCGCTGATTTAAGCAATAAAAAACTGTTTCATATAGAGATTATGCTCATTATGCTTTTCTTCCTCCGGTCTTCCTTTTGCACCTCTGATGGCCATAGACTGCATCGGAAAATTATCACTTTGTTGGCCGCAGAACTGTGGGGCTTTTGTTGTTGCGGGCCAATTGAATTTGGTCCAGTTAGGACGCAACAGAACATGCCTCGGTCCACAGCTCTCGTAGGGGGTGGGGGTGGGGG
>JASCQY010000057.1:5531528-5555406 GCA_030264315.1 Sardinella tawilis | reverse complement strand
CTCTCTCTCTCTCTCTCTCTCTCTCTCTCCCTCTCTCTCTCTCGCTCTCTCTCTCCTTTCGTGATTCCCCCCGGCCCAATTTCAAATGAGCTCTAAGAGAACAGATGCAATCCATTCTTACCAAATCCACTGTCTCAGTGCTGGAAAGCCACTTTCAATCCTTTTGCTGCTGCTTCTACCACTACTGCTGCTCCGTATAGCATTTGCTCTAATACTGTTGCCAATTCTGCTGCTGCTGCTGCTGCTACTGCTGCTGGGTTGATGGCTATGGTGCCTCGTAAGGGACAAACAGTGCACAGAGACTGGTGGGTAACCCGAGTCCCCTGCTTGTGCTCACTTGTAGAGGAACCGGGCGACGACTCCGAGGAGCCTCCGCGGGCAGCCTCTGCTGCCTCGGCCGACGACAGAGACCTGGGCGCCGGCAGGGGAGGCAGCAGGACGGAGAAGGAGCCCAGTAAGACCTCTTTCAAAGATTTGGTCTTTTTTTTTTCTTTAACACTCCCCCGGCACCCTCTCTCACATTCACACTCCCTACCCTGCCCTCCCCCTTTCTCACTAACTAACTCACTCACACTCACTCACACTCACTCACTCACACTCACTCACTTGCACACTCACACCTTCACTGTGACAACTCTATAGTGTCCTCCACATGGTCTCCTTTAACCCTCCTTCAGGCAGCAACCTGCTCTGGGAGTCAGAACCCGACCCGGATCCGGTTCACCTTAGGCCCAGATCTGGCCCGGTCCTAACCCAGAGTTGGCTACTGCCTGGCGCTCCCCCGCAACCTCGCCTCCCTCCCTCACTCCCTCACTCCCTGGCCTTTGTCTGCTGTCTCTCTGGATGTGCCTGTGCTGGGCCTGAATGGGCTGGGCTAGGCTAGGCTAGGCTCTGCTTATAACGGCTAATGGGCGCCGCCTGCATGTGTGGATTGCATGTGAATACTGTCACCACTCACCTCCTGTTGACCCATTTTAATCAGAACCATCTGACGACAGGGCCGCGGATAAGTTGAAGAATATTACAGAATGACCAGTGAGATTATTTTTTAATCAAATCAGTTTTGCGTGCTTGTAATTTTTAAGCGCCTTTCATTAATCTTCGCTGTACTTGGGAGTCCTCTGATGACATATTAATTTTGCGTAAGAGTGGGATTAGATACCTCTCATGTATATATATATATTTTTTTTTTTTATTTTATTTTATTTTTTCTAATATTCTCCTGTAGCCTTGTAACCTTTAAATGAGATTTTTTTATTCTTTTCTTTTTATCTCACTGGAGTTCATTCACCATCTTTCCAAACTATTTCACACAATAGAAAAATGGAGGGGGAGACAAATTTAGAAATAAATAAAAATTTGCATTTGCTTGCAAATGGTAGCACATTAGGAAGAGCAACAATCTTTTACAAATCGTCCTGTTCTGAGCTTGAAAACCACCCCCTGGAGCTAGCATCTGGTTGCCTTTGTTATATTTGATTTACCAAATAAGAATTCATACATGCTTTTTTATGTATGAGATGGAAATCTATGGCCAAAATGAATATTACATCGGGCGCCTTCCCTCTCCTGGCCCGCCATACCTAGCTACATAATGTTGGGTTCAATGGACCAGAAGAAGTGCTGAAACAGGCTGAGACCTATTAGTTTGGCTAGTCATTTATCTTTTAACCATATATCCATGACAGGTCTGTCTGAAGGAGATGCTAGTCAATGCGTTTGCGTCTCATATTACACAAAGCGTCATTTAACACTGCACCCAGGATGCAAATCTCACAACTGAAGCTAATGTTTCGTGCCTTTTCTTTAATGCTTTGAATTTCTCCTTCCTTTTGCATCTAAGCACATGTTATCGTTTTTAACATACATACCGTAGGATCCGGAGGATATGTTGTTGTATAGATATGGATGCTGTTGTTCATGGAATAGGGAATGTTTGTGTTGAGTCTGTTGTTTGTGACAGGGACTATGGAGAGTATTAGCAGGCAAGCGTGGACTATGGAATATTGTAATGTGTGGCTAAGCTGCACTGTGGGCTCATATTACAGAGACAAGAGGGAACTGGTGATTTGCATGAAAAAAAAAAGAAAGAAAAAATCAGTCTAAAGTTAGAAATGTTCTGGGCATTTCATTCTCTCCCACCCCCACTCCCCATCCTCATTTACTTTCATTTTTTTAATCTAGTGTCACCATAGATTAATTATAATCCAAATAGCATTTTCCATGCAAATATCTTAATCTGGATAAAGTCCAGATTACTTTGTGTTTTGTGGAGATGTGACATCCCATGTGCAATAGCTCAGAGGAACACATCCTGAAATAATACAGTAAACACGGACAAAGATGAAAATTAGCTGTCATTACTGCTGAGAACATTTCCAGCGTACCTGCTTTGAATTAGCAGGGGAAATTAATCATTGTTCTTTTTTGTTGTACTAATTTCTTGTGCAAGTTAAGTAGCTCCGATAAGTGATAGAAAATGCTATGTATGCAAACCAGATCAAACGATGAATATTTCAAATTAGCATCTGCATTTGAAATGTTGTTTGCATGTGTCCACCAGTTTACCAGATTGGCAATGAGCAGTCCTTGGTTGTGGCCTCTCTAGATGTTTGATTAAAATATATTAAAGTTATTAGCATATTTAATTATAGGCCCAGAGCTATAATTCTTTGCTCAGACCATAATCAATGCATAACGAGGGCCTGGGTGGATTTGTGAATTGTGACATGCGTCAGTACATGTCTCATCTTAGGATGAGTCTACAGCATCAAGTATTCAAATGTGCTTTCCAAGGTTTGAAAAAAAAATATGGGGAGGCTCTCTCTTTGAGTGTGTATGTGTGTGCTTGTGTTTGTTTGTGTGTGTGTGCGTGTGTTTGTTTGTGTGTCTGAGTGTGTGTGTGTGTGTGTGTGTGTGTGTGTGTGTGCGCATGTGCGTGCGTTTGTTTGTGTGTTTGTGTGTGTGTGTGTGTGTGTGTGTGTGTGTGCGTGCATTTGCCCTGTATTCAGAGTGTGGCATTCTAATGTTATCAGCTGAACTGTGGGTGACTCTAATGTGTAACCCCCGCCCCTGTGCACCTGTAAATCACCAAAGTTACTCCAAGTGTCCCAGGGCGCTGCATTATTTACGGCCTTGTAACCCTAGCTGTGCTGTTGGGCCCGAGGTCCAGTAAATTGAATAGTAAATCCAGGCTGCCTCCATCAAGCCCATCTTGTTTAATTGATGTCTTCTGAGGGTGAAATCTGAAAATGTAATAGCGCTATAAATAGGATGATGAATGCTGCAATACAAATATATGTATTCTTTTTTTGTAAATATGTTTAGATTAACATGCACAAATGCCTGTGTGTGTTGCACTCACACTGGGAATAAATGTAGTTTGTCATAAACATCAGTACAGCAACAAAATGGCTCCCATTATGGTTAATGAAGGACAAATGAAGGTGAGTCATTATGGTTGTTGATACTGGTGTTGTTATTTAGGAGAAACAATTTGGTTAAATTATCAAAGGTAGTTAAGGGGACCTGTGAGGGTAGAGAAATAGAGAGAGACAGAGGGTGTGTGTGTGTGTGTGTGTGTGTGTGTGTGTGTGTGTGTATGAATTTTAAAATGCCATTGACAGTTGCAAATAAAGATGGGTGGCTGGTCGGCTGTGCGCGTTCCTATAATACAAACAGCTTGAATGTCATAAATCACCTTTTGATTTATCTAATCAACTAGGGTCCTGCTTCTCAAAGGCATTTGTCATTTGAGGGGGGTACGGTGTCACAATTATTTTATCTATTGCTTCGTTCCACCGCAGTGTCTTTCCAGACAAAGGGGTTAGGGAGCTTGTCATTGAGGGGGAGACAGAGGATAGAAAACAAAAGAAAAAAAAAAAAAAAAGCCCCCCGAATCTCCCCTCTCTAGAGATGGAGCACTGTGGCCATCTGTGAAGGGAGGAGGGTGGGTGGAAGGGCCGTACTCCAAAAGGTAATTTTCATTTTTACGGGCGAATATAATAACAAGAAGCAAAGATTGCACACTCTGAGATCTAATGTGTTGGTGGGGATAATATAGTACACGTGAGTTGTCTGCTCTCTCTCTCTCTCTCTCTCTCTCTCTCTCTCTCTCTCTCCCCCCCCCCCCCCCAAAGTAGGGTTTGGCTCATATTAATGTTTTAAAAGGCTTCCAGTGTTATTTTCTTTTCTTCAGTGTGCTTTTTTTCCCTCTCCAAGCAATGGTGTCTCTGTGAATAGTGGACTTCTGTGTGTTTATGAAAACAGAATGTTGATTAAGAAAATAAATCATAAAGATGGACCCTCATGTACAACACAATCAGATTAGCCCGCAGACCACACGTTTACATTCAATATGATGGCAATCAATGGCCCGGCCTCATTGCATTGTGAAATGTATTTGCACCCAGTTGTCCGGCAATCGGCTGCTCACCCTGGAAATAATTTAGTTGCAAATTGACTGGAAGACGGTGAAAATTGAAAGTTAAAATTAGAAATACTCATAATAAACAGGAGGCTTGGGGGGGTGGATGTCAGTAGGGAGAGGGGGGAAGAGGGGGTATGGGGAGGTTTGAGGGTCAGCTGATGTGGCAAGGCAGTTAGATTGCTGGGGCGTCTGGCAAATGAGGTTCTCTGTTCGTCATGAAATGTATGTGACATGCCTCGACAACGCTGCAGGGGGATCCGTGCCCGTATAGGAAAGATTACCTAGCTATTTGTGGCCGCAGAAATTTCTCTGATGCTCTTGGAAATTTGTATTGTGCCCTTGTGTTCCCCCACCCTATTCTGTGTCACTTCACTTGACAGGGTAATATGTCAGACTGCAGATATATGTAGGATTATAATAAAAATAACTAAAATGGCTCCTAACAGAAACGAATTAGAATGCATAAGCATTTTCTCGAAACTGATAACAACTAGAGGGGGAAAATAAAGTGCAAGCTAATATAAAACAGACAGTATTATTTTGCATATTCAGTACATCTCAGTGGTCTGGATGCTGATGTTTTATTTTTTTATTTCTTTCATTCTTTCTTCTTATACATCCCCTAAGCTTTGATTCACAAGAGTAAGAAACACATTTAGCCTAGAGTGACCAGATTAGGTGAAGGCAGAACAGCCCGCATTTCTTTGTGTTGAGCGAGCTGAGCGAGTGGATAAATTGCATTGGCTGAGAAGGCCGAGACAGCGTCGGTATCTAAGGATGAGGGTAATGAAAGATTTATCACTTTGTGCAGCATTTTCTAAATACAACCGGAGGCCGACTTCCAGCAATGGGCTGAGCCGAAATGGTAATAGCGTTGCCATCCTTCAGTGCCCTGTATGGATATTTAGGGTAATACACAGAGAGGTGATTTGGCAATGGGAAATCCATATCACCTAATGAACTGCATAAAAGTACCATAGCATTCAATTGCGGTCTTGCTGCGATAATGAATGTCTTTTGAAATTGTCTATTTCTTTTGAATATCTTTATGACCAAGATTGC
The DNA here is from genome assembly GCA_030264315.1 of Sardinella tawilis. Taxonomy (NCBI): domain Eukaryota; kingdom Metazoa; phylum Chordata; class Actinopteri; order Clupeiformes; family Clupeidae; genus Sardinella; species Sardinella tawilis. The sequence goes on along the minus strand of JASCQY010000057.1, from coordinate 5,549,915 downwards.
TCCATGTGTAGAGAAATGAAATGCAATGCTATTGAAAAAGCATTTGTACTGTCCCTGCATTGAATCAATATAGGTGCATTTATCAGTGCTGTGTAATTCAGCGTTATCTCAGAGATTTTGTTTTATTGGAGTGTATGATACATATTTCTGGCCATTATTGATTTTATTGTTATTTTTCTCATTTATTTAATATATTATAAGGTAGAGACACCCAGGTAGAGATACCATTTGTATCATAGTGTGTAAAAAAACAAAACAATTATACTCTGCAATAAATTCAATAGTAATTTACAGCATGAGCAATTATCACATGCAATCATTTTGCCTGTCTTTGTTGAAAGCAAAAGCAAAATCATGATTATACTGTGTAACACACTCTCACACACACACACACACACACACGTACCTTGGGCGTCATATTAATAACATTGTAACTGAATATTTTTTTTCTCTCTCTCTCTCTGTCTCTCTCAGGTGTGATTTCTTTGGCTAAAGAGACTCTTGGCTCTGCCTCCATTGGGAAGCATTCCCTTCTGCAGGAGAAGGAAAATGCCACGCCCCCCAAGAGGCCCAAGTCAGCCGAGGAGAAGACACACAGCAACGAGCAGGTATGCTACAGAATGACGTCTCCTTTACAACAACGGGTTAACATTATCCATCAGCCTTGAGACATAGCCTCTGAGCCCTTTTGTGCCTTGTGCATGTTTGTGCTACAGTGAAATACCTGGGTAAACCTTAGTGCTTTGCATCTCTTTACCTGATATGTGTTTTAAAATTAGATTATGATGTATTAAGGTTCTTGTGGGATGGGGGTGGGGTGGTCGGAGGAGCTTTAGTGGTACGGGATTTGAGCTACTCACAAAGTCATCTCTGAAATGGATTACATTAAGACAGGTAGTGGGAAGCAGCAATTTAAAAGTAATCCCTGTAATGAGGGCTTGATGTAGACCAAGAGAGGTGCACACCTTTGTCATCTGTAATCTCCTGATTAGAAGTTTCAGCCAATCAGGTTTTTCTATCATAAGATTGAAGAGTTGAAGACTTAAGTGAATTGCATGAATTGAATTTCATCTGCGCTTTTGTAGAGGTCTAATTCGTCCAGCCTCAATTTCAGTCCATTTTCATGATATATCATCATCTTGGCGTAACTGCAGTCTATCAGACGTCATATACTCTTCCCTGCTGGACATAAAGGAGTATAGTATCCGTCTTAACACAAAGTCACAATAAATGTCCGGTCTCCATCTTAGGTTCAGCAGTGCCCCTACTGCAACTACAGCAGCAAGGACGCTAACCGTCTACAGCTGCACATCATGTCCCAGCATTCCATGCAGCCAGCAATCTCCTGCCCCCTGTGCCAGGATGTGCTTAGCAACAAGATCCACCTGCAGCTACACCTGACCCACCTTCACAGTGTGGCCCCCGACTGTGTGGAGAAGCTGCTGATGAGTGTAAGTAAAGCTTTTTCTCCTGCCATGTGTTTTTTTTCCTTTTTCCTCCACTGGGATACTAAATGAACATGTTCCTTTTGCAGGTGACTGGGCCAGATGTTGCAATGCCCAATAACATGACGTTACCTGGAGCAGACAAAGTCCCATCTCTGATGGAGTCTGTTATGCTAGAAGGATCTGGAAAATCCATGGGTAAGTACATTTAAATTTAACATGTTGTCATTATATGAATTTTCTGTTGTTATTGCTATTTGTGCAATCGGCATGCCTAACATTTTTTTGCATTCCATTTTTATCTGAACAGGTAACAGTTCAAAGGATATGAAGAATAGCAACTCACAAGAGAAAAGTGAGCAAGACCTTAGTGACGAACTCAAGCCCCCTAAGGAGGCCTCTGAAGCACCTGACTGGAAGAAAGCTAGTGGGCAAGACCTGAAGATCCCAGACACCATCCAGGATCTCAGCGACTTGCAGAAGCGCCAGCAGCTGTCAGTCTCCGACCGCCATGTGTACAAGTACCGCTGCAACCACTGCAGCCTGGCGTTCAAGACCATGCAGAAGCTGCAGATCCACTCACAGTACCACGCCATCAGGGCGGCCACCATGTGCAGCCTGTGCCAGCGCAGTTTCCGCACCTTCCTGGCCCTAAGGAAGCACCTGGAGACGGGGCACCCAGAGTTGAGCGAGGCTGAGGTACAGCAACTTTGTGGCAGCCTTCCTATCAATGGCGACATTACCGAGAGTGAAGCCAGGGCACTTGAGGAGGCCCAGGTGTTTGAACAAGACATGGACAAAGACGATGACATGGACCAGGAAGGGAAAGCCAGCCCGACCGGAAGTGACAGCAGCTCTTTGCTAGATGACATGGGCTCAGAGCCGAAGCGCACGCTGCCTTTCCGGAAAGGTCCAAACTTCACCATGGAGAAGTTCCTGGATCCCTCACGTCCTTACAAGTGCACTGTGTGTAAGGAGTCTTTCACCCAAAAGAACATTCTTCTGGTACACTACAACTCTGTCTCACACTTGCACAAGCTGAAGAAAGTGCTTCAAGAAGCTTCAAGCCCCATACCCCAGGAGACTAGTAACAATGTTGACAACAAGCCCTACAAGTGTAACATCTGTAACGTCGCCTACAGCCAGAGCTCAACTCTAGAGATTCATATGAGGTCTGTGCTTCACCAAACAAAAGCCAGAACTGCCAAGATGGAGAGCTGCAGCAGTGGCAACGCCAGCAGCAGCACCAGCAGTATGGGAAGTGGCCCCAGTGCAGCGGTGACTGCCAACAGTCCTGTTCCTGTCAGCCAGGCCAGCTCTGACTCCTCCAGCCACCAAGCATCCAGTAGTAACAAAGACACCACTGCGGATACCAAAGAAGCAGTCAGCCTGAAGCCAACTACTGACCACATGTCTGTGCAGGGCCACCAGTCAACCCAGTCCTCAGCTCAGCTCCAGATGCAGCTGCAGCATGAGCTCCAGCAGCAGGCGGCCTTCTTCCAGCCGCAGTTCCTGAATCCTGCCTTCTTCCCCCACTTCCCCATGACTCCCGAGGCTCTGCTTCAGTTCCAGCAGCCCCAGTTCCTGTTCCCCTTCTACATCCCAGGCGCAGAGTTCAACCTCAGCCCTGAGCTGGCGCTCCACTCAGCTGCAGCCTTCGGGATGCCAGGCATGACAGGGCCGTTCCTGGAGGACCTGAAGCAGCAGATGCAGCAGCAGCACCAGCTAGGCCAGCAGCAGCTACAGCTGTCTCAGCAGCAGGCTCAACAGCAGCAGGCCCAACAACAACAACAGCAGCAGCAGTCCTCTCAGTCCCAACTTCAGCAACAACAGCAGCAGCAGCAGAAAGTTCAGCAGCACATCCACAAGCCAAAAATGGAGTCTGTTAACACTCTGCCCACTTCTGAAATACAAATGTCCAAAGAGGCTGAAGAACATCTTGAAAAACAAGAGATGAAAGCCAAACAAGAGAGCCTGAATGATGCTGATGGCACAAAGGACAACAACAAAGATCCCAAAAAGCCCAAATTCTCAGAGCCACTTATCCCCCCACCCCGAATCGTATCAGGTGCAAGGGGCAACGCTGCCAAAGCCCTTCTGGAGAACTTTGGGTTTGAACTGGTGATCCAGTACAATGAAAACAGACAAAAGAGCCAGAAGAAAAGTAAGGAAGAGGAGGTCAGCAGTGACAAGCTTGAATGTGGGGTATGTGGGAAGTTGTTTTCAAACATGCTGATCCTCAAAAGCCACCAAGAGCATGTCCATGGTCAGTTCTTTCCCTACGTGGAGCTGGAGAAGTTTGCCCAGCAGTACAGAGAAGCCTATGACAAGCTTTACCCAATTAACCCCTCCTCTCCAGAGCCTCCTCCTCCACCTCCTCCACCACCTCCTCCACCACCTGCTCCAGTCACCTCTCTGCCAACAACCAGCAGCTCAACAGTGAAGACACAGACTCCATCCCCAGCTCCACTGCAGGCTCCTCAGCCTCCTCCACCCCCACCGCCGCCTCCTCCACCACCTCAAAGTGCACCTCCTTCAGTCCAGCTGCCCGTCTCCCTGGACCTGCCTATCTTCCCCCCACTGATGATGCAGCCTGTGCAGCACCCTGGGCTGCCTCCACAGCTCGCGCTACAGCTGCCTGGCATTGACTCTCTCTCATCCAACCTCACACAGCTGTGCCAAACACAGCTGGGATTGGATCCAAACTTCCTGCACCAGTCACAGTTCAAGCGTCCCCGCACCCGCATTACTGACGACCAGCTGAAGATTCTGCGGGCCCATTTTGACATCAACAACTCTCCCAATGAGGAGCAGATACAGGAGATGGCTGAAAAGTCCGGTCTCCCTCAGAAGGTCATCAAGCACTGGTTCCGCAACACCCTCTTCAAAGAGAGGCAGCGAAGCAAAGACTCCCCCTACAACTTCAGCATTCCACCCATGACTACCTTGGAGGACCTCAGACTTGACTCGCAGATGAACCAGTTGGAGTACTACAGGACTGATGCCACCATGAACAAGAGGTCATCCAGAACCCGGTTCACTGACTATCAGCTGAGGGTCCTGCAAGACTTCTTTGATACTAATGCCTACCCTAAAGATGATGAGATCGAACAGCTCTCCACTGTGCTCAACCTGCCAACACGTGTGATTGTTGTTTGGTTCCAGAATGCCCGGCAGAAGGCTCGCAAGAGCTATGAGAACCAGGCTGATTCAAAGGACAATGAGAAGAAAGAACTCACTAATGAGCGTTACATCAGAACCAGCAACATGCAGTACCAGTGCAAGAAGTGCAACATTGTTTTCCCCCGCATCTTTGATCTGATCACACACCAAAAGAAGCAGTGCTACAAGGATGAAGATGAGGAGGGCGGAGATGACAACCACTCTGAGGACTTCAGTGAAAACAATGATGGAGGCTCCTCAAAACATATGGAGTCCCACAAACTGCCCCAAGGAATGGCCACAAGCTCCGGGTCCAGCTCTCCGCTAATGCCCTCACCGCGACCTGACATGGAGAAGTCCTCGCCAAAACCTGAACTGACCACTGAGAAACCAAAGCTGGCAGAGACTCTCCCCTCACAAGCGGTGAAGGCGCTAGCTGACCCGAGACCCTCCAAAGCGTCGACTCCTCAGCCTCCACCACACAAGTCCCATCAGCCCCCTATGGCGAGACCCCACTCACAACCACAGTCAGCTGCCGTCCCATCCAGCCCTCTGTCCATGGCCCTGCCCTCTCTGGCAAGCAACCTACCTCCTCAGATGTTGCAGTACCAGTGCGACCAGTGCAAGATTGCATTCCCGACTGTTGAGCTATGGCAGGAACACCAACACATGCACTTCCTTGCTGCCCAAAACCAGTTCCTGCACTCACAGTTCCTTGAAAGGCCACTGGACATGCCCTACATGATCTTCGATCCCAATAATCCCCTGATGACCAGCCAGTTGCTCTCTGGGGCTCTGTCTCAGTTGCCCTCCCAAAGCTCTGCTTTAGCCTCCATGCCTGGCTCTGGTCCCCTTAAACGCAAACTAGATGATAAAGAAGACAGCTCTAATGACAAAGACAGTGGGAATAGTGGGGAAGATCAACACAGAGACAAACGTCTCAGAACCACCATCACCCCTGAGCAGTTAGAGGTACTCTACGAAAAGTACTTGCTCGATTCAAACCCAACACGCAAGATGTTGGACCATATAGCCCATGAGGTGGGTCTGAAGAAGAGAGTGGTGCAGGTTTGGTTTCAAAATACAAGAGCAAGAGAGAGAAAAGGACAGTTCAGAGCCGTCGGCCCAACCCAGGCCCACAAGAAATGTCCATTTTGCAGAGCACTTTTCAAGGCCAAGTCGGCTCTCGATAGCCACATACGCTCACGTCACTGGCATGAGGCTAAACAGGCAGGCTTTAGTTTGCCCCCTAGCCCCATGATGCCTCATGAAGATGGAGCTGAGAGTCCTAACAAGTGCAGTTTTTTTGAATATCCACAGCTGCCCACAAAGACTGAGGTGAATGACTATGAAACGCCAACTGCATCCTCCACCCCAGTCAAACCATCTGAGGCACATCAAAAAAACTTTTTGAGCCCTTCATCCTTTAAAGCAGAAAACAGTGATGAATTTGAAGGGCTCAACATGAATTCTGCTGAAGTCTTCAGTGAGACCAACAAAATTGACTTTGATGAGACTTCATCCATTAACACCGCCATAAGCGACGCCACAACTGGCGATGAGACAAACAATGAAGTAGAAAATCTCACAACGAATGGGGGTGAAAAGATGAGCGATTCTAAACTGATGTCGTCATCCAGCCTCGAGGCTTATGAAGACAGGTTCCCATTCAGCATGGTGAGCCCTGCCTTGAGTTTTGGAAAGGACAGTGAGCACTACTTCAGCATGAAAGATGATGATCTAGACGAAAATGCCGACCAGAGTGAATCCTCGAGCTTAACTGATCCAAGCTCGCCTAGTCCCTTTGGAGGTCCAAATCCTTTCAAGAGCTCCAAAGGTAATGGAGACAGACCAGGGCACAAGCGGTTCCGAACCCAGATGAGCAACCTGCAGCTGAAAGTCCTCAAGGCTTGCTTCAGCGATTACCGCACACCCACCATGCAGGAGTGCGAGATGCTGGGCAACGAGATCGGACTTCCAAAGCGCGTGGTGCAAGTCTGGTTCCAGAATGCCCGAGCAAAAGAGAAGAAATTCAAAATGAACATTGGAAAGCCATTCATGATGAGTCAGAGCTCCCCAGAGGGGCCTAAACCAGAGTGTACTCTGTGTGGTGTGAAATACACCGCGAGACTTTCCATTCGTGACCACATCTTTTCCAAGCAGCACATTGCGAAAGTGCAAGAAACCTTGGGCAACCAAGTGGACAGAGAAAAGGACTACCTAGCACCAACCACTGTTCGCCAGCTCATGGCGCAACAAGAACTTGACCGTTTGAAGAAGGCAAGCGACGTCCTCAGTATGCCAGCCCAGCAACAGCAGTCTGCAGTGGACAGCAACACGCTCCATGGCCTTAGCCTGCCCACAGGCTATCCAGGAGTATCCGGCCTGCCGCCAGTTCTCCTTCCTGGTGTCAATGGCCCGTCATCCCTTCCAGGTTTTCCACCAAATACACCTGGTGAGTTAGTATGACAAAAAGACTGAGTAGTAGCTTTATGAACTAAATGCATTTACATACATACCTACATACATATGACTGCTGCTCATTACACGACTGGGGACAGAGACTCTTTCATTGACTGTTTTTGGAGTCATCAGGACACTTAATGCATGCATCACTGCATAATTGGGACATGTAACTTTTACTTCAAACACAATGGAATTTATATCAAATGTATTTGTTTGTGGTGTTTCCCTTTTTCATATTGTGGGTTTTGTACATTTGTATCCTTCTTTTGGTATTTTGTAAGGCGCATGTGACAGTTTTGATCCATAACAAAACCAAAAAAAAAAAAAAAGACCTTACATTAAGCATCATCACCTATTTTTTGTTAATGCAAAAATATAAAGTATCAAGATATATGTTGAGGTCAACATTTCAATGCTATCTATACCACTGTATTTCAGCTTTAGCGTCTCCTGGTGCTGGCATGCTTGGGTTCCCTACTCCAGCCACCCCCTCTCCTGCCATGTCACTCAGCAGTGCCCCATCCAAGAACCTTCTGCAGACTCCTCCACCTCCTCCTCCTCCTCCTCCTCCACCTCCTCCTCCTCCTCCTTCTGTTCCTCCCACCCCTTTGGCAGTCAGTCAGACTGAGCAGCAGCAGCAGCAGCAGCACAACAAAGAACTCGAGAAAGACAAGAAGTTGGAAAAGCCGATGAAGGTCAAGGAAAGAGAAGCCGACTCCATCGCTACCCGTGCCGCCGCAGCCGCCGCCCCCCAGGCCCCGAGTGTGAAGAAAAGGGACAAGGCCCCCCAGACAGCGCTTAAGGGAAAAGTCGGAGGCGAGGTGTCAATGGACCCAGCACAACTGCAAGCACTTCAGAATGCCATCGCTAGTGATCCGAGCTCCTTTCTGGGGGGACAGTTCTTGCCTTACTTCATCCCTGGCTTTGCATCCTGCTTCTCGCCACAGCTTCCCGGCGGAGTACAAGGTGGATACTTCCCTCCACTGTGCGGAATGGAGAACCTTTTTCCCTATGGACCGGCCATGCCCCAGACCATTGCGGGCCTCTCCCCAACCGCCATCCTCCAGCAGTACCAACAGTATCAGCAGACCCTCCAGGATTCCTTGCAGAAGCAGCAGCAGCAGCAACAGCAACAACAACATCAACAACAGCAACAGAGGAAAACACCCCCCATGAAGTCACAGAGTGCACAGAGCAACTTCAAACCAAAAGAGGCTAAGGAAAGTAAGGATGTTAACAAAGGCTCTTCAACCGAAAGCACAAAAGCAGAACCACAGACCGATACCAAAAGTTCAGACTTTCCAGATCCTTTTATTGTTCCGTCCATCAAACACGAGTTTATATGCAGAAAGTGCCAGATGATTTTCCCTGATGAAGACTCTGCTGTCCGTCATCAGAAGTCCTTCTGTTACTTCGGTCATCCTTTGTCTGACCCGCAAGAGACAGTGCTTCGAAAGGCAGTGAGCAAGTACAGTTGTGTAGCCTGCGACGTGTCTGTGAGTGGGAACGAAGCACTTGGCCAACACCTTCAGTCGAGCTTGCACAAAGAGAAAACAATCAAACAAGCAATGAGAAATGCCAAAGAGCATGCTAGATTATTACCTCACTCTGTCTGCTCCCCTAACCCTAACACGACATCTACCTCGCAGTCTGCAGCTTCTTCTAATAACACCCTCCCTCATCTCTCTCGCTTGTCCATGAAGTCCTGGCCAAATATCCTTTTCCAGGCTTCAGCCAGGAAAGCTGCTTCTTCTACTTCCCCATCTGCTTCTCCCCCTCCCCTTTCCTTGCCTTCAACGGTTACCTCAACTTCCTGCACCACCTCAGGGGCTCGGACCTCACTACCCACCGAGAGTTGTTCAGACGAGTCTGACAGCGAGTTAAGCCAGAAGTTGGACGACTTAGATAACTCTTTGGAAGTCAAGGCAAAAGCCGCCTCTGGCCTTGATGGCAATTTCAGTAGTATGAGAATGGATATGTTCAGTGTGTAGGAGTGAAAACAGGATCCCTTGCTTAAAGAAAAAAAAATAAGACTTTAAACTGCAGTTCCAAAGTTTCTCTAACCCAAAAAATTACAGTACCAAAAGATTGACTCAGGATTGTTTTTCCCATATTGATATGCTGGCAAGATATTGATTGATTTTTGTTATGGACAGAACTGTTGCAGATGCTTGACTGAGCTTTTATTGTATACAAAAATACATGGAGTAGGAGAAAAATCTCACAAGTTCTTTTGGAGCTTGTTTCAAGCCAAAAACTCTCACGATAGCAAATTGCACCTCAGCTGGATTGATTTCCAAATGCTAGCATGTACTGTATGGGATGATGATCCAGAACTTTCCAAGAGAATTTCTCTTAGTTTAGTTAGGTGTAATCTGTAGCTTTAAATTCTCAGGTCAGATCATAACATGTCTCATTTGTTAAAGCAGCAAGAAGCCTGGTGACACGTGGCTTTTAACCAAAACATGTCGAGCTTTATTGGACGCATTTTCTTGATGTGTGTAGTGTATCATACCAAGAGACAATATTACTGTTACAGGACAAAACACGTATTCTTTTAGTTTGCCCTACAAAACAGTATGGTTTTACCACTGAGGGAGTTTAGAATGGTGAAGTGTGATGTGCCCCTGTGTTTTCCAGTTTGTAATTACCACAAGCTGTATTTTTACCCAACCTTCTTTGATTTCTTGTAGAATACTATTCTGTGCCAACTCTTACCTTCTCACTTTTACCTCTGCTCATGCCCTTTTCTGAAGAGGTAATAATTCTAGTTTTGATAGACTCTTGAGGATTATGTGAATAAGACATTTTTTCATTTGTGAATTGCTATACTGTTACGGTACTTGCTTGTGTCTGGACTCTAGTGCACTTATTTTAATTTTGTTTGATTTTTTTTTTATTATTATTTTGGTAGGTCATGTGTTAATTTAATAGACATTTGTTTTTTGTTTGTTTAATTGTTTGTTTGTTTGTTTGTACGTTCATTTGTTTGAATCATTATTTGTGTGTAGTGCAGCAGCATATTGGTCAACATTTGTTAGACGTTTTAACAACCTAACAATCCAGAGACCTGTTTAAACAATTGGTGCATTCATGAAAGTAGTACTGTATACTTGAATCTGTTAAAGTACAAGTTGGACAAAATATTAAAAAGGTATGAGTATTTGCTTCATGTAAGCAAATAAGCTGCTTTAAAAAAGGGGGACTAAAGCATTTTGTTTTGTATAATGAAAAGATTTTCCCTGTGCTTATAGGACTGAATTCAGTGTTACCCCTGTACACTGCCATTTAATGAATAGGTAATTGTACTTCCATTACTGCTCTGGGCACTTCAGTTTCCTGTTGTCATGAGAATTGAACTTTTTTGTTTGCCATCATATTTAGTCATATATGCATTACGAAGTATTATCTTATAACAACGTTTTGCTGCTACTGTGTATTGTTATTTTGCTTGCCATAAATTCTCAACCTTCTACCAGACAGAATACTGATTCATGAATTGGTTTGCTTTGCTGGTTTTTCTGTTTTGTTTTATTTTTTTGTTTGTTTTATTTTACTTCTTTTTTTTTGCTGTGGAACTCAAAGAATGTGAAAGCTGTCAAGGGTGTTCAATTTTTACGAATCACTTTCTTGTTTGGTAAAGTAGGACAATGTGATTCATTCCAAAGCGACAGAAGGCTATTTGTATGAAAGTAAATGGCTTGTGAACAAAGAAAGCTAAGCTGTTGTACATATTCGTAGTTGGCTGTGCATGGTACAAATTTATTAATATGAAGAAATGCAAAATGTATTGCTTTTGGTATTCCTATTCTGAGATGAACAAGTAGCATGTAATGCAGCTGTATGACAGGTTAAATCAAATCATGCTTAAAATTGTTTCAAATGATGAAATCAAGTAACATTTCATTTTACTTTTTATTATTGTACAGGTGTTTTCTTTTTTTGTTAAAGTTTAAACACAAATGTCACAGTTTATAATTCTCTTTTATGTGAACTTTTTAATGTACTTATTTGGGATTTTTAGTATTTTAACCTTTTATTTTAATCCTGAAGACACTTTTTGATTGTGTTTCATAAGAGACATCCTGGCCTCCTAAGGTGCAATCCTTGCCTGTGTACAAACACGAGTGACTGTCCTGATTCCAAAGGCTTTTAGATACCCTGGCTTTTGCCTCTCTCCTGACTGTGGATCAGCAGTGCAAGACTGAGCTGTCAGCTAGCACCTCACGCAAACGGTGTTAGCCCGAAGCGGAATACTTACCACACAGGGGTCTGGTAGAGCAAACTAACAAACACACCTAAAAGAAACAAAGAAAAGGATGGTCCAATAATATAACTGTACATAAATGTTGCAACTGCACAGCAGCCAAAAAAAAAACCTTTTTACGGACGGATAGTGTCAAGCAAAAGAGGACAGCCTTCTAAAGGTTGAAATTTTAGGATTGTTCTTCTGGATATCAAAGGGATTATCACGGCGCAATCATATTCTTCACAATATGTACTCTTAACGCCTGGGTAAGATAGCAACCACAACCTGAGGTTTTATTCAAAAAAGAAGCCCCTATGGCTAAAACTTTAAATAAACTAAACCAAAAATGTTATTGATGTTTTATATATAGAGGGTAGTCTCATTAGTTTTTGTTACTGTAATGTTTGAGGTCTCAGCTGTACCGTATTACGGTAATAACATGGTTTTGAAACTTTTTTTTTTTTTATTTTGTCACAGACCTGTTGTCATAGTTGAAATGACGTTTATTGTAGATGGTATTTGAACAACTTCTTCTGGAAATAGTTCATCAAGTATGTTTGTTGCTCATTGTTGTGATACATTAAAAACTGTATCTGCGAACCAACTCTGTGTCTGGTGACTTTCAATTCATTATCATTCATGGTCACAACACATCAATTTTACAGTAACTGATTTCAAACTGTTTATTTGATCCTATTACGTAGTGCACATTATTTACCTAAGGCTAAGGGAAAAACATCTATGTCCTCCAACATTATCTCCCATCATATAAAACATGTCTGGCAGGGATCATGTTGATTATCAAATGAATGCAGATTACGATTGTAATTCTACATGTGAATCCCATGTTCATCAGTCCATTCAGTTGTAATCTGGTTTGACCCGGATGCTGTGGATTACAAGAGTGTCAGTTAATCTGACGTCTTTAGCTCAGGTGTGTCCATTCTCCACACTCCATGGAAAATCATATTCATAACCAAGCTTTCCTTGTAATATTCCTGGGAACATTAAAAAAATGGTGAGTTGTAGAAAATAAAAATCCCATAAAGTCTGTTATGAGGAATTGAATTAGTGTCTGCAGTAGACAATTCACTCAGTGTTTCTATACATACTGTAACCTCTGTCAAGAGGAAAACAAACTACAGTACTTCAATAGGTGATATAGACTGTAATCTGAATGACAAGAATCACATCCTGCAAAAGCAGGCCCCTGATGGCATACTCCCTGTCACAGCACAAGTAGTCTGAGTAGTTGTACTGTACTGTATGAGTAACAGTGCATTAATGTTCTGGGATTGTGTTAAACCAATCAAGGTTTGGTGTGTAAGCACAGAGTGTCCCAACTTGTTTAATGGTGAAATTGTATAATAGGTAGTCCCTTGTTGAACAATATAAAGACAATAAAAAGTCCTGTTTCATTCAAGTTAGATATAGTATAGCCTATCTATCTAAGCATGTTTTCAGATATCTTTTTGATACTTAGAGTAACTTTTTTGTTTAGGTTGTGATTTATCTACTTTATGTAGTAAGTTAACAAAAAAAGTTTTTTTGTCATTTGGTTAAAATGGAAATTTAGTTGAATGATTCTAAAGTCATAAACTATGCAATGGAACCACAAAAATACACTACATGAACCTAGATCCACTATTTTGTCTTAAAATAGGCTAATCCTTTCAGATAAATTTAGAGCCCTAACAATAGTGGCACAATGGTAGTTCTTTTATAGTGTCTCAATTGTGTTGTTTCTGTAATAGCTGTCCTATAGGAGCTGACCTGACCTGATATACTTAGCCTAAGTAAAATCTAACTTGTGCCTGTGCAAAGGTGGACCTAACGCACTTTCCCTCATATTACCTATGTGCTCATAATCTGGTAAGAGTCATTAATGACTGACCAACAGCAGCTGTATTGGTCAAGCATACTCTCCAAAACGTTTCTGTGAAGTCAGCGAGGGAACTACTTTTTTAAAAGAGGAATCATGGAGGAGTGTGCTTGCCTTGTCACCCTCTTCATACGCCTACAGAAGTCACCTTCACTGTTCCAGTAATAGATTCTATTGAGGTGAAACGAGCCAGGAAGGGTGAAGGTGGAGAGAGACATTTTTGATCCAAGAGCATGGGGTCACTCTTAACTGTCCAGAAGTAGCCATGATCCCCCAGAATGCAATGCACTCGCGACTAAATTAATCTCATCCTGTGTGCTTAGATGCCCCGGGTCAGGGACACAGAGTGCATCCAACATCTCTTTTACAGCATTTTCTGGCCTTTCGTTAGTTTATTTTTTATACAGTATATATAAACACCACCATACTGTTGGACACAAGAGCCATTCCAACCAAAAGCCATGTGAAAACTTTCACATGTACGGTGATATTTTTGGTCCGTTTTAAACATTAAATTACCTCTTCCCCTTCTTCAGCCAAAAAAATGTTCCAGTGTTTAGTCAGTAGACAGTTGAATCTTGTTCCTGTTATTCTTGTCATGGGTCTCAGTCTGTACACATAGACACAGACAACTTCTCCATTATGTTATTGGATTGTTTCTGACCTTTGTGAGAACAATGGTGGAAGGTGTTGCCATTTTACGCCGACCCCTGTGCCTTTCTCCCAGCCTGTACAGTATACCCCCTACAACCCTCTTCCCATCCTCACGTTGCGAAAAACACCTCCTGTGTTTTCACAGTTGTTTGCAGACATTTCGGGCCTGGGGCCTGGCATCATTCTTCCTGTATCCTGTATGGGGCTTCTAGTTCTAATGTTTGGCCAAGAAGGGAGAAAAAGATAGCGTCAGCTGACCTGATTATAATCCCTATATTTGTTGCGCAAGTTTACCCTTCATCTTACCCCATATGGAGAATGAAGCATCTGTATTTATTTTGAACAGTTGGCATTTTTAAAAAAAAACTATTTAGGCATTTTTACAGGACTCCCTAATTGATGTCTTATTATTTGCCTCCCTTCCATAGCAGTGGGTAATGGATTTAGTTCAGCATAGTTGGGTCGGCATTAGTCGTCATTGTTTGTCAATAGCAAATTGATTGGTTCTATTGAGCTATTGTCATACCTGCAGTGTATTCCATGGACACTGGTATTCATAGTTATAGAGACAAGGAAAACCAGTGACAGAATTCAATCAAAACATTCAAGCACTAAATGCCAGCAAAATAGAATGATAATTAGACCCTGAATTGTATGATTACATTTTCACTTAAAACAGGGTCTATGCAAATGTTCTGTTAAATCTATGTTTTATTGACAAAAGTCAGTATCAATTAAGAATGCTAATGCATGTGCCATATTGTAATGTTTATCGACAGATTTATCTCGTGGGTGCGTTTTTGCATGTCCGTTCAAAGGTAGTAAACTGAATCAAAACTGATTGGATTCCTCTCGTTCTCTCTCTCTCTCTCTCTCTCTCTCTCTCTCTCTCTCCCCCCTATCCATACAATTCCCACATGCATACTAATTCCTGTATTTAGTTCACTGAACCAAGGCTTTTCATTTTAAACTGATTCTGGTCTAATTAAATTCTGCATGTGGGAATGTAACATTCCTTTCTAAGACCTAATTCACTGTCCCAAACATTGTTTTATCCTGAGAAAATCCATTAGCTTGGGCCATGTTAAAACAGTTTTTTGTTTTTTTTTTTGCAGTTGAGCTATTTGGTTGGCTACTGACATTAAAACTATTCCACATTTTTCGAGAAACCGCTGAGGCATCCACTATTACAATTGTTCACAGATATACAAATGTCAAGAAAAAAGGTCAGTGATGCACAAATTAGGTCATATATGCATGACTCAACAATAACTGTAAACAATAGTTTTGATGTAACATAAGATTGGAATATAATACCAATAAATAAAATAAAATAAAAAATCATTGCCATTCCTTTGCCGGTAACCTGGCATGGGCAGAAAGCCCTGCGATTGTTTCATGTTATTCCCCTATTCCTGTATTCTATGAGGAATGCTGTTAATGCCGGCTCTTTGAGTCATACAGTAAACTGGCCCTGTTCCCCCTCTCCCCTCCTCAACACCTGTGTTTCATTTAGCACTATTCACCTGAGGAGTCGGGAAAATGCATGACTAGTCACGCCACGGCGGAGCGCCCGCACGCCGGTAATGTATGGCCTCTCCACACCCACAGGCGGATGTGTGTTGAGGCCTCCCCTCGGTCCCCGAGGAGCAGAGAGGAAGATCACTCTGCCTGACTGGTGTTATTAAGTGTGAGATGAGTCTTGTTATGGATGGATATCCCCCAGACTGATCATCAGCTGTCCTGCAGGTGTCCTAACCCCAGATGAGGCACTCCAAAGAAAGACAATCAACTGTGCATGCCCAATTATAGCGCCACCAAAACACATGGGTATAAAAAAGAAGATAGATAGATAGATAGATAGATAGATAGATAGATAGATAGATAGATAGATAGATAGATAGAAAATTCGGACATACATACTGTATGGTGCATGCATACACACATATGTACACACACATTCTGTACACACACATGCACATAGATTGAAACATGCAGTGGCTACATCCATATTGTAATCACACAGTGATTAGTGATAGAAAATATGGATGGACAGATTTAGATTGACAGAATGAGAAATCAAATGTGCATACTTATGTCATGTCTGAACCACAAAATGACACCACTTCCACGCCCCACTCTGGTACTAATTATTACACACACACACACATATGGAGCACGATTATACTAACAAAAGAAGCATCCACATGCATCTGAAGGTACTGTAGTGTTTTTGTGGTCGTGGTGGGTTTTTTGAGTGATGTGATGCAATATTTATTTATACTGTACACAGTTGCAGGGAAATGTGGAAGAAAAAAAAAAAAAAACACCAGAGGAATTATTGCCTTGTGTGTGCGAAACACATGCTCATAATATTTCCAATATCCACTGCAGGCAACAGAGTCTACAAACAAAAGTATCAGAGGAATGAGAGACAGAGCATAGCATACCTGGGAGAAATCAAAATGAGATGCCGTGATACACAACTGAAGCAAATGCTTGCAAAAGATGCTGTTTAGTACCCATTGGGATTTCTCTGGCAGATTGTTCTATGGTGTTTTCCAATATGTTCTGAAAACCACCCATCCCATATGGTTAGACATGAAGGTCGGGAGACGGTATTGCTTAAGACAGATAAAAAACGGGCTCTGTGATGCCAGCCCTCACAAAGAAATGTCTTATTTCCGTCTTGGTGGAAGAGATGCAGAGAAAAGCAACGTGTTTAGCGAGGGTTGCCTGCATGGCTTTTCGACTGGACCGCAGGCAACCTATGTATTTTAATGCTTTCCCCTCCCTCACACAAATATTTATTGCAAGGAAAAGTAAACTACCACTTTTTGTGTCTTTAAAGTTAGGTGTACATTTTTAATAATAATAAAAAAAACAATATTTTTCTATAACAGCTAGCAGGACGGCGAGGTCTTGCTTTGAAATAATGTTTGTGTCGTGTCTTCAGTGGAGAATTGAGCTCACAGGTAGGTAGGCAGAGACCCAGTATTTCTCCTGTGGCTTCCTCTTTGTTTCTCTTCAAACCGTGTGATGAGGGAAAGAAAAGGGGGATGGCAGGCAGTTTGTTTCGGGGGCAAAAGAAGCAGAAGCCTTTGTCAGAGCTTTTTATATATATATAAATATAAATATATATATTTGTTTCTAAGGATTGCTTGAATCAGGCAGAGTTGTTCAGGAGAAAAAGAGAGAAGGAGAAACACACACGTCGGGTAGGTGCACACTAGCAAGTCTCTGTTATTCTCTTGGAGAGGAACATAGCTCACAACTCTCTGTGAATTTTGTTTGCAAGCTTTTGGCATGCCCTTGCAGGGCAATGTTTGAGACAAAAGACCGAGAAAGGAAAAGAAATGGAATGGAATTGAAAGGTTACCTTGTATGGGGAATCAAAATGGCATCTTTCTGAAAGTGCAAAAGGAGAATTAGACATGACCCTTTATTCAAGATAGACCCGCCGAACCGAAGGCCACTGTCGGCTGTAGGACAAAATATACAAGGTGAAGAAATGGCACTTATTTTTATTTAATGCGTACTTGCTTGTTTTTTTGTATCAAGGACAAGGGAAACATCATTACCCAGAAAACAGGAAAGAAAGAAAGAAAGAAAGAGAGAGGAAAGAGGAAAGTAAGAAACAGAGACGGCAAACAGAAAGAAAAAAAAATCTGAAAGAAATAATCATCTGAAGGGGATGAAAAACTGCAGAAGTTTCACAGCAGACAGGAATCTGGTCGCTGTGGTAGCCAAATTCAACCAGTTTTACATTTGCAGATGTGAGGCTTAAAACATGCACCACTTTGGCTTTGTTCGGTGGGGACAGGTGGTGTGTTTTCTTCAGGTATGTGTGTGTGTGTATGTGTGTGTGTGTCTGCCCTTGTGACAGGCAGCAGCCTCTGTATATTCATGAGTGTTGACATGCAGTCTGAAGCTCTCTGGCTGACTGCTCCCTGTGTCCTCTCACACAGCTGCGCTCTAGCCCACTCTTAAATCTCCCCTTTTATTTACTCAAACAGATGCACCGCCGAGGCTTCACAGAACCTGGCCCGAGCGCGCTACAACCACAAACTATTTTTTTTCCTTTTTCTTTTCTTTTTTCATTTAATTGTTCAGTTCAGAAGAAACAATGCCATGGCAACGGCTGTAAACATGTCAGGTTTTATAACTGTCTGCTTTACATTTAAAGAGTGCTTGACGGCAGGCCTGAGATTTTTACAAGTGCTTGACCATCAGGGAAATAAAGAACACATAAGGAGAGAGAGGGAGTGAAACAGAGAAAAAGAGTGTGCATGTTAGAAGAGAGAAAGACAAAGATAATGATGTCAGAGAAATAAGAATGACAGAGAGAGTGATGTGCAGATTGAAATGAGAAAAAAGAGAGAGAGGGAGAGAGAAGAGGGAAATATTCTCTGTGTGCCAGAGAGGGTGGGAAAGAGAGAGAAAGTGAGTGGAGTGTGTGTGTGTGTGTGTGAGTGTGTGTGTGTGTGTGTGTGTGTGTGTGTGTGTGTGTGTGTGTGTGTGTGTGTGTG
>JASCQY010000057.1:5501043-5522165 GCA_030264315.1 Sardinella tawilis | reverse complement strand
CCCCCCCCCCCCCCCCCCCCCCCCCCCCCCCCCCCCCCCCCCCCCCCCCCCCCCCCCCCCCCCCCCCCCCCCCTGGAGGTACTGCTGTAAGCCACGGGGAATTTCTTCTCCAACACGCATAAATAGCAGGTCAGTTAGCTTACATATGGTGATGCCTATAACTGCGTGTGGAGCCTTGGCTTACACAGAATGGTGACTCATTTGCTTTGAGTATATGATTTCTGAAACAAACCATTGCCTTTACCCATTACGGAACCTTTTATCACTGCATACCTGCATGCATGTCATGGATGTTCCATATGTGACATATGGATTGTGTAGTGTGTCATGTTGTACAATAATGGCACACCTCGGTATGAAGGTGAAGTGGGTGAACGTAGGAGATGGTTTTCTTGCATCATTTCATCTTCAACTGCTTAATCCCCCTATTTTAAATAAATGCATGCTACAGATTAATGCAAAGTGCAGTACTTCATTTGCTACAGCATAATCTTCAGAAGTGTTTTAGTGATTTCAGGGAAAAGGCTGAGATTCATTAGTAAAGTAAATGTCCTGTCACATTAGAGTAATCCCTGAATCATCTGCAATTTGCAGAACAAAAACAAGCATATGCCGGGTATATGGTGAAGCTATCTAGCTTTAAAAAGAGCAGAAAGGCCTGGCGAAATAAGTTCATAATCCTGAACAACAGAAACCCAGGATCTTATATTGTCCTCAAGCATTTGTGACAAATCGTATGAACTCGCATCTCAATGAAATTGCATGATGCCAACCAGCCTGTGCCTGACCATAAATGCTGGCATTGGCGTGCATGCTCGTGTCGAGTCGCTCACAATTCCAAGTGAAAATTTCGCTTTGTCAAACAAATTCCGACAGCGATTACAAAGAGGCAGAAAACCCAACAAACCAAGAGGCCCATCACGCCTGGAGTTGTGATTGATTGCCTCCGCAGTCTGCAATTAAGTCGGTGTGATCAAAGAAAGGTACGGCTTTCCAGTAGGCCGGAGCCCACTCGGGTGCATTTTGCCCGCGGCATGGCTCATTGGAGAAGGTTAACGCCAGAATAAATAACCATCTCAGCAGTCATTATTAGGATTAGTGCATAATATGCCTGAAAGTTGCATGGTCCTGCAAGGGGGTTTGTTACAGTTTACTGCCGTCTTAAGAAGGGCCAAAGGAGATTATGCTGGGATGTCTGTCAATCTTACCCCCTCAAAAGCACCCCTACACCACCCAACTCCAACCCCAACCCCAGCCCCACCCCTACAGAGCCATGCCCTCGCCTTGATCTTGTGCAAATTTTGCCATTACGGAGAGAAACCCGGAAAAAGCAATTGGTGCTGAGGTGATCATTCTGAGTTTATTCATTCCGTTTCTGCAACAACACAAGCAAAGTGAACAGTCCGACTCAAATTTTAATGACATGACACTAATTAGATGAACATCAAGTCCATGCGTTATGAGATTTCAATCAGTCACTCAGATCTTTCAAATGTTTTTATTTATAATTAAAATAAATGTAAAACAACAAAATTTGTTGTGTATGTAATATACACATTATTTAATGCTGCAAAATGTACAGTGTGTAAATTATAAATACCGCTCTTTCATGTTTGCATGACTTCTGAGGCACAGACACAATTAAACAAGGTAAGGACTGTCACATCATTTGCAGATGCTAAATTATTCAGGCGTTTGCTCTTTACCTCCTATCTACTGTACAAAAACACTTTCAGTGGGCACAGACGTTTGTATAATTTCTCCTAGTCTGATTGTCCTTGTCCAAAGTCCATCAGCTCCACCGGAAGCCTTACTGGCTCCACAGTGGTGACCTCTGCCCCACACCTGGGGCAGGTAAAGTACATGTCCGCGATGGCGTTCCCCTTGATGCAGTAATAGCAGAACACATGACTACAGCCTATGGAGTGAGGCAATGTGGGCCACTCGCCACACAGGCCGCACTCTTTGCAGTTGGCCGCCTCTGAGGCGTCGGGGTCGGAGGAGGAGGAGGAGGAGGAGGAGGAGGAGGAGGAGGAGGTGTGCGGCGGCGAGAAGAGGGAGAGCATGGCCGCCTTGAGCTTCCACACGTTGACCAGTGGCAGCAGGAAGATGAGGAACTCGGCGAAGCCGTGCCACAGCAGCTCGCGGTTGACGTAGTGGAAGGAGACGTCGCGCGGCGCCACCTGAGGCTGGCTGAACTCCGCGCGCACCCCCAGCGCCCTCTCTGCCAGCGTCGGGTAGCTGCCACGCCGCAGGAACTGGAGGAAATTGAGCAGGCTCGCCGCCCTGAGCAGCCCGGTGAGGAGCTCCAGCGCTCGTCGGGCCGCGCGGGCGTACGAGTCGGTGGGGAGTCGCAGGAAGAGCGAGTGCGAGCGCTCCCTCAGCCAGCGCTCCCCGACCGTGCACAGCGCCATGCCAAGCTTCTGCCGGCGACTCATGGGCCGGTAGCGCCGCACTCCGGAGGCGGCATCACGGTAGCGGATGTTGAGCAGCGCCTGGCCCGCCGTGGCGCTCTGGGAGTAGACGGTGAAGCGCCACAGCAGCAGCTGGAGCAGCGCTTTGAGCTCAGGCTCAAAAGGGGTTAAAAGGCCCGGCTTGAAGTGCTGGAAACACTGGCTGAACTGTGACCAAACGAGCTGTTCCAAGGCTCCATCCAGTTCAAAAGCATCCAGCTGACTTATTCTCAAAACCCTCGTTGCCGGCTCGGAAGGCTCCCCGGCGCCGGGCGCCTCACCTCCGGCGTCCGCTACAAGCACAAGAAGAGAAATTTTATGCGTTTTTGCATTTCAGTTGAAATCACTTTTCACATGTAAAGCCCATAAGAAATTCCCTTTTAGCGGTGCAGGGTGCTGGAGCACAGGAGGTCTTAGACTGTTCCCTCTGGAGATTGTGGATGTGGACAAATCACATCACAGGAGATTATCCAACCAGCACAGGCTTGGCACTACAGTAAACATCCACCATGTGGAACTACTTTAGTTTGACGGGCTTTTATACAGGATCTAAGAACTGTGACGTTTGGCAATTTGTCACGGACTACGTTTCTATCACACCAAGTTTATCTCTTCAAATGCAACTGTTAAAACGGAAAGGCCACTGCCAATGGTGACCAGCCTCCAGAACGTTTGTGTGACCGTGGATAGGATTTGGACAATCCCCCAGAATTTTTTTATTTATTTTTATTTATTTATTTACATCAAATAATCACAACCCCCCTGAAGTATTAAAATACAGGCCATTGCCTACTAATGCCAGATGCATACCATTTGGCATGCAGGAGCACATGTGAAGAAATGTATCAATACATTCACATCCCTATGCAAAGTGGGTCGGTGCCACAAAGTCAATACATATCCTCACTTCACTTAAATTTATAGTGACATGCATTACATTTGCACTTTCCAGTCTTCTGCCTCAAAGTTTGCACTAATGTGTCTGACCACAGTGTTCTCTCTGTCTCTCTTCCCAGTGGACGGAAAGTGTCCCTGGGCAGCTCTCTCTGCCCGAGCAGGTACGGACTATGCACTGATCCAGCACCCGTCCACTCGAGGGATCCAGCTAGGTTGACATTCTCTTCAAAGCCTTTATTGAGCAGTTTACAAGTTATGAATGAATATGTTTTATTTGAGAGCATACTATTGACAGCGACCTATCAATAGTAATGTGACTATTGTCAGGAGACTGTCGATATTAATGTAATTATGATTAAGAGGATCACATAGATGTTAGCTGGGGCAAGTAACATCTCCTACAGGACCGCTATCAATACTGGGATTACTATTGACATGTTCCTTCAGACCCGCACAACTTGCCAAATACATAACAACTAGACACTTCTGTCAATGTCTGCTGCCTATAGAAATTACGCATTTAAATTTACAGGGCTTTAACCGGAGAACTGAAAATCCATGGTTCTTATGTAATAATCAAAATGTGCAATCAATGGCGCTGTTTACTCCCGTTGTAAACACAAGAGTTGCTGTTTGCATATAGCCTCGCCATGTGCAGCTCATGCCGAGTCTCCAGCCCAGCGGCAGTGACTCACTGGCCTCATCATCGCATTTATGACGACGGGGAGAATGGAAGGCCGTGGAAAAACGACTGTGGGGGAAATCGTCACCATATATATTTAAATGATGATTCTAAAGACACTCAATTCTTCCTTTAAGAAGTAGCCCTATCAGAGAGGCCGCACTGTGAAATATCAGTCACCAGGTGAGCAACATGAGGGGCAGATAGCCCATCAGTCTGTTCCTTCTACTGTAAGTGTGCAAGTGTGCATGCTTGCACACGTGTGTGTGTGAGTATATATATTGCATCTATGTCAGTGCTCATATTTGTAATTTGAATCATATTTGAATTTTTAACTTGACATACAAAATAATGTTACAGAATTTTTTGATGCAGGATGCAACAGAATTGACTGTGTGTAGCAAGATTATTGCTACTCTGTAATTAATATTACTTTGTGAACACATTCTATTTGCTTAAATACACCATGTAGTACAAGGTAAATATAATATTACATTTTGTTTTTCACTGCATGTTCACATCCAGTAGGGGTGGGGGTGGAGGGACTACCTAATCTAATCCAAAAGAAAAGAGCCACCAACCCCCCCAGAACTGCTGAATGCGGTGCAAATGGATCCCTCTCCTGTCTCCACAAAATGGATGAGGAAGACCCATTGGAATACACCAGACAAAGCCGAGGCCTTGACAACTGCTGCTAAGTGACAAATGACTGACAACAGCACAGCCCATAAGCCAGCATCCTCTTCCCAGGCAGTCTGCTGCAGGCGAGGGCCAGCCAGTCTCTTGCTGATAAGCACAGTAACAGTGCGACCTTGGCTCTGCTGTGACAATAAGATGGGGCGGAGTATTCCTGCAGCAAGACGACTACTCGGAATTTGCAGAACTGGATGGTGGGAGTGGGCTGGGGTTGGGTGGGGTGGGGTAGGGTAGGGTAGCGGGCCACAGGCATCCTTGACCTTGGATTTCACCACACTGCCATCCCCCGGGACCATACACCTTTGGGGTAGGTGAGGCGATCTTTGGTTTGTTTGTTCGTCGGCCCTCTGCGTGTGCTTGTTGGTCCCTGAGGTCAAAGCTTGGCTCCTTATCTAAGCTACTACCTTAACGAATATTATCACCAAAGCTCATTTAAATTTTCTATCAACCTGGCTGTTGTCCACACATATCCCCTGTTGTGAAAGGGGGGCCACGACAATGACACTGTAGGTCATTTATTTCAACTGACACCAAAAAGACTTATAGGAGTGACTGCATTATACGCAACATTTCAGCATCTCAACCATAAGGATGCTGCTTTTAAGTGAATGCAGTGAAACAATGCAGTTCACCCCCCACATCAGCCTGAGTTGGAGTAGTTCTTTTATTTTAGTTCCCTGAATGAACACTGATGAGGTCATTCATTTTTTAGCTTTAAGACTGATGCCATCCTGAGAGGGGATTCAAAAAGAACCTAACATTGTTCACTTCATGGGCAGACTAATTGTTATACGTCTGTCTCATAAAAAATGCAGGCATGTGAGTGCACTGGGGGTCCTGGGCTGTTGCACGCTAATGCTTTATCAAGGCAAACCTATTTCCATAATCACCAAAAAAAAAAAATCTTGCAAGTGTATGGTCTAAAGTTAGTGTCAGGAAAAAGTATCTTTTAAAGCAACCTGACAAAAGATATATGCTTTGCCTAATCTAGTTTGCGCAGAAAGTAAATTATTTAGCAGAATTAATTGATTTTGTGAGTATGGGGGTGGGAGATGCAAAGTCTGTATGCAATAAGTGCCGAGGTTCGCAGGAAAACAACTTAAAAACTCATGAAACTTTAACAAACAGAAGCGGCTCACTGAATGACTAAAAAGAACAGTTAGGCTAATAAATTAGAAACCGTGAGGCACTATCTTAAGGGCATAATGTGTGCAGTGAAGCCCTCTACCATCCGTCTAAAAAGGCACATCCGTATCTGCAGGCCATGTCTACGTATTAATTTCAAACATTAGTCAGACTCATGCAAGTTTTAACACTAGGTGAGATTCTAAAACACCCATTATGATGACTGCCCTAAAGGTGTAAAAGACACCTGGCATAGACCTAGCTCTGTTTAGACAGTATAGGTTATCCATTCATCCAAAACAAACAAACAAACACAAAAACATTAATCAGCTTAAGAGTAAAACTTAAATGTTTTGATTAAGTTTATGAAAACTGCCTTATTATTATTTTGACTATGAGGCCTAGTTTATGCAGACTACAGACTATGTCAGCTTTTACTTTACACAAACACACATTTGCTCAAGATAAGGAATTTCAAATGTGTGTGATGCAAAAAGGCAAAATGTTGTTTTGAGTGAACCGTCAGTAAAACGAAAGTTAATAGCATACAATCTGATATTGATTCACATAACCTACGCTATTAGGCCATCATTACAAAAAATAAGCATGCGAAACATGACAGATCTCATGTAGGCCTAATGTCTCTTGGAAATGCTCAGTGATGTTGTTCCCAATTTTACAACAACAAAAGAAAAAAAATCAAGTTCAATCCCTTAAATGCTGCTTTTGGGGAAATTTATAAACAAGCTTTTGACCCTGGCCAAGTTCATCCTCCAGACTGACTTCATAGAACCTTTTCAAAATCCAGTCATTATGTTAAGTGTGCTATGGACCACTTTCAAGGCCCAGCCATATCTGGTATAATTTCTCTTGACAACAACAATCCCGATTCTTAATTCTGAAAGCCATACACAGTCGTCATTAAAAAAAAATCCCAAATCTCCCCCATTTTATTATAAGGCAAGGGCATTACATGATAATCAGAGTGAGGATTAAGCCAGAGCAAAAGCAAGTTGGTTGCTGGAGAGGGGAGATAAAGGACAATCACTGAAGGTTTGGAGATGAAGTTGGAAGAAAAAAATTAGAATCGATAAATATCACAAAGCAGCACTGGGCTTGGAAGTCAAGGTGACTGTTAAATACACTCTATTCTTGGAGGCTTTGCGGTATCAGATATAAACTGAAATATTTCCAGAAACACATTTAATTATTTTGTATTGGCTTGGCTTAAAATAATTAAACATTTAAGACATTTAGCTTTTTTGAAAAAGCGCAGCCTACGTCGACAAGGAAACAGGACAGGAAACATCGTCGACTTAAACATTAGGCTTACAACAGAACTTCACTGAGCAGTACGTCGTGATATATATGGAAACTGTTTGAGACAATAGAAGAAATAGCCTCAATAAATAGCCAGAGAACATTTAAACTGGCTCTGAAATAGCCTACTAACTTTAGCCCATTTCACTACGCCGCCGTTGTTGTTGTAGCCTGTGTGTGTGTCTACGTGTATGTCAATACAAGCAATAGCCACACTTGCTAACGCTGTTGGCCAAATCATATTTTGAGAGCGTATCATTAAATGTGTACATCCAGCAATTGTGATAAAGCTTTACGCTGAAGCGAAAATTTTGGAAAACTACGGATATTTACCCATTTACACAGCTGATGAACGAAATGTCACCTCGCTTGAAAAATCACTTTGCATTTCCGGATTCACTCACGGTTGGCCACTCCTTGAAGAGCAAAGTACCAATCACAAATTGCTGTATTTCCGAGCTCATCATCAGACAGAGCCTATCACACTGTGTAGCGCTAATCATATGATTGAGCGAGGCAAAGACGAAAATCTGTGGAGTAGAAACCGCGGGGAGGGGCATTTCATTTGTTTACCAAATCTCAACCAAACTATTGAGGTTGACGTCGGTTGCTTCTGACCAATAGGATTTTTCAATATTGTGGCTGACACGTTCTTTTAACCAATAGAGCTCGACAGTGGGCGGGCTCAGCAAAGCCAGCATTGCAAAACGTCTTCTTCTGGTTAGTTACCACTGCCTCGTTTCTACAACAATCTGTGCAACCGTCCCACCTGTTACTGAGAAGCTTTGATTTTAAGCAGTTTGGTATGAAAACAGTTACATCAGTTTATTCCTATTTATGAGTTTTAAAGTCGTAAAGTTGTTGCAGGGATGGCAACAAGATGTAACCGTAAGAAGCTCAAATGCACAATAATTTAAAAAACTCTGTCAGGTGTTATGTCCACTCACGTTAAGGCTAGCTCATTGTCTGTACTCAGTTAACGTTATCTTTTATATCGTTAGACAGTAAGACTGATTAAGTGAACGGTTAATCTGGACATTTCACATTTAATTGTATTAATTCATATGAGATAATTGTGCTCAACTTGTTGCAACCCAAGTCCCAGTTCACTCACGAGCAGATTTGTGAACGTCAGCATTTCTAAGTATTAACGTTAGCTGACCTTTCTGCCTCTTTCTAAGCTAATTGGAAATACATAGGTTAATCAAACAATCCTGTTATAAATGAATGAGAAATGCAGACGTGATGTTGAGTTTTATGATAACTCAGCATGGCCTCAGGACAAGGGTGTTGTACAGGGACAGAGACCTTCAGATAGACTACCTTGTCCAGTCACTAAAAATATGAAGGGTATAATTCAGGAATTCAAAAGCCTCTATGAAGAGAGGCTGAGACGCCTACAGTCTGCCACAGAAGGCTACAAAGAGGAAATATTGCAGGTATGTGTGGTTAGTCAAAGTTATTGATAGTTGATATTTTTGCATAATTGCTGCTACATAAATTGTGGACACAATAAAAGTAGTGCCAATTGAAATGTATTTGGGAAAGTGAGAGTGTAAGATATTTTCCCATTTGCACTCTGTACCTGAACGTAAACTTTACTCTGTGAACCCACTCATAGATACGCAAACATTGTATTTAGTGCACCCTCTAGAATTGTTCTAGCCAGTGTACATCAGGGGTACTTAAATCCTGGTTTGACAACCACTGCCCCTTGCACTGAACTGTGTTGCAATAGTAGGCTACCAAACAAACATGATGACAGCTGAGTCTGTAAAATTCACTTTCAGCTTTCTTCAGTCACTCTCGGACTGTGCATTTCCTCCCAGGTCTTCCTCCTTTACCTACACAGTGACATTGATATACACCTTTTGGACAGAAAGTGTACAGTTCAACAGTACACTACTGGAGTAGCATACACATATAATCATAGTAATGTAATATTGTCCCACTGAGACTGTGCATGTATCAGCTAGAAAATGACATTAGGATTCCATCTCAAAATAGAGCAAACAGTTGCAGCCAGTCAGACATAAAAGGCCTCTAATAATTTAAATGATCATGTGAGGGCATTTAGACTGAAATTCGGGAGCTGGACATCAAACAAGCATAACAAGGTTTTGGACAAAGTGCTTGGTCAACCAGTCCACTGCTACTGTAGGCTACTTTATAAGGTTTGTCCAAAGAGCCTGTTTTGCACAGCTTGTCATATGGAATTGTCTGATCTAGGCTACCCTTTGTATGTGAGTAGGCAAGGCAAGTATATTTACAGTATATAGAGCATTTCATACACAAAGGCAGTTCAGTGTGCTTAGTTTGGTTGAGATTTGGTAAACAAATGAAATGCCCCTCCCCGCGGTACTGTAATTGGAAAAAGAATATGTAATTTTATTATTCTACGTTTTCTATTACTTTTAAAGCTGCAGTATGCCATACACAATCCGTGAACAAGAACTTTGTCTACCTGCATAAACAGTAAACCTCATAAGAGTCATAGAAGACTAAAACGCTGCTCACAGTCTGACTCTACTGAGGCCTTCGTCCTCATACACTTTAGAGCACATTTAGCCTAACACAACTCTTGTGTAGGAAAGTTAAATACAGTAAAGATATGGATTCAATTTCCAGGACATTTGAAATTGCAATCTGTAATTTGAGGCCTTTGTGTTCTGTTCAATGTGAAATATTTATGGTGATGAAATGTCAAGGATTGTTCTTGTTATCTTTTGTATGCTGTCAGAGCTAACTCTTGATATTGGAAATAAAGTTTGATATGAGTATACTGTTGCAAATCTCTGTATCTCCTTCTACAGAAGAAAGTCCAGATTCTGCAGTCTTATGTGAATGACCTGTGTGATCAGAATCAGCTCTTGGTTCAGACAGTTGAAGACCTGGAGAAAGAAAGCCGAGGGAAAGTTACCACATTGGAACGAGAGTTATGCATCTCTGAAAAAAACATCAAGGTCTTTTTCATTTTATCCATCTCTTTCAGTCTAATATATTCTGCATCTCCTGCAGTAGTTAGTGTTGAGTAGCCGTGGGAAATTCTAATTCAGGTCTGGTTAAATTGTAGTGCAGCAGTTTTAGTTGTAGTGCAATTTGCGCAATTTGTGTGAATACGGTTACATACTGTACGGTGATAGCCTATTAAAATAGCACTAAACTCGGCAACCACGCTAAGGGCCTCATTTCTACCGTTTTTTTTTCCTGTGTGACTTAAACATGATTGCCAGAGGGAAGAATGGGGCAGTGTAGGTCAAGGTATGTCTGAAGTGCACTCCGGCTATTCACCACTAATACCGGGACAA
The DNA here is from genome assembly GCA_030264315.1 of Sardinella tawilis. Lineage (NCBI taxonomy): Eukaryota > Metazoa > Chordata > Actinopteri > Clupeiformes > Clupeidae > Sardinella > Sardinella tawilis. The sequence continues at coordinate 5,511,684 of JASCQY010000057.1, read as the reverse complement.
GTAGCATGCAGGCAAATGGATCCTGACAAAGTTCAGCACTCCAAAATTCCGTTTTTCTTCAGCAGATTGTAGATCTCCACAGCAATCACTTGAATGTGGTCATAAATGACTTGCTCCATATGTACAGAACCGCTGCTACTTGTGCTTTTGCCCAGGTTGTTGTACCCCTCTGATGGCCTTTATGTAGATCTGAAGAGCATTTTTTTCTATTGAACAAGTCTGACGTTGCCTTAGTGGGTTGTGATGACCCAAAGTCGTGATATGTTTACCGCTCTTGAACTACATGTCCACTTCTTACGATGCTCTCCGAATGCTTTATTTATTTGGATGTCAGATTGGGGACAACACAGGATTGCAGTGCTTACAGAGGTACTGCAGGAAGGACAGTGGAAAAAAAGTCAAGGGCTGATCATTTGCTGGATGGCCTTTCCCTCTCTCAGGTGCCTCCTCAGACACGTACACACACGTCTGGCCAGGCAAAGGGCAACTCAACGTCTTAAAAAGAAGATGCAGTGACATGAGAGTGATTAATGTCACACTCACTATTTGGAGACGTCTATTTAACATGTGCCTGTTAGTCATCTCCTGACTCTGTTAGGTTTGTTTGTGTCCTTGGTCAGTGTATTTGTATACATAATATAATGCAATACTGTACATTGTGTGTTTCATTACTTCATTTAAGGTGCCATCATTCTGTGCCTTTAAAATTACATCCATATGAAGTACTGTTTGCTTGTGTATTGATAAGAACATGCCGAAAACAGTAACAACAGAGACGGCTTAAAAAAAAGGCCTTTAGAGGTGTGCTAAGAGATCCTGAAGTGAAAGTTCAGGGCAAATCAATGCATTATGCTATTTATCAAAAAGTTTATTTGTGGGACTACTCAATGTCTTTGTGCTCATTACTGATGGAGAGTGTTTATTATCTATGGTCGCTGAGAGTAATCAGCAGAATTAGAATGGACTACTCGGAAGATGTACGATAAAGACCTAGTCGCCCCTCGCCTCCAGCAAGCATGATAATAACAAACATAATGGGAAACTAAAGCCATTCAGAACATTAAAAGCTTCTTGAGTGCTACTCAGAATGTAAAGAAAGCAGTGGACTTGGTAATATGAGAGACATAATGTTCTGATTGAATGTTTTGTAATACGTCTGTTTGTAGCAAGGTCATAAGATGGCAATTATTTTTCTGGGGGGGGATAAGTGATTTCTATGAAAGCTCACTGTATTTCCAGTGATGGATTTGCACATAGGGAGCAAGAGTGTGGGATAAATTCAAGTGAAATGTAAAACATGCCCAGTTTATTTTTTAAGTTTTGTAAACATAATGGACTAGCCCAGAGGTTAGAAGTCATTTACGCTCTTTACTCACACCCGTGATCATCCCTCTTCTCCACCTGCCAGGACTATACATTAGGCCTACCTGATCTAAACAACTTAATTTGGAGTTGGTTGCGTTAAGTTTAATCTAGAGAGATTTTCTAGGCAGCAGGCAGTTAGGTGTGTGAGAGCAGCTGCACAGATGTGGTTAAGAACCTAATTTTGAGCTCTAGGCTATGGTGCTGCTATCTGAGGTTGGCATTTTGCCTGTGATTTGGGCAGGATTTGAACCATCAGAGACGATGCCTGGAGGAGAGATCGGGCCGTCTGCTCGCCGAAAATCTCCAGCTCAGGACTGATGTGGACACCCTCGCACAGCTTGTTCAACAGGCACAGCGAACCCACAGCCTTGATGTAAGTCCTCTTCCTTGCTTATATGTCTGTGGTGTGTGTGTGTGTGTGTGTGTCTGTGTGAGAGAGAGTGACTGTGTGTTTGTGCACACACTTTTGTGTATGGTATGTATGTTTTCATGCGTGTGATTGTGTGTGTGTGTGTGTGCTCTGCATGTGCGTGCGTGTGTGTGTGCCTGTGTGGGTGTGTGTCCCTGCCTTTCTCTCAAAGTCAGGGGACTGTCCACTCCCCCTCATTCATTTTTCTGAACTCATTTTCCGCCCGTGAGCGTGGGATTTTTAATTCCGACTTCACCTTGACTTGTGGCCTATGGGCGCCAAGGGGGTTAGTGGGGGCGGGAGGGGGGGATCAGCAGCCTTCGCTTTGATCCAGTCTCTCGGCGTCAAGCTCATTTCCCAGCATCCCTCATGCCGGAAGCCAGCGAACGAATGAGCAGACAGACGGATGGGTGTGTGAGGCCGCTCCGCTTTACCTTGCTTGTCCGGAGGGGCTTTGTCTCACGCTGGTGTAGTTTATCAAGTGCCACCACACACACACACACTCACACAGCCCTCTAATTCTTTGTTTTTTTTTCAGTTTTTTTATCATACCCATGTTTTTCCAGAGCATGTGATTGTGTCAGTAGGAGATGTGGCGTGGCTTAGTTGACAGAGGTGCAAGCTGAGACAGATGCTGCATTGATGATATGAGCCTGTGTGTGTGTGTCTGTGTGTGTGTGTGTGTGTGTGTGTGTGTGTGTGTGTGTGTGTGAGGGGATCTCCTGCCACACCAAAGCCCAAACATCACCCCTGATAAGTGAAAACAAGCACCAACACCCAGCTCCTGAAAGACAATAGCATAGAAATTCACCTGCATTGACTGTGGGGGGAGAAAAAAACAAACCAAAAAACAAACAGGAAAGCATAGATGCATGATGAACAAAACTCTGTCACATTGCCAGAGTCTTGTCTGTTCCACTGAGGTGGTTTGTTTATATAATTATTTGCTGAGGTGTTTGAGATTTCCACACGGCGTTGTGTGGCTTGACTGGGAGCGATCTTCAGTGTTTATTATTTTTGGACAGCGTGACTTCGCTGCGTTCAGCGGGTGCCTGTCCCACAGCATGCTGGGTCAGCGTGAGCGCTGACAGCTCTCTGGCGGGTGCCGTCCACACGGCATCACGACGGGCACCGTGGGGGAGTGGCAGGCAAGAGGGGGCATTCACCCGTCAGTGCTACCCAGCGCACCCATACTGTGCCATGCTACTGACACCAGAAAAAATATTTCCTCTTGCTTTTGTTTTTGTTTTTTTTTGGTTGTTGTTTGTTAGCTTGTTTGTTTGTTTCTACTTTTTTTCCTTTTTTTTTTTTTAAAAGTCCTTCGGTATCTTTTGACAATTCACTCTGTGTGCATGTGTGTAAGTACTGCACAAAGAGTGGGAAAGGGAAAAACGTTGGCATGAGAAGAACGATGGCATGTTTATTGTCTTTTTCAAAGTCGTTGTTTCTCTTTTGACAATTAACTGAGCATGTACGTACAATTTAAGCACCATACTATACAGAGAGAGAGAGAGATAGAGGGGAGAGAGAGAGGAAGTTGAAAAATGGCAAATCAGTGAGAGGACCTAAGGCTGCAAAAGCCAGCCTGCCTGCCTGCCTGCCTGGCAGAGCTGCAGAGCTCTGCTTGCTAAATGAGCCAGACCTCTGGCCGCACTCCCATTAGCTAAGACAGAGCTGCTCCGCTGTGTGCTACGCTAACGCTACGCTGTGCTGTGCTGTGCACTTCACTTCAGCTCGGTGCGGTGCGGTAAGTGCTAAGACAGGAGTGATGAGTGCCCGCGCGTGGGAGGGGGAGGTTGGAAGGTCACTAGCGTAGGCTAGGCTAACACTGTTGTTAATGACTTCCTTTTGAGTGATAATTGATCAGCTTCATTACCATATTAAGTCCGTAATCCCGTGTCGCTGAGGTAAGAGGAGTGGTGGGGGAGGAGGGGGGGCTACGCATAACGAATGCCCTGTTTGATTTTTGAAATAATGAGCTAATTAGACTAATTAAAATCAATAGAGGTGCCAATACAAGGTTAGGCATCAGCCCGGCGGTGTCTATCTGTGTTTAGCAAAAGTCACCGGCGGAGTGGAAAGCGTAGGGATCTAACGTTGATTTATGAGCCCTTGACGGTCGTTAGTTAGAATAAATTGCTTGTAGGAGCAGAGACAGCATTATTCACGTGCGAGATACTAAGTGCACTGTAAGGTCAGCAATAAGGGCAAGCTTACATATGTAGTTGTATGCCCTTGTAAACCTATGTTAATATATCAGGTCAGGGTGCTGCTGGATGGCCCAGTGTGCTGGATCTCCCAGTGCACAGTGTGAGAGCACAGCAGCTCTTTTTTATTATTGATATTATTATACAGTTGCTGTGGGGGGATTGCAAGTACTATAACTAATATGACTAAAAGAGCGTATTTGCCTAAGCTGTGGCTGAGATCATTCACTATGGCGTGGCACCAATTTCAAGGTGCTTCCAACAGCAGCAGAAATTTTGCTGATATGCAGCGTGCACAATCTCGTCAGGCTCTCTCTGCCTGAGTGTGCGCTGTGAATTTTTAATTTAAAGGCTGCTGTGGTTACCTGCTAAGGTTGCAGTCAACCCACCAACCCCCCTTTCCCGCCCCCCATGCGAAGATGGCCCGCAAACAAAGAGAAGATGTGAGTGGAATGGTCCTCTGTCAGAGTGGTTCTTTTCGTGCGCTCTGTTTGCACAGGCCTCTGATGAAAGTGGGGTGGGTGACTCGTGCCTCCCTCCGATGCCATTTTCAGTGCATCCTTTCTTTTTCTTTTGTTTTCCCCTCCCTCTCTCTCTCTCTCTCTCTCTCTCGCGTGCTCTGTCTTTCCCTTTCTTTCTCTTTTCCTCTTTCTATTCCTCTGTGTCTCATTGGAGGTGAAGGGTGGAATATTATGTAAAAATCCTGACTATTTCTGACAGGACGGATGATGGGGGAAAAAAGGCGGCACCGTTGTTGGACCACCGCTGACCTAAATTCCAGCATTAATCTAAGATGTCAGCGTCGCAACCTTGACTCTCCATTTTTTTTTCCTGCCGCAGAGAGAGAAAGACGAAGGTTATTCCTCTTCCTCGCCTGCACTCTAGGGCAGTGGCTGTCTGTCGCCGAGACACCTCCTTGACTGTTCTCGCTCCCTTTTCCAGATTTCACTCGCATTAGTCCTCAGAGTGATTTCGCATCGCAGAAGTAATTTGTGGGATGCAGCATCTATGTTTTTGCCTGTGTTATATATGAGCACAGCACTCCAACTGCAGGGGTTGTGTGTGTGTGTGTGTGTGTGTGTGTGTTTGTTTGTGTGTGAGGGTGTGTGTTGTTGACTTTTACGGTAGGGGCAGCTGACCATTATTTTAATAGTATTTTTTTTTTTTTTTAGCCTAGCACACTGGCTTTAAAGATGGAGTGGTGTTTGTGCCAGCCTTAGCCATTCCTCTAACAAATTAGTTTACTGTGGTCATAACCTTCAAAAAGCTCATTACCATAAATTGCATGGCTTTTCATAGAGGCTGCAGGAGGCATTGACGGATCACAGACAAGACCTTACTCAGGACAATCAGGCCTGCTTGTAAATTAGACCCAGCCCCCGTTTCCCATACATTCTTAATCAGCTAATGTTTTTTATTTTTATTATTAATCCCCACCACCACCACCTCTGATTTATCTAAAGGCTCTGAATTCACACACACTCTTATATTTGGGCCCCCCCCCCCTCCGCTCCCCAGTCGTGGGTATATATATATTTTTTCCTTTTGTCATGCCCTGGAGGGGATGGTGGGGGCAGAAACATGCATATGTACTTAGGAAATTGCATTTTCAATGGATTGGCTCACAGTGTAGACACGGCAGGCTCTGCCTGATATCAGACATTATTCACACTTCAAGAGAACATTAGGGGAGACCTGGCCCCTTTTTCCCCCCCAAAAGTGACCCTAATGCCTGAGCTATGTGCCTCATATATGCGCCTCATGAGGGGGGCGACCTGTCTTTAGGTTAGGGAGCAACTGCTCACCTATTGGGGCTTGTGTTGATGGATAGTGTCAGTGTCACGTCTCTCTCTCTCTCTCTCTCTCTCTCTCTCTCTCTCTTGCTCTTTCTTTCATTTTCTGTCTATCTCTTTTCTCTATTTCTCTCTCTCTGCAACCGCATGACTGGCGTGGTGGTGGCCAGAAAAAGAGAGAATGCAGCATGACTTTTGAATGGTTAAGGGAGATATAATTTCAAAGGACTGAAATCCCCCCCCCCGACCCCTTCATCCTCACCTTCACTGTGGCCTCCATCAGCGATGCCGTGGCAACTGGAGCACGCCGAGGTGAGCGGACGGAGCTGAGGTGGAGCGAGAAGCGTGCCGGGGGCGGGGGTGGCGGATGGGGGGGGGGGGGGTGAAGCCTCTTCTCCTGTGAGATGCATCTCTCCACTCTCTCCAGTCAGGTGGAAACAGAACGCAGCTATGGAGATGTGGTCTGCACCACGCATCCCACTCTCCTGTGAGCTGAAGGGAGACAGGGGAGCTGTAACCAGGAGGCTCAGTACATGGCGTCCTCCTTGGCGGATCAGCTGAGTGAAAGTTAGCTACAGCAAGGGAAATATATATTAATGCGTTTATTTATTTCTTTACTTGACCTAGAAATAAAAATCTGTGTCCATATCTTTGTCCACAAGTGCTGTGGCTCTTTGGCTCACGTTGGGTTCACATTGATCAACCCGGCGTTGGGTTCCTTAAGCGGAACGTTCCGCAGCGCGGCCTGCATGCCTGGCGACGGGCTCTTATTATGTCCTCTGCGTGCCGTTGAGTTCCTCCTGCACGTAAGGCTGAGCTCCGCTCTGACCGCGTCTGCCTCTGTCTCGGCCACCTCCGCCACAGCCAGAGCCTCTCCACTGTAATATCACTCCTGCACGCTCACTGGGCAGGTGTCACACCACTTCCCCTCACTTAATTAGCCTCTGACACACACACACACACACACACACACTCATATGTGCACACATACATCAATATACAGCATACAGGTGCGCACTCACGCACACACAAAAAAAGATGCACACATGCGTGTGCACACAACCACAAAAAGACACACTGCATACCTTTTAGCTCACCGAACCTTTTCTCTATTCTCTTGCTTTCAGCGGCTTCTTTTCATTTCTCCCCGGCACCTCGGTGGAATTAAATTTAGTCTTCTCTGCAGCTACCTGCTAAAGGATATAGCATCCAAGGATGAACATGTCAGCGCTGTAATTAAACATATTTTTGTTTGTACACACACTCCCACTCTCAAAATATTTGTTGTGAAAGCAGGTATTAGTTTCAGAGACCATTAGGAATCATTATTTTCATTTGCCTTTTGGCATGCATGTATGTGTGTGTGTGTGTGTGTGTGTGTGTGTGTGTGCACGTGTGCATGTGTGTGTATGTTTCTGTCAGGCTGTCTGGTGGCAGCCTATAGTATGGTATTTGCACCATGTTTTTTTTTTTCCTCTCTCCTATTCAGCTAGTTAACTGTGACAAGGTTGTCCATGAGCAAATGGTATTTCCCTTGTTTGCTGAGATGGGCATCGCAGACGTTGGAATTGCCCTGGAATCACTCAACCATTAGAGAGAAATAATAGCCCCGAGAAAGAAGCCCTCATCTTGGGGATCATACATAAAATATTAGGTTTCTTTTAATGGACCTTCCCTATCTCCACAGATTGGACCCCAAACCGAGGGTGCCTTCCTCCCCCAACTAATGCACTTGGTGGGGAGAAGTTGTTTATGGGTCCTGCAGTTCATAAATGCACAAACACACACACACACACACACACACACACACACGCATACATACATACACACACACAAAGATGCACTCACACACACTCGTTCTCTCTTTCCCCCCTGACTATGCCACACACGAAATGTGAGCCACTTGAGTACAAGACCACTCACATGGTGTGTGTGTGTGTGTGTGTGAGTATGAGGGGATGTGGTGTGTAGTATGTGTGTGTGTGTGTGTGGGGGGGGCAGACTCCCTCTGCTGAAAGCGCTCCAGAAACAGGTCATGAAGAAAAATGGTGGCGATGGAGCGGTGACTTGACCTGTGAGTAATTAGCATCCCCATCGATTTCCTCTTGCTGGAGTGACCCCTGTCACAGTACCCTTGAAGTGCACACTTTGCTATATTTCACCAACATGGCCCGCGTGGAAGCCACAACTCTCTCAAGACGAGACAGGACAAGGATGCTCTCCTTTATGCCTTTTTCAAGCTTTTTAGGGGAGGCTAGAGAGCAGAGGAACAGTGTGTGTTTTGTGTGTGTTTGCGTACATTTCCGTGTGTGTGTGTGAGAGAGAGAGAGAGAGAGAGAGAGAGAGAGAGAGAGAGAGAGAGAGAGAGAGAGATAATACATGGGTTTGTATGTGTGTGTGTGTTGTGCATTTCTGGGTACTGTATGTGTGTATGTACTTATGTTTGTCAATATCTGTGTGTATGTGTGTGTGTGTGTGTTTCATCGTCAGCTGTGCACTTAAGAGCAGGATGTTTTTTTTTTCCCTTTCCTGGCTCTCTTCCTCTCTGAGATCTAACTGTAGTGCATCTGTGTTGTGTAACACCCCAAACTGACAAATGTCTCCCCCTGTATCACAAGGCAGATTTTTATAAGAGCCAAGATGGACATAGATAAGGGCCCTGATCAAATTAAAACAGCCGTCCGTTGGACCCAGAGTTGACCTCAAAAGCCCCGGGTCCTCGTCCAACCAGGATGGGTCAGAAAAGTTCACGCCAGAGAGGTCAAAATAACTCCTTTCAGGACAAGATGCCTCACCAAGTCAGCAACTGCGTCAAAGTCCTTATTAAATCGCAGAGATGAAACCGATGCATATCCAAATTCTATTATGATGATTATATTTTGGTGAAGCGTTTCTTTTTCTGCGGGTGCAGTGACGGGCTATTTTGAGCAGGCTGTGATGTGTTTGTTCTGTCAAACTAATTTAAGTCTGCTGATCACACACAGGCCTCTTGTTCCTGCTTTGTGATTTCAGTGGTCCTGAATGTGACTGTAGTAAAACCCGTCGCTAGTGAAATATTTGTCCATAGCCATAATGAAGATTAGGTGTTGTATTTGTTCATAATACGTTCAGAAATATATAAATATGAGTTTATGAATTTATCTGTCTGAATGTGTAACACTGCCTGAAACATGACCAAGATTGGTAAGATTATGAAGCATGTTGGACAGATAATTATTAAATTTTTCTTTTTACTTTACAGATTACTGGGGTTAAACTACACTCTGCGTATGTGGAGAGAACACTTCAGCCCGCAACAAGAGACCAGTAAGTAATTTACAATTATGAGCTTTATGTTATATTCTGTTGTCATATGTTTTGTGTAATCGTGATTCTCTAGTATGCCTTTACCTTGGTAAAGATGTGGAAGTGTGCACCATTTTGTTTTTAGATTTTGCGTATCGTATGAGCCCTGTGCTATTTTGGTACCACCATCACTGAATCAAATTATGAAGCACAGCGCTATGGAATCCAGGATAAGCAGTCGTAGGATGTAGGAAGCATGTATGCATGTATGGCTTCCTAATCCGCTCTGACATCTTATTTTGTCCTGGTAATGTGTTGGAGCGGCTCATTTTTGTCCCCTTCCATTTGAAGTTACCATCCAAGGCCCCATTTACATGTAGTAGCGACACAAAAACTTTCTTTTCCCCCGAGCGAAAGTTACCTGACAACCACGTTCATCATACACTCTGCGCCGCGTTGATGAGGGAGCGTGAGTGAAATGAAATGTAACCCCCTCCTCAGCTTACACACACACACACACACACTCACTCACAGACAAACAGACACACACACACTCTCTCACACACACTTAGAGGAGTTGGTATGGTTCCTTAGGGAGGAACTGTGTTCAAAGAGGAGAGTGGAGAACGGGGGGCCCTTCTTCCCGCCTGCGGAGGCCTCCCAGCAGGGCCACAGGAAGTGGGTTCAGACACCACGCTTACGGCTTGGGGGGGGCTGGGGTGGGGTGGGGGTAATAATGATAACAGCACCAGTAAATCATGTAAATAGGAAGTAAATAAATAAAAAAATAAACAGAAACACAAGGCTTCTGCCTCAGTGCCATCAGCCTCCACTTTAAAAGGGACAGATTGAAACGATTCTCTGGGGTTGCATCTCTGCGTTGGGTGATGGAAGCAGAACCCTCTCTCTCTCTCTGTCTTTTTCATTATTTATTTGCTTTGTTTATCTGTATATTTATTTATATATTTACTCGCTGCAGGAAATAGTTGAAATAAGAAATTGTGAATTTTTTGATGTCAGAAGTTAGTTATATATTTTTTAATATCTATATTTCCGCCATCCCCTACGAAGGCTCTTCAACAGTTTTTTCCCCTTATTTTTCATCTTCTCCAGCTGGGCTTGTACACACTTATGTAAACTAGCATTATTTTTCATTCCTGAGTTAGGAGTTGTGTCTCTGTGTGTGTGTGTGTGTGTGTGTGTGTGTGTGTATCTGTGTGAGAACAAAATGTGTGCATGAGAAAGAGAAAGAAAGATAGAGTGAGGAAGAGCAAGATATACTGTAGAGGGTGAGGGAGGGAGAGAGAAAGAAAGAGAGAGAGAGAGAGAGAGAGAGAGATAGAGGGAAAGAGAGAGTACTAGTCAGAGGACACGGGGGGGGAGAGAATGGACTTTTCCTGCATGTCATTGTTAGAGCTCATTGTGCCCTGCCGAGTAATTAGCAGGGCAGGGAGTGCTGGGCGCATTCCTGCGAACAAGGATGCTCTCAGCCGGACACAGTAGAGGGCATTCATTCGGGCGCTGCCTCCTCTCCCTGCCACCCCGAGGAGCCAGTGCTGCACTGCCCCTCCACTGAGGGGAG
>JASCQY010000057.1:5441634-5457214 GCA_030264315.1 Sardinella tawilis | reverse complement strand
TGTCTGAACCCCTGAATTTGCACACAAAACCCTCATCAGTGTTTCATGTCAGTTAGATTGGGGGGGGGGGGGGGGTATAACAGCCAAATGCAATTTCCATAAGAAAAAAAGTGTGAAGTTTAAGATCTAGGTCTAACCTAATCTTTCCTGTACAAAAAAGGGAGAAAATACGGTGATATATGTTTATTTTTGCCACTATGCAAATGACTATCTGTTTAACCCCCAGCAACCAAATTGAACAAAAACTAAAAAAAAAATTATAAAGAAAAAAATGCATAGCTAAACATAACTGCTTGTGATGGGTTGCAATTAATCTCCTCGACTTTTATCTGCAGATTTGCTAAGCAAACAACACAGCCATTAATTTCAGCCCGGGTCCTGTTTCTGCCCGACATCTGGCTTTAGTTTACTGTGAAAACTTTCTCTCTCTGATCTCATATGTTGAACTACTGTAACTTTGCCACTGTCCATTTCCTGTGGAACAGGAAAAAAAAAAGAACAAAAAAGGAGGAGGGGTGGGCGGTGGGGTGGGGGAGAGAGAGAGCGAGAGAGAGAGAGAGGCAGAGTTGAAGAACAATAATAGCTTTTTGTTCCTGAGACGTCTCTGCATTAGCACAGCTGAACAAATAGGTCCTGCGCCCTGTTTGAAATAACTCCTTCCATGCCGCCTGTTTAGAGTCATGCAAAGTCTCGAGACATTTATTGCCTCACCAGCTCTCGACCAGGCAATAGTTTTCATTTGGAACTAACAGGGAGGTTTAAAAATCTACGTATTTGTTTAAATCGATGTGGCTGAGCATTCCTCTCTGGGCGTGAAGGCTGCGTTGGCCAGGGGGTTCGCCATTCTGGCTCCAGCCCAAAGGGCTTTTGTCCGAGCGGCGCTACACTAGTAAGGAAAAGACAAAGACAACTAAAGGCTGTGTTTTGTTTAAGCAATCTCGGCCTCCATTAGATGGGAAGTAAAAGCATAGCTGTCTGTGTGTGTGTGTCTGTGTCTGTCTATTTGTGTGTGTGCGTGTGTGTGTGTGTGTACTGTATGTGTGTGTCTGGCTGTCTGTACACACACAGGCACACAGGCACGAATGTGTGTGTTTATCAGAGAGAGAGAGGGAGAGGGAGAGTGTGTGTGTGTGTGTGTGTCTGTGCTTGCGTAGGCACACAGGCATGAATGTGTGTGTTTATCAGAGGAGCGGGTTATGGGGATGATAATTTGGCGGCTGTGAGGTTAGTGCGCCCCAGTGGACAGAGACAATGGCGGAGGCTCGCAGCCATAGCTAGGCGGTGGAGGGGGCCAGGATGGATTCCATTCATAGCTGCGTCCAAACTACCCACAATCCTCAGCCTGAAGGTTGCTGGAACCAGAGGCCCCATTATTGGCAGAGGGATGTTCCCCAGATGTTCTACACAAGTGCCTGACCTCTCTCGGTATTGTTTTGCGTTCACGATAGCATAACTATGCAGTTGGCAATGAGACAGTCAATTGAGGGCAGGTAATTGCAGTGTAAACATGCTTCCATAATCAAAGGTAATATACTGTATAAGGCATTCAGTAAAATTAAATAAAAAATGTATTGTGATTATCGTTAGGCCATGAGGCTACAGTACTGTATATTTGGAGGGAGCCAGAAAGCAAAAAAAAAAAAAAAAAGAGTGAAAATGTTCCGTGCTCTCACAAACTAACATGTCATAAAAAGTGTTTCTAAATCAAGGTTAAATAAATAGATAATTTGAGTTGCCGTACTGATTGAATTTCAACCTGACATAACTTAAAGAGCATGGTAATTCTTTCTGCATCACACCATGAATATTTAAAATGTGTTTTCCCCCCTCAATAAACTTTTTGTTTGTTTGTTGCTATCAACCACCTCACACACACACACACACACACACACACACACACACACACACATATACACACACACTTCCCCCACCACGTCCCGTTCTCTTCTGTGTCTTTATCGCTTGACTGTGCGTCAACTGGGATTGTGACTGTCATCTTTTTGATGTGAGAGGAGAAGCGGGTGGGGAGATACGCCGAGACAGATACGCGGTGATTGATTTAAAAATACCTGCCTCTTGATTTTGTTTGTTTGGTGTCTTTCCTGTCCGTAATCGCAGCGCTTTTTCCCCGCTCACTTTTTCCTGTCGGAAAGTTTGGGAGTGATTGACCCAGTTGGTGGGTGTTGGGACTGCGCCTGTCTCCACTGTGACACAGACTCCTTAAGCAAATAATCAACAAAGGCTGCTTGTCTGTCATTTAAAACAACACACCTTGCCACGAATGATGCACAGTTCACAACCCACAGATTCCTCTGGTGGAAGAGATTTGCCATGTTTTGCCTGCAGTAGTGCACTCACTTGTGCCTTATTTTCAATTAGGCCCTAATGCTCTACACTCAGTAATTGATTTGTGAAATGGACTTCTTTTGGAAGTCAGTATTATTTACATGTGAACATTTACAGCTGCCTCCACTGACAGTTCCGTAACTATATAACCAGAAGTGCAGTTTTTGACACAATTCATTTTTCCCCATAATTACATTGGAGTATTTTTATATTTATTTTTTATTTTGTAAGATTTTATATCGTCTGCTGCAATCTCATAATGCTGTATCACTGTATCAGCACATGAATTTGCACCTCCTGTTGACCAGGCAGTATCTGTAATCTCTTTTAGCCATATGCACAAGGTTAGCTTTCCTCCTGGGGGGTTCTTAATGACATGTAATGTGACATTTAATTTCAATCATGATGCCTCCGAAAGGTAACATGTAAACGCGGTGTATCCCGCCGGTAAAAAGGCGTAAAGCCGTGTTGTTTCCCCGCACCGCGGCGACCGGGGCCGCACCTAATGCGGTGTAAAAGCTGATTTCCTCTGAATCTTTCATGAGGAGGCCGCATCTCACTCGCTGGGTCGCTCTCTCTCTCTCCCCCCTCCCTCACTCCCTCCCTCCCTCTCTCCCTCTCTCACTTCGGGGGCGGCGCATGCCCCTCACCTCCGCACCTCTCTTCTTTTCCTCTTCCCTCCCTCTCTCTCTCTCTCTCTCTCTCTCTCTCTCTCTCTCAGTCTGTTTTCCCCGGCCTTCAGACACGCTTAACGTCAGCCGCCTGAGCAGCCGAGCGCGGCCGCTGTCGGCCCTGTAAAACGACGCCACAATGAGCCTGTTAAATGTGCTCAGTGAGAGGGGAACACAATATATTATGCATGCATGAAATGTACAAACACAAAGGAATTATGCAGCACAGATATGATACACTTCCTCCTAACAGCCTTTTGATGCAGCCTGGGAACCATTTGAACTGCTGCATTTTTTTTTCTTCTCCCCTTTTGCTTGGCCACTGGCAACATAATACCAGCATCTAAGAAGACTTCTTTGTAGCATAACAGATGCCTAGTTTATATTTTTGGAGCTTACCAAGCCGATGTGTTTGCTTTAATTTGTTTCTGATTAAACCAAGCTGTTTGCCTTTTTTTCCCCCCCTGTATACTTACAAAGTCAGACTTTGGTGATAGTCATAGTACAATGTAACAGCATCAGACATGCTCCCTGCTTAAAGTGGATTGCCTGGCCCCCTCCTTTATTTGTTATTATTATTTTTAAGCTGGCTATGCATAATGTAAATGATCAATCCGTCTCGAATCCTGCTTCTTTCTCCTCAGCTTTCATCACCAATGGCGTGGGTGTGTGTGTGTGTTGCTGGGGCCAAGGCATCAAACACTGACAGATGACCAATGCAAAAACATTTAAGGGCTGTAAGCATTGATCTCGATTATGTTTGTACAGGCCACAAAAGCAATTATTCTCCGAATATAGCTCTGAAAAAAGACAAAAAAAACACAAAGATCGACAGAAGGGGGAGCACGAAATGCAGGCATTATTGCGAGTGGCAGATATAAACGAGCAGTGCAGGTTGACTTTGTGACGTTATAATGAAAAGAGCCGCGCCGACGCCAATAATGAAATCCTGACGCGCGTCAGCGTGGCGGCCGAGTCCCGCCGTCATCTCATCAGCGTCGACGGGGGCCCAGGGAACGGGACGAGGAAGAGGAAGAGGAGGAATCTGGTGCCAAGTTGCCTTCTGCTCCGTCATCTGAAACTGTTCCTCTCGGGCCGGGGGTGAAGGTCAAGGAGCTATCTTAACTCCATCAATCCTGTGGACAGTTACAAACGACCTTTCACTTTCCATAAGACACTCAATATGCTGAACTGGAGGTGTGTATGTGTGCGTCATGTGTATGCGTGTGTGTGTGTGTGTGCATGTGTGTGTGTGGTGTAGAGTTGGAATGGGAGATAAGATACATTTTTCTGTGTTTTTGAAAGAAAGGAAAATAAGAGGCTTCAGCGATGTTTATGGCTTGCAAGGGTGTGGGACGCACTGAGAACTCTCCAAACGCTTCAGTCCCTTTCGCGTGCGCTGATTGAAGCTAATGTCTCATTAAAAGAAACTGACTCGCGTTCGGCAAAGCAGAAGATTGAAGATGTTATTGAAAGTCGAGATGAACTCTCGGCATATAAAGAGGCTGATTAGACAATGCGCCCTTAAAAACACACACAGACACACAAACAAAAGGAGAGTGACACTTCAGACCAGGCGTAATAACACATGCAGCACACACACACACACACACAGACACATATCTGTTGTCAGGCACAAGGCTGAGCATATCTGGTATAACTCAATAATGTGTTTTCATTCAGACCTTAATGAATTTGAAAAGTTGAATATGATGGGAAAAATGTTAAGCCTGGAATGAGTAATTGTCTTCTTATTGAGATGAGTCATTCCTTTTTTGTTGTTATGTTTTGTTTCATTTTGTGCTTGTATTCATGTGTGTGTGTGTGTATCTGTATGTGTGCCTTTGTCACTGCATATGTCACCATGTGTGTTCTGGCATCTGTGTGTGTGTGTGTGTGTGTGTGTGTGTGTGTCTGTGTGTCTGTGTGTGCGTGCCTGTGTGTATATGTGTGTGTGTGTGTGTGTGTGTGTGTGAGACTGCTGACATCCCTCATGCACACGGGCTGTATTTGTCTGCTTTCAGATACAGCGGAAAGACAACAAGCTCAGCACACTGCAGAAGGAGCTGCAGGAGTTTAAAAAGCAGCACTCCGACTTAAAAAAAGAGGTAGAAGATCATGAATGCACCGTATTATTTTTATACCTTATGCTTTCTTTGACATCTGTCAGGCTTTATAGATAGAATATTTCAGGTGTATTGTGTTTTTGTGTTGAATTTGCAATTTTTAGAGTGAACAATAGTTCAGGCTTCTCTGGTGCCGAAAATTCAGTTCAGTTGGGATGTTGCTCCGTTATGTTACACTGTTAGTGTAAATGTAAGTGGAAACAAGTGTCAATGATAAAAAAGACCCATCGAGTGCCAAGGTTGATTGGGATACCACATGCAGTACAGTGCAGTACCTTTCGTCATGTAAATACAGTATTTTCTCCTGATGTGTCCTCATAAGACAAACTTACTGTGAGGTAGCTGGCAGTTGATTGCTTGAGATGCATTTTGCCCCAAGTTGAAGCAACAAAGATATTTGTAAAACTGGTAAGCTTAGCTACATAAAAAGCAGGCCAACCTTTCAAACATCTTCCAGAGCTTTATTGGCAAATCTAGAACATGCTGTCGGATATTGTTAGCCATGTTGTCATGTGCTGTGAAAGGGTTTTCTTGTGTGTTTGTCTGTCATTCATGTGTCCATAGATATTTCCCCCAAAACTAAATGTGAAGATGCTACCCAAGCTAATTGCCCTATCTAATCTAATCTAATCTAATCTAATCTAATCTAATCAAATGATAGCTCTAATAGTGTCAGATTATGGCATAGTGCAGCAGGGCCATTGGGTGCCCTGATAGACACTCAGAGAAAGTCCTCAAGCGTCAGTGCCTGCACCTCTTTCCCACCAGCATGAGGCCACCGTGCACAAGCTCCAGGAGGATGTGGCCGACCTGACGGCCGAGACCCAGCAGCGCTCACACGACCTCGGCAGCCTGAGCGCGGAGAGGAGCCGCCTAGACCTGGAGCTCGCAATCATCACCGAGAAACACCGCACCGCCCAACACGAGGTGGAATTACTCGCAATGTTACATATTATCTAAAGAGAATTAAACTGATGCTCACACAAGAAGATGGTACAAAGCTCATTCGACAGCTCTGAATCACTTCATATAAGGCATACATACACACACACACACACACACACACACACATGCACTGGTTCATTTTGCACCAATACAAGTGAGAAACCTGAACGCAATTGGCTCAAGACAAGGTGTAGATTGTGACTGCTGCAGGAGGCCTCAGTAATCAGAGCCAAACCAGCATTTCAGGATTTGCTGAAAGTTTCCGTTTGCATCCCATTTAGTTTGGCTTTGTGAGTTTGGACGGTGTGTTTGTGTGTGTGTGTTCTGGTTGGTCTACAGGTGAGCTGTCGAGATCAAGTGATTCTGCACATGAAGACAGAATTAAGAGCCATCGAGGAAAGACATCAAGGAACACAAGAGGAGGTGAGAGATGGAGAGAGACAGAGAGAGAGAGAGAGAGAGAGAGAGAGAGAGAGAGAGAGAGTGAGCATGACAGAATGATGGACAGACTGAAAGAGAGAGAAAGAGAGAGAAGAGGGAGAAATGAAATGGTAGGTGTCAGTGTGATTGTGTATGTGTGTGTGTGTGTGTGTGTGTGTGTGTGTGTGTGTGTGTGTGAGAGTGCAGCCAGTGAGCAGGTGATTTAGAAAGTGTGTGAATGATTGGGCAGGTGTGTGAGGGAGAGAAAGAGAGTGAGTGAGCGAGTGAATGAGAGAGTTAGGGAGTGAGGTGAGTGAGTGGGCTTGTCAGGTGTGTGTTTCTGTGTGTGTATACGACTGGGTGTGTTTGTTTGTGTGTGTGTCTATATTTGTGTGTGTGTGTGTGTGTGTGTGTGTGAGGAAAGGAGGGAGGAGGAGGCGCGTGTCCGCGCCACTCTGGCAGTGGAGCAGCTGCCACCCATCTGTTTACCCCCTCATGAATAACACATGAGCCGTCTGTTTGGAGAGATGCAGAATCATTTTCAATATTTAGCAGGGTCATGAATACGGATGACACTGACGTCAGTCTGAGTGTGCCTGTGTGTGGGTGTGTGTGTGACAGTGTGTGTGTGTGTGTGTGTGTGTGTGTGTGTACGTATGCCTGCGTCTGTTTGTGTGTGTGTGTGTGTGCCTGTGCCTGCATCTGTTTGTGTGTGTGTGTGTGTGTATTTGTCTGTGTGTGTGTGTGTGTCTGTTTGTGTGTTTGTATGTGTGTCTGTGCCTGTCTGTGTGATGTGTGTGCGCATGTGGCACGTGTGTGTGTATATGTATATGTATGTGTATATGTGTGTGCACACCTGTGTGTGTGTGTTGGGTATTCCATTGCAAATGCATATGCACAGCTCAGTTTGCCCATTGGTGTAGTATGTTTTTGTACAAATGTTTTTTTACGTGTGTGTGTGTGTGTGTGTGTGTGTGTGCATTCATGAATTCATGCTACAACAGGCATTAACATAACATTTTAAGAGATTAGTTCAGAGTGCATTTTAAAAAGGTATAGCGTGGAGCTGTCCTCCATGCTTTGTATTCACACTTGAACCAGGTGGTGTATGACAGCTTTTTGGCCACATTCAGTGCATGCATTCAAAGTGTGAATGCAAATGTGTGTGTGTTTTTTTTTTTTTCTATTTTTTTTTTTTTTCATATATCTGAACATGTGTTGACTTCAGGGGAGGCCCTATCGGTTAATGTGCTTTGCAAATTTTGTTAACCACTTCCTTCATGTGTAAAGGAGGCCTGTCTTTGGCTTGAATTGCATTTAGAGTTCATTTTAATTGCATGGGACTTGTGTATGTGTGTGTTTTTGTATGTCTTTGTGTGTGTGTTACTGTGTGTCTTTTATTTGGCTTGAATTGCATTTAGAATTCATTTTAATTGTATAGGACTTCATATTTCAATTTTGATTGTGTGTGTGTGTGTGTGTGTGTGTTAATTTGTGTATATATATAATTTCTGTGAGTGTATCTATGTGTTTATTTGTTTGTTTGTTTGTTTGTGTGTGTGTGTTTATAATTTCTGTGTGTGTGTTTATTTATTTGTTTGTCATTGTGCATGTGTATTTATCATTTCTGTCTGTGTTTGTATTTGTGTTTGTGTATGTGTGTGTGCGCATGTGTGTGTGTGCGTGTGTGTGTCTGAAGCTGGTGGCTCTGGAGGCAGAGGTCAGCAGGCTTAATGAGGTTGTGAGCAGGCAGAGAGAGCAGCTCGGGGAGGCGGAGCAAAGCTGTCGCCAAGCTCACCTATGCCTGCAGCAGGAACAGCAGGACAGACAGAGAACTCACAGCCACCTACACAGCACCCAACAGCAGGTACACACACACACACACACACACACACACACACACACACACACACATGCACACAAACAGCCCCAAATACACACACGCAATACACAAATACACATGTATTATTTTACACACACAGATATACACATGCCAGATATAACAATACAGAGAATAAGAAAAGGACTTGCTCATGTATTGCACTCATACACTCATACACACAGTCGCACACACTTGCGCATGTGCACGCACGCACGCACACACACACACACACACACACACACACACACACATGCACACAAACAGCCCCAAATACACACACGCAATACACAAATACACATGTATTATTTTACACACACAGATATACACATGCCAGATATAACAATACAGAGAATAAGAAAAGGACTTGCTCATGTATTGCACTCATACACTCATACACACAGTCGCACACACTTGCGCATGTGCACGCACGCACACACACACACACACACACACAATATACAACACAATATATACATGTATTCTTTCACTCAGACACTCATACACATACTCACACACTCAAACACACACACACAGACACAGACACACACACACACAAATTAAATACACACATGACAAGTACACTTCTGTGAAAATGTATAATATTGAATATCCCAAAATGCAGAAGCAAACCTTGCAGCTATGCCTCTCCCTCTCTGTACTATACCATGCGTTCTGTTTATTTTCATTGGTTACAGTCTAGCATAGTCAATGCTACTCTCTCTCCCTCTGCATACTACAGTAGGTCTGTCTGTTGTGTTTTCCTCATGAGCTGCATACCCCTGTACTGTATTAGTTAGCTTCTCTCCCCATGTTCTCCACATACTGTAGCTAAAGAGCCAGGCGGAGTCGGCGTTGGCCCTGCGCTCGGAGCTGGAGGCCCAGAGGCAGGCCGGCCGCGCAGACGAGCAGCGCTGGAGCCAGAGGGCCTCCCTGCTGCAGGGCCAGCTGGACCAGACGCACTCCCAGCTCCGCCAGGCCCACGCCCAGGCCAGGCAGCAGCGGCACGCCCTCAAGAAGCTCAAGTGCCAGGCCGAGCAGGCCCAGACACAGCTCCAGCACGACCAGGGCAAGGTACTGTATACGACCAGGTCTACTGGCTAACAAACGTCAGGGGAGCTAGCGGTTTAAATAGCGGGCAAAGTCGTGACAGTCCAGAATAGTGTCGCCACACTATTGCCAAACTAAAGCCTTGGTTCATTTGCTTCATATGTTTGCTATTTGAATGATTTTTCAAATATGATTTTCTATACTATACTGTGTTCTGGATAAAATGTCTGTCGATTGACACAGTAAGTACATACACAATCGGTGCAGAGATGTACGTTCCGCACGATATCGTCGGAGTGACCTCTGTCTTTATGCAGGTCAAGCTCTGACGTGGGTTGTCTGGTGATCCTCCCGTATTGTTGCGTTGGTCAGCAATGCCAGGCCTGTCAGAGATAAATCACCGCTAATTGGTCTCTTTCTAAAAGGGTTTAATGCTCGGCCTTGTGATCGGGTTTATTTCGAGGGTGTCACTCGCCCTTTCGAGCTGGGACGCCACTCTCCCTGGTTTGAAACCAGCACATTGTATGGGTCATAATTGGCATACTGGGGTCACTTAAGTGCTTAATTGATTTTCAAAGTTTCCAAAGCCGAAGAACAAAGTTGGCACGATCAGGACCGGATCCAGCAAGACAATGGGTCCCCTTTGGGGATGGAGAGGCGACTCATTAGGTCATTGTGCAACCCAGCATGTGATACTGTAGTTGCAAAAAATAGCGTGATATAAAAGGATAATTAATTTAACATACAGGTCCAAAAGTCAGAAAAAAAAGTTTTTTTCTTTCCATTGCAGCTCTTTTACTGTCCCTTTTTTCTCCTCTCTCTCTCTTTTTTTTGTTTGGGTAGTGGGACAGTGAAGAGGGAACAGGAGGTCTTTTGGAGAAAAAAACAAAAAAAGTCAAAGGAGAAACACATCAAAGCCATTAGGGCCTCGCTGTCATTTCTGAATCAAAGGCGTGTTATCACATTGGCTCAGAAGAATATCAGTAGGTCAATTTCGGTGGCCCTTCAATAGAACAGTGTGTCCCGCCGAAACTTACTGGAATGTGAAAATCATCAGAGTCATATTACCTTTTTATCTTGATGATTTCATTTGACATGGAGTGGACTTAAAGTGTGTGTGTGTGTGTGTGTCATGGCCTTGTGTCAGTGTCTTTATTTTCAATTGAAGGGAAGGTTTTGATTGTGGCATCTTGAAATGTCCTGCAAGAATTCTGGAAGAATGAGCTTGTATGTATTCATGCGTGTGAGCCCGTGGCCATCATTAGGCCTGAAGAGATTTGTGGCGCAGAGGCTAGTGTCAGGAAGAGTAGGCCATGTCCCTCTTCACAGGTCATCAGGAGGTCACTCGAGAATCTCTGACTACTCTAGGCCCTTTTTGTTGTTGTTTTTTGTGTTTTTTTTGTGTGTGTGTGTGTGTGTTTCTTATTTTTATTTTTTTTGCTCGTGTTTTTTTTTCTTTTATCAAATACCTTCACCAGGTTTGTAGAGGGGTTTGTTGTATGTTGTAAGAAGATGATTCTGTAGATGATTTCTGTAGAAATGATTTCTTGATTGTCTGTAGTGTGCCCCTGTGAGCTCAGAGACCAGTGGGTCTGGAGGACTGTTGTCTTTCACCATAGTGGTCAGCACCGTTTTTAGCTGTGGTTTACATTCCGGAGGTTTCTTTTTTTTTTTCCTTTCTATTTATTATCTTCCCGGCCGTTTCAAAAGAGGATTTAGAAATCCCCACCATTCAGCGTCTCAAAGTAAGACAGAACTGCGCTTCTCTCCTGTCAGTTCAAAAGTGAAGGCTACGCTTTGTCCTGGATCCTCCCCACATCCTGACGCTTTTAGGTTTTAACACTGTTCACTATTTCTACTGTAAATCCATCTCTTTCATCAAGCACTATGAAGCTTGGAAGGTGAACCGTGTTGTTGGATTGAAATGTTGATGTTTCCTGCGTCTATTGAATTCACAAGAAAATAAAAAAAGAGAGAGGGGGGTTGGTGGAGGGGTGGAGGGGTGGGGGGGGTCTCGGCTGTAAATCGTGAAAATGAAAACATCACTTCTGCGCTGGAGCATGGATAGCAACACACAGAAGAGGCCAAGTTGCTCTCTTCATTTTCAATTCAAAACCACTGCTTCTCACCAATTTGCCCGGCAACCACAGACTCCAGGGCTGGCTCATCACTCTCAAGTCTTAAGCCGGGGAGTGGCCCCTGCGGTTTAAAGAAAATAGTTTCCTGCACTGGGAATCCTTTGTAATAAACTTTGGGTTAATCACATTTTCCCATTTGCTTTCATTAAGTTGCTTTGGTATGTTGGTTCTTTAAAGAGACTCACACTAACCGCATTTCATAGCATTTCACGCTCAAAGAGTTTATTCATGGGACGTGTCATTATTCTTACCTTCCCTGCCTTATCCCTTTTGTGCTCTAAGTCCTCCAAATGACCCAAATATGGGGAGACCTGCTGTGCGCTGTGCACTGTCGCTTTATTAGACGAAAGCCAAGTCATGGTGTTTGTGTGTGTCTGTGTGTGTGCCTGTGTTTGTGTGGCTTCTGTTTTGTGCGTGTGTTTGTGTGGCCTCTGTTGTGTATACATGTATCTGTGTGTGTGTGTGTGTGTGTGTGTGTGTTTATGCCAACAGGTGAAGGAGCAAGAGGAGAAGGTGAGGACCCTCACGGGCGAGCTGACCGCTCTGAGGCGCCAGCGCGACGACTTGCAGCAGAGGCTCGAGGACGTCGGCGCTGCCACTCAGGACCAGGACGCCGCGGCGGCCATCTTGAGGCAGAAGTACACCGTTGCCATGGAGAAGGTCCAGCAGTTCCAAGAGCAGCTGCAGGCCTCTGAAGAGGAAGTGCGCTACGCCAGGAAGCAGGTATCGGCAAGCTGTTCAGCCACAGGGCTGCTTCTCTACGCAAACACATGTACTGAACAAACACTGCCAGGCACTCCATGTGTGAAAAGAAACGTCAAACGCTGAGATAAACTGGGTGAAAAGCTCCTGTAGATGCCGCGGCTTGCTGACATGCCGTATCCCAAACCTGTAGGATGTTCATCGATCGCTGTGTGTTATTGTGTGTGTCGATGTGTGTCTTGATTTCTGAGCCCATGTTGTTTGATACACGGTGCTTTGTGGTATTGTGTGTGTGTGTGTGTGTGTGTGTGTGTGTGCGTGCCTGTGTGTGTGGGTGTGTGTTTGTGTGAATGGAAAGGTCTTTGAGGCACAGGAAGTCATCAGCAGCCTGAAAGAGGAGAATGGCCGCCTGGAGGTTTGCGTGGAGGAGAAGCGACGGCAGATAGAAAACGCGGAGGAGGCCATCGACCACCTGACCGAAGAGCTTCAAGCCACGCTGGACGCTCTGACCGCCAGCAGCGAGCGGCGCGCCGACGGCGAACGCACCATCGAGAAGCTCCGCTCGGATCTGGCCGACAGAGAGGCCAGGGTTTGTTGCATACAGTACTGTACTTCACCTGTCCGTTCCCTCCCTGTCTAACCGAGTTAGAGAAAGTCCTCCGAGATATGCAGCAGGCCGACTGCATTACCAACTGCAATGTGCATTTTTCAAACACAGGCTTTGGTTTCATTTGGATTGTCCGCAAACAGTAAATCAAATTGTTATTGGCTGAGTGGATTCTGAAGCAATGCGAGCACCTACAGTACCTCCCCCTTTTCCCCCCCAAAATGTTAATTTCCAGTAATCCCATAGAAACGCCTTAATCACGTCCGACTGGTAATTTGGTATGTATGCGGTGATTTATCGACGTCTGCGGGTCGGTTGTCTGTGCTGTGTACACAGCGGCGGGGTCGAGATGAATGAAGCCGTGCCCGTGTCACTTTGCTTTCGCCTCTTTCCTGGGATATTTACCATGTCTGGCAACAAATGAATCATCTTTATTGCAGAGAAATTTAATTTGTACGAACTTAACTGCTGCCTACAAGGTCAGACTGGCGGAATGTAATTTTAATCAAATCAAATTTAATTTGTGCGTTATAAAAGAGTTACCGATTTGAAGAATGACTGTATTTTATACTTTATTACGTTCGGTAATGAGTTTGATTTTCTTGCTCTTTTGGAACAGTGTGTTTCTAATGCTCCAGTAAGTTTCAAACCGCATCGGCAAACGGTCTGTCTTTTTTTAATCTGTCTGCTCAAAGCCGCATCCGTGGGTGTTCCGTGGCCTCATCCATACAGTACAGCTGAGCTAATGTCTCTAATAGCCCGCTTCTATATATACATGGTGGTTTATGGTGACCTCAACTTCATCTTCAACTGGAGCAGATAACTGTTCTCTGGCACCATGACGCTAATTCCTGCTATTGCTTCTCTTCCAGATTGCCGACTGTGAGAAAAGATGCCTTCGGCTAGAGACTGATCTCGGCACCTACCAGCTCGGTCACAGCCACCCCAACAACGACTACGAGGCTCAGGGGAGGCAGAGAGACCTCTACCAGAAGGTATCCTCTTCACCACTCTGTCAGTGTGTGTGTGTGTGTGTTTTTGTTGTCGTCGTTTTCCTCTTTTTTTGGGTTAGTTTTTCTGGTTTTAAGATATAGTAGCTTGGAAAAAAAAAAACTGTAAATATGTAGTTCATCAGTCACTGATAACAGAGAGAGTAAGAAATAGTGACGGATAAACACTCCAATGCTCTTTGGGAATTCCAACAAAGTGCCCAGTATCCCATCATGCTTTGCATTATGACTGGTTCCACTGGACAGGAAGTGAACCTGCTGAGGCAGCAACTTGAGGAGCACGGCCAGAGGAGCGTGGAGAGCGATGGCCTCCTGGCGCAGCTGCACGAGGAGGCCCAAGGCCTGAGAGTGGAGCTGCATGGCGGGGCCCAGGAGAGGCAGGAGCTGAACAGGGCGGTGCAGTCCCTGCGGCTAAGCCTGGCCTCAGCTCAGAGCGAGCACAGAGCTGCCCTGAACCAGCTGCACCAGGAGGCTCTTGACCTCCAGCAGGAGCTCGCCCTCGCCCACAACACCTGTACCCTCAAGGACCAGGTGAGAGCTGCAGCCCTACGTCACAAGTCACTTCACAGTAGTTTTTATTTCGCAGTTGTTTTTTTTAGCATTTTAGCGTACATGCAGGAACGACTTTCAATGGAACCCAAAGCATATATAAACTAGATCTAAGTAACATTTAAAATTTTCCCATTTGAGTGTTCAGTACCATACACACAGGGTGGACCTCAGCGGAACATTCAATATGTTCATGTCTAACTAGTAGTTAAGCCCCTGTCCTCAGAAAAAGGCTCTCATGAAGGCTTCCATTTGTATATGCAAGACTTTACCCTTGCCATTGTCAGCCAACTTTCTTGCAGGGGGCTTAACATCAAGGTATTTGTGATGCAGCTGAAAGTCTTTTTAGTCTGTTGTTCAAAGCTTTGATAATAAATGTTGATTGATTTGATTTGATTCGGCTCGAGGAGACCTTGGCATGGAGAACATTTACAGTGCTGGACATTAAGAGGCTAGTGTGTCCGTGGCTATTGATTTTAAACTGGAGAAACATATTCAGTATCATAAGTATGCAAGGTTATTTTTTTTACACAGATGCATTTTTCTCTCAAACTTTAGAAGACAAACATTGTGTTTGACATTAATGGATTTTGGACACCTACCATCTGTGTAAATTTGGCTATCGACCATTGCCAGGAGCGTTTGAAAGGGGTCATCGTTTTAAATAAGTTTCAGCTGAGCCCTGTCTTTAGAAAATGCATCTCTCTCTGTTTCCCACATTGTCAGACAGGAATTTGAGAGTCCTTCCAAATCAATGATTTCACACAGGGGAATATGCAAGCCTCTGTTTATGTAAAATTGGCAGCCCACTCCCCAAAGCTCTAAAACGTTCTTGCATAACGGCAGATCTGCGCATTTTCTTTCTTTCTTTCTTTTTTGTCCTTTTTTTCTTTGAGGCAATCTTCACTCAGCCTATTTCTTTTTTGTTTTTCTCTTCTCAATTACCTGCAGTGTGTGGTAAAATGGCTTGCGTTCTCCCTTAATCTCTGATCACCTTTGCCTCGCTCGCTGAGTGTTTGTTTTGCTCATCAGGCGGGACAACAGACAAGGACATTCACCTTTCTTTGTAGCACCTTGTCACCTGTCTCATCCAAGGCAACTTAGTCAAACCCCCCCCCCCCCCCCCACACACACACA
>JASCQY010000057.1:5413989-5418989 GCA_030264315.1 Sardinella tawilis | reverse complement strand
TAAGTGGATTTTGAGTGAGGCTAAATTATTTTAGAATTACCCCGGTGCAATGGACATTCTGCCACGCGTGCCTGTGTGGCGCTCGGAGAGAAATGATGACCGTTTGTCAGTAATTGTAGGAGTGATATTTTAATTATCTGGATCCATTTTTTCTTCCTCAGTGACCCTCTGTGCGTGAGTATATGTGCTTCTTTGTAATGCAAGTGTATTAGGGCCTATCTACACACAACCACATTTTCCTACCCACCAGTCAGAGTAATGAATAACTCAACATGAAAACACACACACACACACACACACACACGCACACACACTCACGCAGGGTCTAGGGTATCTATCTGTAAATGTGAGGCATTCTCTTCTTTGAAGCCACTGCATAGGAAACCATGCCGCCAGGTTCTTTTGTACATTTGTAAGCTTGAGCACATGCCGCCATGATGTAAAACAGATACTGTAGGTTCCTCCAACTGGGTTTGCCGCTATTCAAAGTACGCTGATTTTACTTGACTCTTATTACACAGAGGACGCAACGGCCTCTGCATTTTTTCCAGTGTGCCAAAAGGTGATTTTTTTGAAGGCCATTAAAAAAAGAATAGATTTGACCAGTAAATGTGGAAGGCATGGTACAATCACCATGCATCAGCACAGTTATGGTTTTAGTTGAAAGAAGTATGGCATAGCACTGACTATAACATCAGCCTTCCTTACTGAGAGACTTTTTAAGGAGGAGTCGCACGGCTGTCAGTCAGGTTACATAACAGCTGCTCCACCATTCAGCCGTAAAAGTGAATACCAAGGTGACAAATTCACCAAAAATTCTTGAATGGTGTCTGTATAAGGTTAAAATATCCTACAGTATATGACCTAGAAACAGCAGCATGATGTGAATAAACATTTTTTTTGACATCTGTGTTGCCCAGATACAATACACAGAAGTTAGCATTTACTGTAAGTTAGCTACTGTAGCTTTCCCTGACCTCGCTTTGAAATACAGTACAATGCAAGTGAATGCAAAGCTGGCTTCAAGTCCTTGGAACCAAAAGTGTTCGACGAAACCTTACAAATTGCAACTTTGAAGGGAATTATTTATTTAGTGTACAGTAGGTATTTGTAACTTACTAGAATTACTTAGTCACATTTTACTATTTTACAAAATTTTCTTTTTTCACAAGGCCTTCGCTTGAGAGACTAAAGAAAAAAAAATGTATTAGCACTTTTGTTAGTCTGGTTTGATATGGGTGACCTTCTGTTCAGCTGTGTCCACTATCCATCTGTATGGAGCTTGATTCAGCAATGCCTAGTCAAGCACTGAAGCACATCAATGTAGATCATTCATATCTCTGAAGAGGTGTGTACAGTATTCAGTTATACTGTGCTCTGTACGATGGGAGCATGTAAAAAAGAGGAAATATTTAGTATCTTTGTTCTTGAGAGCAGTCCATGGTTATGTGAGGAACATCATGGTGCAGTCCTCATCACATCTCCGCTGTTCATGTCTTGAGGAATAGTTGAGATAATAGAGCCTTTGTGTTGAAACCCGGGTGACTTGGCCAGCATTTGGCAAAACACACACACACACACACACACACACACACACACACACACACACACACACACACACACACACGCATCCTCCTTGCAATCACAAATCACCTTTTTACCGGCGCTCAGCATAGTAGCAGCTCTTGATTGAAAACACTCATCTGCGCTGATTGTAAAAGGTCCACACACATATCAAAATTACACGGCGCCGTCTCGGCCGGCGTGATTGGCCCCTCGGAGGCTCGAAGATGACGGCCTGCTCTGAAGGGCAAGCGCTGCGTCGTGTTTACTGTTTGGCCCTTAATTACTCACCAAGCCGCGGCCCTCCTAAAACATCCCTCATCGCCTGTCCGCCTCGCGCCTGCCATTAATCATTGAAGAGCAGTTATTAAAGCATTAGATGGTTCATTTTATTTGCCAGGAAATCACAGCCAGCACTGGTGCAATTAAAGTATCCATTAGTCGTATTATTAAGGAGAAGGGGGTGCTCTGGTTTAATATGTAATTATGTCACCACCATTAAGACCACCAACAAAATCGTCAGAAGAGGAATTAGTTCCTCTCCTTTTTTTTTTTTAATCCCTACCTTCCTGTCCTCTTGTCAAATGAAGATGTTTTATTAAGCAGCTCTTAGTGATAAATATACATATTTAAATGATGTTCCACTCGTCAGGGCTTTTAATTAGGGGGAATAATCAAAGATTAATACTAGCATGTTTAACAATATATGTGTGCCTTACTTCATTTGAACTAGATGGGCCAACTTGAGAGAATATGAAATGAAGGGTCCGCGTGCAATTTTAATGTGTCAAGGTGCGTGCCTGTGACCCCTTTTTTTCAGTCCTTCATAAACAGCAGTTTAGCTTGGGGATAATTGCACACATTATGTATGTACAGTATTGCTGACCATAACAAAATAGAAGCTATTTCAATTACTTTATTTTTTCTTCTTCTTCTTCTTCTTCTTTAGTGGTCCAGGGCATTACCCAACTGTACTCAGCTTCAGTTTATGCCGGTGCCCCGCAAGCCTCTTTTCTTATGGCGCTCCTCCAGTATGACTAGATACGCTCCGCTACTCCCAATTCCTCGTCTAGACCCTCCAATAGAAATGATTTTCTTTTTCCAGCTCTTTGCTATTTTTTTTAACAACGCTGTCTATAACCATGCTGTCTTGCTTTCCACCTTCCTTCTTTATTCACAGTCACCCTCTCTCTCTCTCTCTCTCTCTCTCTCTCTCTCTTTCTCTCTCTCTTTCTCTCTCTCTCTTTCCCTCCTCCATGCCACACTGTATTTTTGGATTATAATAATGCGCCCACCAGCACCTCTGCTGAGGCCTCTGGGATAGGACAGGCTTCCAAAGTCCTCCCGTCTCCCTGCATTCTGCGTTCAGATCTCTGCCGTTAATCCCTGGTTGGCTGGCACCCCAGTTGACATTTCCTACAAGAAGCCAGTCTTTATTTCAGCCTCGCCATGGTTGTCTGTAATATCATCCTCCATTCATCTCATTCTTCATTGTAATCCTCGGAGATGTAGAATAGTCCACCCCGCCACCATCACCGCCACCGCCACTGTCGCTTCTGCCTCTGCTTCCGCCTCCATCACCATCACCCCCCATCCCGTACCCCTCAGAGGCTTGCTCTTGGAAATTGACACAAATCGCTTTTGGTGACACCCGTGCAGCATGGGGGAAAAGCCAGGTCCCGAGTTTACACGACAGCTCGCAGGGAGCATTGTAGGCTCAGCCTCGACAATGCGGCAGAAGATTTGCCATCCGTTGAGACGCCATTGATGCCAGAGTCGGAGGGATGCAGAGCCAGAGACAGACAGATAGATGGAGAAAGACCGACAGAGAGAGAGAGAGAGAGAGAAAGAGAGAGTGGGATAGAGGGAGAGAGAGAGAGAGAGAGGGGAGAAGATAGAGTTAAGTGCCATCGTTTTTCTTCAACTTTGCAAAGCCGTGCTTTACCGCTACTGTGAGCCGATCCAACCCCTCTGGCTTGATGGTTTTCGGGTGCAGCAGGACCACATTATTGGTTTGGATTGAGTGCTATTTTTTTCCCCCCTCACACGAAACCCAACAGAGAGTTTATCTCCTTTGGCAAGTCTGACTTTAAATCTACATTTGAGTGCATAAGGAAAGCTAATTAGACACACACACTCATCTTCCGAGTAGTCCCAAGCGTCTTCGGAGACGTGTGCTTTTCTTGTGCGGCGAGCAGTTGAAGCTTTATTTATTTTTTTTTTCTCTACGTTTTTTTCTTTTACCTGTCAGGGCCTGGTTTAAATAGTGCTGCGGTATTCCGCGTGGACAGGGTCTTAGTCTCCTGCTCAGGGATGCATCCGAAACCAAATCATTCCGAGGCTCCACCGGGATGTGCATCATTCACGAGGAGCCACAAGTGGAGCTGGAAGTGATGCTTATTTGAATACATTTCATCTGCCCATTGATTCCGCTCCCAGCCCCAAAAGCCTAGCCAGCGCTCCGGCTTGGGAGGGAAAATAAATAAATAATAAAAAGCACATAAAACGGAATGATCTGACAATCGATATGTCCCACCTTGAACATGAGAGGTTGCTGAAATCTAATTAGAATATGCCTCTTGTTCTTGTTGTTACTTTGTTTTTTGTTTTTTGTTTTTTTTTTGTTTTGTTTTTTTGTGTTTTAATGGCATGCGTGATATGCCCCACAGGGAGGTATACACGTGCGCTCAGGTGAGAAGGGAATATTGTTGACACATGTTTTTGTGAGTGAGAGTGTATGTGTGTGTGTGTGTGTGTAAGAGATAGACAGAGGGAGAGAGAGAGCGAGAGAGAGAGAGAGAGAGAGAGAGAAAAGAGCAGCAGGGAAAAAAGTGAAGCATCGCCTGTAAACACGACAGCAGTGTTCCCATGTGTTCCCGTCACCGCTGGAGTCGAGCGGGTATCTGTAAAGTGGCATTCAGCACCCTCCATGCGCTGATATAATTGAAACATTGTAACGAGTTACCCGACTTCTCACCTCTCATCCCCCCCCCACCCCCACCTCTCTCTCTCTCTCTCTCGGTCTCTCTCTGTCTGTCTCTCTCGTTCTCTCATGTACACAGGCATGATCTTGCCTCCTCATAATTACCCATCTTTAATCTCCCCCCTCTGCAGGGTTTCACTCGAGCTCCCCGTGTAGCTTTGCTGTGTACGCCAAAAGAAGGCCCGATATTGCCTTTGGTTATTAGCCAGCCATGGATTTGGAGAAGGTGGTGTGTGGGTGTGTATGTGTGTGTATGTGTATGTGTGTGTGTGTGTATGTGTATGTATGTGTGTGTGTGTGTGTGTGTGTGTGTGTCTGTTGTGTGTGTGTGTGTGAGAGAGAGGGGAGAAGTGTAGGGATGCATGTCTGTGTCTGTGTGTGTGTGTGTGTCTGTGTGTGTGTGTGCGTGTTTGGGCTTGGGGGGGGGGGTGTTAGTAATTTCGTTGCGGCAGAT
>JASCQY010000057.1:5355295-5373064 GCA_030264315.1 Sardinella tawilis | reverse complement strand
CTTTTCCTCTCTCCTCTCATCTCATCCTCCTTTCTACTCTCCTCCATCCCTCCAGAAGAGAGGCCGACTAAGTTCACTGCTTTTCAAACTGGTCCCCCAGTAGTAACCCTTTCGTCTCGATCCTCTCATCTCCTCTCCTCTCACTATCTGTACTCTGAGGAGAGGCCAACCTGCACCTGCAAACCAGTGCTCCAGCGCTGTTGTTTTAGCAGTCATTCTGCGTCTCTCACACACACACACACACACACACACACAACCAACCCCCACCTGCGTTGAACTAAAGGCGTCATTAGCATACAGAGTGTGAAAAGTGGCTGAAGATGTGATGCCATGTAATCTCCCCGCTGTGAATGACTAAATAAAGGGGTCACGGGAGGTGAGCGGCTCCCCATCTACGTCTGGCGCCTGGATCTGACACACACATACGCACACACACACACACACACACACACACATATATATACATACACACACAGAGACACACACACTTACATGCATACACACACATACACTGAGAGATGGATGGATTGAAGGTGCTGAAATGTGTGTGTGTGTGTGTGTGTGTGTGTGTGGTAGTCATAAGCACAGCTGATGGGTAATGGCTTCTGACATTCATGTGGGAAAAAGAAAAAAGAGAAATGAAACAAAAATGTCATTTGATGGGCCAACAATAACAGGATTGCTAAGACGTGAAGACCTCGGCAGTTATATGAATCTATTTAAGATTGCCTAGCTTGCTAATGTATGGGAATTTGTGATATGATCTGGAATGGTTAGAGGAGGTGGTTTGTGTGTGAGTGGGTGTGTGGATGCGTGTCTGTGCGTGTGCCTGTTTGTGTGTGTGTGTGTGTGTGCTGGGGTCCCTAGGGAGATGGAATGAGATTCATTTAAATGTATTCATGATTGCCCATGCTGATCACTGGTGGTTAGTGCAAAAGCTGCTGAAGCTGGCCTTGGCTGAGTGCAGAATGCAAGTGAAACTTCAGGTGTAATCACGCATCTTTAGCAACATCTTTAATATTCAATATCAGAAAAAAAGTTTTCAGGAAATTACAAGCCATGCTCTGTAGCAACACAGCCCTCTGAGGGAAAGGAATCATTTCATCACCTCATCAAAAAGAAAAAAAGAAAGAATGGGAAAAAAAAGAGAGAGGAGAAACCTTGCACACCAATCAAGTCATTATTTTAGGCACGCGCTGTGCTGCTTTTAGCAACAGAATAAGTTAATCAAGGGGTTGGGAGCTGAGTTTAATCATTTTTAATTCAATCGTGTCAAACTCAAAGTTAGCTTTGGTCTAATCCCTTTGCACTGGAGTAGGCAACAGCAGAACACACACATACACACACACACACACACACACACACACACATACTGAGCCCTCTGTTATTGGGCTTAGTGTAACACAGATGCCAAGGATCGGAACAAAGGAGATGAGCTCTAAAAATAAAGTCTAGAGAGAAAAAAATTAAAATGGGCAAATTCACTGCAAAAAAAAAAAAAAAAAAAAAGAACTGTCATAGAAAGCAGTGTTGTGTATTTACAAATGCAATTACGACCTCACTTTAACACCCCATTAAGTGACAAGCAAGGCAATCCTGCATGACAGCCAGCGGAATTAAAATCAAATGTGTATCGTTTGGGAAAGTTTGCGCCAATAAAGTACTTTTGACTCGCCGTGGAAATTTCACACCTATTAACGACGCGGCCGGGTTCTCACAGTGCCTCTCTGTCTTTGTTATCTCGCCGCGGATTTCTTAAACGGATTTATGAGCGAACGAGGGGAGGGGAAAAAAAAGTGCATACACACAGTATCTGGGGACATAAGCCATTCCAGATAGCTCACAGACCGCACACTCTAATAGCGTCTCTGTCATGGGCTGCTCAGGGAACGGCTAGGTGCTAACAGGCAGATTATGAAGGAAAGCT
Organism: Sardinella tawilis; assembly: GCA_030264315.1. Classification (NCBI taxonomy): domain Eukaryota; kingdom Metazoa; phylum Chordata; class Actinopteri; order Clupeiformes; family Clupeidae; genus Sardinella; species Sardinella tawilis. The sequence continues at coordinate 5,371,137 of JASCQY010000057.1, read as the reverse complement.
AACCATGTGGATTAATCCTTTTGTTAGGCCTCCGTTTCTCCCTCAGCTCCGTATTGTCTCTGGCTATGTACTCTGTCCATTTCTGTTTATTTGTTAGGCCCCGAGGTTGTCTCTAATCCTGTGACATGTACGTATGGACACCCAAGTAGATCATGCATTCATTTATGCACACTTTGCTGGCATTATCGTCAAAAGGTATTACTGCCGTGTTAGACAGTGGTGTTGCTTGTTAAAACAGATTAGCTTACTATCTTTGATGATCCGATCGGCGTGAACTGGTGGTGGATTGAGTGCTGATCCAAGGCGAAGATGAACAACAGAGAGGCGAGATCTGTATCTCGACAACACCGATTCCCTCAACAGATAGCACAGGACAGGGGCGGATGTTGTTCTGGTCCTTGGTCAACGTACACAATGAAAAAGACTGCGATCCACAGCCAGATCTGAAGAATCCTGTGACCTCTAATAAAGAGCCGTCCGTCCAACGCCTAACGGAACAAGACCAGGATACCACGCCAGCATGCCCCTTGGAAAGGAGAGGGGTAGAAAAATTCAGTACTGTACCACCAGAGACCAAATCATTCAGAATGCAGGGGGTGGGGGGGGGTGTCTGTGAGTTCATTTGGACAGCTCCATCAAAAGTGGAACAGAACATTTTGCCCATTTCGCTTGACAGGAAAAATGACAAACCCTAACTGAGAACTCCATCTAGGCCAGAAATAAGTTATCAGGGCTTCAATCAGAGCTTTGGTGCCTTTCCATTTTACACACACCGCCTCTCTACACCCCCCCCCATGCACACACACACACACACACACACACGCTTCCTCTCTCTCCTTCTGTTTTTCTTAGGTTTCCCTTTTTCTCTTTGCATGTTTAATGCTCATGAGTGTCATGCGCCACTCTCTCTGGCGTCCCCCCCCCGTGTGATTGGATGCAGGCAAGGAGTGGAGTGGGGGGGGGGGGGGGGGGGGGGGTCTGGATGGCTCCCAGTGAGTGAGCGATAGGAGTTTAGTGGACCAAGCATGGACCCCTTCAGTGGCTCCCAGACCACATATCAAAAAGGGCATTAGATTCTGGCACGCTTGAGGAGTTTGGCTTGGCAGGGGCCCAGGCCTTAATAGCCAGGGATATGTAGGTTATGAATAAGGTGCACTTGCGCAGGCAGAAGTTGAGGGAATGCCTGTGTGTGTGTGTGTGTGTGAGTGTGTGTGTTGATGGGTGGGGTTGGGGGGGTTCGTGGTCATTGCTGGCGGTATGCCTGACCGCAGACGCTGCGATTGCCACCCCCCCCCCCCCCCTTGGTCCTTTATGAGTGTGCCTCTCACACAGACCATGTTAGGCAGAGGGGTGTATTGCATGGGAAAGATCATTACTTGCATTCAAATGGGCTGAATGCAAAGTAGGGGCCCGGTAGGCTGGGAAGGGAAGGAGAGGAGAGGAGAGGAGAGGAGAAGTGTGGCTGACTAGCAGGCCAAGAAAAGTTTGCTAGCCTTAGGCTGCTGCCACATTTCTGATCATTTTCTCTTCTTGCATCTGTCATTTTCTCTCCTTTCTTTTTTTTTTGTCTGTTTCTCTCTTTTCCCTCCCTATGTGTTTCCCCCTCAAAAAAAAAAAGAAAAAAAAAACTCCCAGAGTGCTCAGGCTGGGCTGCCGAATCTGCTAATTTTTTGGTGTGGGTGATGGGGGTGTGTGTGTGGGGGAGGGGGAGGGGGTGGGGGGTTGCAGCATCCCGTCGTTGGCTAATTTTAATTGGCTCGACAGCGGGAATCATTTCCCCATTTTCCACAGGAGGATTAACTCAGCTTGGCCCCTGGTATATCACATAAGCGGAGCTCCAAGCCTGCTGCTGCTGCTGCTCTGCCTCTGCTTCCTGGCCCTGCCTGCCCGCCTGGCTGCTCGTTAGATCCTGACTGCAGGTACATATGGAACCGCCTCAGGTGGACCAGGCAGGGGGTGCCAGCTCCACGCCCTCTCCCCTCCTCAAAGCGCGTGTTCCTGCAGCGTAGCGGGGTCGTTCAATTTGTAGCGTGCGCCGCGCTAACAACAGCCAAGGCCGAGGGTGTGAGGATAACTAGCCTGCACACCTGCTGGTGAGATATACTGTATGTCTATGCATTAGAGTGTCATCTTACATAAACTTCTGATTAAATACAGAGTATGGGTTAGACTTATCAGTAGACATACTGTGCGTGGATAAGATAGCTTACACTCTACGACACTATTGTTTAAGGAATCTTTGTCTTGGAGGAACCTATTCTTCTGACTCTTCAGATTCCGATCCAGCCGCCTGTAGGAATTACATACAGTACAGCTGTTAGTCATTTTGAATAAAAAAAAAATATTGCATAACTGGTAAAGCAGTGGTTTATGGTCTATAATTGCTGAAATGCTCAGGTAGTGCATTGGTCTGTGGGGATGTCATGGTGGAATCTGGCCTAATTGCCTAGTATTTGCCGAACTGCCCTAAGATTCGCTAACCTTTTATCTCAGTTTAGCTTTATCTCAATACTGTTCGTCACTTTAGATAAAAACGTCTACTAAAGCAGCAAGCAGAAATGTAAATAAACAGCTCCGTTTCTCTGGACTCCTCTGCTATAGGCCAGCCATCTCTGAACCAGACCTGCAGAGGAGCTTTGTTGTCTGATGTAGAGTCTGTTGTAGAGCTACTGGTGAGGCTTTGCAATTAATTACAGCTCTTTATGAAATAGTAATTATGATAATGGCAACCTACACATGTTGTGTTAAATTTTTAATTCACAACAGGATATGTGTGTGCTGGATTTTTAATCACTTTTAGATGTATCGTAGTATTTCCTTAATATGCCTGCTGCGCTTGTGACTTGTGTAGCAGTGGAATAATTTATTAAAACAAATGCTTCATTTTACAAAGTCGTCAAATTAAATGTGACCACTGCAATGCCTGTGTTTAAAAATGCATGGAAATATGCAAATGCGGTGGTGGTGTTGGGGGCGTTCCAGCTGCACTGCTGAACTGCTTCTCAGAACCGTTTGCCAGAAACTCAAATAACATTTCTGGATGTGGATGTTTGGATATTTTTTGCTCCGTGTGTGAAGAGAGACTACAGTACCACTCTCTCTGTGGGCCTTTAAATAGTCAAACTAAATGGAGAGAACCATCCACACACTGGAGACTCTCTGACCTAAACCTCGCCTGGCGGCACAATTGTGCCCACAAGAGCTCACAAGCAATCATGCATATAAGCCCGATGTAATAATATAGCCATGATGATGTCAGCCGTTACGGTTTAGATGCACTGTACCGCTTTAGATTTAACACTGTATCCTTTTTCACCTGTGAGGCCACATCTAAGATGTTGTCTAGGTAATGGCATATATGATGATGTTATTCCAATGATGTACCACTGTAACAATGTTATGCAGATGCAATCAGTAACATCTAGGTGATGGGACAGTACTTGGAGGTGTAAGGTATCTTTATAAGCATGTATAGCCAAACAACTGCTAGATGAATGTATGTAAGTTGAAGTAGCCTACTGTAGTTCAGTTCAGCACAGAACCCCACCCCCAACACACACACACACACACACACACACTGGCACCGATGTTATTCAGTTCATCCTCAGACTGAAATGTCTAGCCATGCAAAACATGTGCACCAAGAAGTATCAGATATCAATTCAATGTTTTATCATATTAACACTGGGTACAGCTGAACAATAGGCTAAATTCTGAATACAGAAACCAAATACATTTTCCAACGGTGGACAGCACTGTGCTAGTTTCTTTGCTTAGTTATTTACAGTAGGTATTTAAGTATATTTTTCAACCCCAGGTGTCTTCACCTGGTTTGATTCCGGTATTCCAAAAATGCCTAAATTCCCCCTGGGTGGTGTTTATACACCGGATAAACATGTCGTTGGTGTTAGTGGAAGAGCGGTGGAGAGAGGCGTGCGACCACAGATGGAATTGCCTTAAAATAGCTCCTCCTGACAGGTTTAGGAGCATTTAATATAGAGCTTTTGCATGTTGGGGATGCATAATCTCCCTAACAATGGCATGTATGTGTCAAAACCCAAACATGAAGTACACATCGCTCTGTCAGCTGTCATGCTCTCTTGCTCTCTCTCTCTTTTTCTGTCTATCTCCTCTCTCTCTCTCTCTCTTTCTGTCTTTTCTGTCTCTCCCTTGCTCTCCCACCTTTCTGTTTCTTGCTTTTTTTCCACTCTCTCTCTCATTTTCCCTCTGCGTATGTGTCAGTACACACACTCTCTCTCTCTCTCTTTCTCTTTCTCTCGCTCTCTTTCTCTCTCTCTCATCTACTGCCCTCTGTTGGTTCATAAGATAGAAGGGAGAAAAATCACTCATCCACAGTCACACACATACACACACACACACACACACACACAAAGACCACACATTATAATCTTTCTGAGCCCCGGTCTGTGAATGCAGCCATTTTGTCATCTTTATTTCCTTTTCTCCTCAAATCTCCCTCAATGATGCATTTTCTGTTCTACCCACCAGATTGAACTGGCAGGGAAAACAAAGCAAACCTTAAATATGCTGATAAAACGCACACTGCTGCAAATGGATTTTGTGGTAAATGCTGCTGTTTATTCAAAGTGTCTCGATGAAAGGTGTGACAGCCTTCATATTAGGGCACGTAATGGTAGATAACGAGGAGGGCCATGGATGATATTATTTTTGTTCCACTGTTTATTTTATTTTATTTTTTCTTTTTTTTTTCAGAGAGAGCGATATCAAAAATCCTAAACCCAGCCCAACTGCTTTGTGTCCTGCCCTCAAACCCAGTAATTCATATGACTTTATTTCATTTGTTTTATGTTCGTTTAAGTTGAGAGCCATCATTATCTTCAGACTTCATAGACACATGTGTATCACAGCTCTTAAATTAATTAGCCACATTACTTGCAGTCACGTTTTATCATTAACGGCCTAGAACAGATCATGCAGGGTCTCTGAACGAACCGAAAGCTTGTCTTTTTAATTAGTAGAGAGGAGAAAGTATCATTTATTCTCCAATTACATTCTTTTATCCAATTTTAATTTAGCTGAATTGGGGCCCATCAATGTGTGAACAGGCTTTTAATTGTCATTATACGCCATAAAACAAGATTGTGTACAAAGTGTCTTATTTCACTGTGGGGCTTCTCTCAGTGTGGAAGTCACAATCTTAACGCTTTGTTAGGTTGTGTTGCCACAAAAGCAGGCCAGTTTTTAAACAACACAATGAGAGAGATCAGCGTTGGGCAAGACGCCCGTACAGTGAAGCTGTTTTGAAAGGACAAATGGACATGATGGAGAATGAGAAGAATAGTGGTTCACTACTTGAGGGTGAGACTGTAAGGAATGGCTGGGGGCAGGGGGGTTAGAACTGGCTTTTTAAAGAGTGTTCATTCTTAGGTGGCAGAGAGACTAGGAGCATGAAGCTCTTTTCACACTGAGTTTGAGGATAATGTACCTGAAAGACACTGGTCTCAGGACAAAAGCATCTATATGAGCTAATCAACACTGTGTGTGTGTGTGTGTGTGTGTGTGTGTGTGTGTGCATGTGCGTGTGTGTGTGTGTGTGTTTATGTGATTGTGAGTGTGCCGTAGCACAGGACCAGAGCAGGTAGAGTGAACAACACTCTGACTATGAACTGAATCGTCTTTAAAGCGTTCACCTTTGGAGTCCATTCAGCCGTGTCTTGGCGCGTCCAGGCATACATAGCCTACAGTATGTACCGGTGTGCCTGATCTTGGTGGTCTCCGGTTACATGCTGTAGGACTCCTCTCTCAACGGTTTGTAAAATGGCGACGCCGTTTCCTCCACCACAACCACCCCTGCACCTGGGCTTGTGTGTATGTTTTCCATCAGTCGAGACAGATACTGTGCAAATGTCTACATCCCCATGTAAATGTACATAATGTGACACCACCACACCTCACCATCACCCCCCCCCCCACACACACACACACACACAAACGCACACACACCTCCACCCACCCCAAGTACTGTAATTACAAACCTACGCGTCCTTCCTGGAGCGTAATCCCACGCGTTTCGGCGGTAGATATTTCTCACACTGTCACCCGTCCAGGAAAATTGCAGGAAAGCCGACTGCCACACATATTGAGGAATTGTGTCATATACTGGCAATTTCCTCCACATGTCAGACATACTTTACTTTAATATGACTGCCATTGCTCTTAATAAAATGCCCCCCTCCACAGACGATCCTGCCACCTTCCAGCACAGTAGGTACGCCACGCGCCGCTCAATATCACGTTTAAATATTTACCCCGGCTGAATGACAATGGAAGCCGGGGAAAATAAGTCCAAACTGCCAGTCCCTGGTCTGGTTGGCTCTCGGAACCTATCCTTGGTGGCGGCGCAGAGGGGCCGGAAGACGTGATGCGCCTCGCCAGAAAATGGAATCTTCTATCACATGATCAAGACGAGGCATGGCAGACGGCGTGCGGAACGCTCCTGGTCGGTTTTCGGGAGATTGTTTAAGGAATCCTAAATGAAGAGGGGAGATTGAGATTCAGCCGCTGTTTAAGGAATCCTAAATTAAGAGGAGAGATTGAGAATTGCCTGCGAAGCGCCAAGCACCCATCAAAATTGGAGCTGACGCTCAGGACTACAAGGGGTCATCAGAATAGGCTCTTACATATAATAATGGTGCATATCACAGTGGGGGATGGGGATTGTGGTGGTGTGTGGGTAAGAGTCTGTTTTGATAGTCAGGTGAAATAAAAAAACAAAATCACACAACAGGTGTGGCTAATGAAAAACAAATCATCGCCTTACAAATGCATAGCCTCGCCCATGAGAGTCGTGTGAGACAAATAAACCAAAATGACACCCCAGCCCGCAATAAAGTGTGGCTAATGATGGAAAATGAATCAGGGCCATTTCCTTACTCATTAGGCCCATAGGTTATCTCCAGCTCCACACCTAATGCGTCCCACCAGGTCGTTTAACGGCGCGGCGTTGGTTTCGGGCCCTCCGGAGAATTCTAATTCACCTTTCATTAGTCTGGGAGCGGGGTGGTAAATACAAACAGCATTATCCACACCAGCACTAATGACCCCAGACGGCCGCTCAGACAAGCAGGATTGAAGCGTGGTCTGCTAGATTATTTCCCTTATTAAAGGCAGCCAACAGCGATCAATATGTGCATGAAAGATCCCAAATTGATTACCTGCAATTCCGCCGAGTGTTTCTTAACCTGTGGTGTATGCAATGTGATATTAGCTATAGATAGAAAGATGGAAGGCGTCTTGTTCGGTGGGAATCTCCTTCGCTGTTTCTGGCCGGACAAATCTATTCCGCGTGTTTGTGATTTCTCTGCCGTTTGGTTTAGCGCTCATCACTTCCTCTAGGCCCTTATCTGATGTGTGTGACAGCGGGGATCTCCGTGCGGAGTTATGGAATGCCAGTCATGACTTGCCAAGTGAAGGCCTAGCAGCTTTTTGTGTGCCTGCCCGCTCAAACGGAGCAGTTGAAACGCAGACGATTTTTTTTTTTTTTTTTTTTTTTTCCCCTCCCCAAATCGTATCCCGTTCCTGGCGTGCATCCTTTCCCCTCCGCTGATGTTCCAGATAAGCGGCAAATGGAGCTGTGCACAGCACGGTGAAGGAAGGGGCAGATGTGGCGGGTGTCTCCTCCTGCCATATTTACCACGTGGCGTGTGCGGCGCGGCGCACGCGAGGCAGGCAGAGCTATTTTGAGAGTGGGTGGCAGATGCTGAGCAGAGTTTTAATGACTCTGCCGCACATTAAAATAATCTGTCATTTCAATTAGGCGATTGTCAGCTGCATGATATCTCCTGCACCTCACACTCCGTGTTGGCATGTTCTTCGCGCTCCCCTGTGGGATTTCAGTCGAAGAACCACCCCCATCCTAACCCCCCCACACACACACACACACACATACACACACACACTCACACACACTACACACACACAGCACCACCAAGGGAGAGATGGGGGGAAAAAAACAAAGCAGAATTTTCAAGGGAAATTATTTGACAGCAGCTTAAAAGTGAGTCAAGAATAACTTATCAGGTGAGGGCTCCTGTTCAATTTAAAGGGTCATTTCATTAAGATTTACATTTCTTTTCCACTGCACTCAGAGGATAGGAAAGAGAGAGATAACTCGAAGGAAAAGTTTTAGGAAGCGATGAACTTTTTTCTTCCTTTTCTTTTTTTTTTCTAAACGGATTTAAATCGTTTCTCTTTCACTGCTGTGAGTGTTGCTCCTCCCAAAGATCCACAGGCCTCAAGTAAAGCAGACTCATACACAGCAAGCGGCTTGTCTGCTGTTGGCCAATCTCCTGCCTGCCATCCCTCAGATAAACATGCATGCAACATGTACATCTGACCTACAGACTGTAGGATTCCTAATCCCCAGAGGACCAAAGCTGAACTCAATAAGAATGAATGGTTGAGGAAACTGTAGCCTACATGGAAAGCTTGTGAATGGCTGCTATAACAAATGGATGGATGTATTGTTACCTCATAAAAGGAATGGAGAGAATGTGTTTTTCAAGGGCGGTAAAAGAATATACCGTATAATTACGTACGTTTAAAGGAGAACTCATAACATATTCAGCCTACATCTTTATTGTACGGAGGGGGTTCACATATTGGACTTGCATTTGGTACAAAATGACAAAAAAAAAACATCAAACTAGGAATCATAACTAGCTAACGGAATACGCCAGAATTCCTCTTTAAACTTTTATACAGTGACCCTTGAATAAACGTTATTTTTCGTATGCATTAGGATTGGCAGTCAGAGTCTCCTTCAAAGGCTTCATCAGCGATTTGACATCACTTCCAGCACATTCTATTGACATTAGACACAGTCACAAACACCCCCAGCTTCAGCGGGTTATAATTTCTGTAATAATTTGAACATTTTTTTGTTGCTGTTGAATTTCTGCCATCTCTTGTGTCTTGTCACTTGAGGTGAGTCGATACATTTCTTCTCATCGCCTACGCATTCACAGAAGCTCAAAACCCGCCCTGTATTGTCAGAACATTGTAAACAATGTTGGGGTTGTGGAGACTGGTAGGTGCACTGGGCACAGGATGCGCCCAATGTCTGCAGGCTGTTCACAAAGACCAGAGTTTTTCTCAGTCTGATGATTAAAATAGCCTAGCAGTGAACAGAATGTGTAGAGAGACCCCCTGAACATGCTTTACTTACAATCGCTGATACAGCCTTTCATAGCGATGGGTGAAAGCATGAGTGTTTTCCACTAAGTCCTGTGTACAGGGACACTGGGAGAGGGGACTGGTGGTGGTGGTGGTGGTGGTGGTGTATGGCAGGGCTGCGGTAGTGCTGTGAGCAGGGTCCACCCCTCTAGTGAATCCAACACTAATGCCGTTCCTATGGGCTGGCTTAGGTCCAGATGGAATTTTCCCTCACATTTATGATATTTATGAATCGTAGATGTTCTCAAGGCACAATGTCTATCCCCCCGCAAATGAGGGCCAGCTGGGCTCTGTTTCTCATTAAGTGCTTTCAGCCGGGCTATCTGTGAGAACACCTTCGCTTTGGCGCACGGGGAAGGGTGGCTGGGGGATTATTTACGGAACAATTTTGTTTCTGTGCAGTTTTTCAGCACCGATAACTGCGCCTCGGCTGCGTCGGCAGCTCAGGGGCGTCTAACAGATGCGCACTAGACCCAGACCGCTGCCCCCTGTGCGAATTGTAATGTTTATGTCGCCATTTTCAGCGCGCCGCCTGTGAATTTTCCTCAACGCAACCATAACCTTGAGACTGAAGACAAGAGCTGGGAGAAACGGACTCTCAACAGCTTGTGTCGTTTCATTTTTTAACTACCGACTACCCCCCCCCCCCCTTCCTCCTCCCAACTCACCCTCCACCACCACCGCCACATCCTATCACCACCAAATCCTCGACCCACCCACCCACCCACCCCCGCCCAGCCCAGCCCAGGCCTCCATTACAGGTTTAATATAGAAGTGATTTAATATCGAGATGATTATAACAGCCCATATATCTATAGGATGGCTTTAGCTGGAGTAATTGCATTAGTATTTGCCTTCTGCAGCTCATATCCCTGCCTGCGCCCGCAGACGTATATCAACCTCCTCTGGCGGCTCTACCGGCGGCCCTGCCGTGACTATACAGCACACATTATGAGGAAGAGGCGGAGGGGGAGGAAGAGGAGGAGGAGGAGGAGGAGTGACAGGAGAGGAGAGGAGGGGGAGAGCATGCATATAGGCCAGCAGGGAGGAGTAAAGGTAAAGGATGAAGGGAGGAATGAGAGCGATAGGAGGAGGGAGGGATGGAGAGAGCGCTTGAAAAAGAGGTGTGTATGAGGAGAAGAGAGGGAGGAGGAGGAGGTGTGCAGTGATTTGCATTGAATAACCTGTTAGAAAGGAAAATCCCAATAGCGTGTTTAGACGTCCAGGTCTCTCTCTCTCTCTCTCTCTCTCTCTCTCTCTCTCTCTCTCTCTCTCCTCTCTCCTCTCTCTCAGTCACTCAGTCACTCACCCACCCACCCACCCACACACACACACACACACACATAGGGCAGGAGCGGGTGATGTGTTTGCATCATTTGTCATGGCAGGGAGAGAAAATGAGCAAAATGCTGACATTTTCATCAGAGCTGTGTCAAGATCTTCCTGCTATTTGTCCACACCGTGATACTGTATCTCTCATGCCTATGAATCTTACTGTAACGGTGACTTGCGATCAGAGGGAAAGACTGCAATTGGGAATGGAGTCAGTTATGCTTAATGCATCTTTAAGTCAGAAATAAAATAATTTCTCCTCAGACCTTTGCAAAATTGCAATCACAAAAATCAGGTGATTTGCAAATTCAACTCATTCGCAGAATAACTTTTTTTTTGTTTTTGTTAAACTCATAAACAATAGCAAGATAGCACAGAGATGCCATAGGAATAACAAGAGGATATTATTTCTGTATTTGTGTGTGTGTGTGTGTGTGTGTGTGTGTTTGTGTGTGTGTGTGTGTGTGTGTGTTCCATAAGCTTCTTTACCGAGGCCTTGTGACTCTTGATGTTGTTTTATGGATCATATCTATTTATACTTTATCAAAGGGCTGAGTTCTCCAGCTGTCATCTCCCCACATCTCTATCTCCCCTATTATTCCTCTCCTCCTCCTCCTCCTCCTCCTCCTCCTCTTCCTCCTTCCTCTTCCCATCCCTATCATCTCAGGTGCTCCATTTTATCTCCTTTGGTTTGCCTCTCGCAGTCAATCAGGCCCTACAATAAACGCATTATGTTGTGCGCAAATTACATTTAGGGAAGCATTTAAGGAGCGCCACACTTTTCAGCTCCTAATCTTCTTAAGTGGAGACAGTTTGGATCACCCGACGCTTGGCACTCTTCACATATGCAAATGTACCCCACAGTAAACCATCTTGGGACATAATATGTTTTATATATTTTATATTAAAAAAACACACACACACACACGCACACACACACACACGCATACAGGCTCTGCCGTAGTATTTTTTTTCCCTTCCTGCTCTCTACAGAAATCCTGGGCCTGATACTTCAAAGTAAATACCTGCTAAGCAATATTAACAGGTGTAAACAGTGTGCTTCGCTGCCTAAGCTCACGCATGCTTAGGTAAATTCCAGCACTCGTGCCTAAAACCTATCGGCTTTCTGGGGGTCTGGGTGTCTGCATACCTCTCTGAATTATCTGCTAGTGGAGAGAGAGAGAGGGAGGGAGAGAGAGAGAGAGAGAGGAAGATGGATATACAGAAAGGGAAATGGACAGACAGAGGATGTGAGAGAAAGAGGGAGAAGGAGAGTGGAATAAGAAATGTAGAGAGAAAAGGGGAAAGGCAGAAGGAGAGAGAGAGAGAGAGAGAGAGAGAGAGAGTGGCAGTGTGGCTGATTGCAGGGCCCTTTGCCTTGTCAAAAATTCCTGCTCCGCCAGACGTCCTCCCCCTCGCCTGAATAATACATGAGACAGGACCTCATTACATCTCACCTGCCACAGATGCACACACACACACACACACACACACACACACACACACAAAGACAGACAGACAGACAGACAGACAGCCAGCACAGCACAGCGTACCACATCATAGTATATCACATCTCCACATTATGACACACCACGCCACGCCACGCCATATCACACCGCGCCGCCTGCCATCCTTCCCACAAGCCCCTGCGTCTGATGTTCTCCCTTCTGGCAGATGGCTGCCCACTGCCCGCTCTGATGACAAAATGGGCTTATTTGACTTCTCACCCCTCGGCTCAGATGAATCATTTGCCCCCGCGCTGCTCCTTTATGAGGGGTGCGGGGCATTTCTGGGGGGGGGGGGGTCTGGATCGAGGGGGGTGTGTCCGGGGGAGTTTTGCATCTGGTGGTGGAGGAGCCTGTCGGACACTGGGGACTGGAATTACACTGAAATTGTACTCCTCCCTTTCATACAGTACCAAGGAAGGGAAAATTGTATACCTGTAGGTCCGCAGCACAGGACAGAACAGAACAGAACACAACAGCCTTTCTTTGATGTTGCGACCACACACAGACAGACACAATACCCAAGATTCCATGCCCACACATCGGCCTCTTCCCTTTCTCTGCTCCGCCGCGCAGGACGGGTCTCAGAGGAAGAGAAGAAGACGAAGAGAAGAAAAAAAGGAAGAGAAATGAAAAATACGTAGCGTTGCAAGGATGCTGTCGCCCGTATCATGTGAGCGGCGGACGTTGTTTCTCAGAGCCTCACAATAGCTATCAGGTGTCTTTTGTGAGAGCCCGAGTGATGAGACGGCTGTTGAGATAAAAACCGGCCCGTACAGGAGGGAGGGATTCCATTCAAGCTGAGAGAAAAGAGAGGAAAGACACTGAAAGACAAGAAAATGAAAGAGGAGAAAGTGAAAAGAAAGTAATCGCACCCTATGAGGGATTTGGAATGTATTATAACTCCCTCTCTCTCTCTCTTAATGAATATCCAGGGCTTCTGGCAGCGGAGAACTTTCTGGAGGGTAATAACACGTCCTTGAAACTATGATGTGAAAGGAAGACAGATCTTTGCACCTGTTTCACAATGGCGTATATGTTCGCAGAGAGCATTATGTGAAGCCTGTGGAGAAATTGAGCCTTTGTGTCCCAGTGGACTTGAACTGACAGCCTGCCTGGCAAACACTTGTAGGTTGTATAGTGGATCATTTCCGGTCAAAGGTGGAGACTATGTATGTGTGGAAGTAGACAATATCACACCTCTGACATGCCCAAACAAGAATTCAATGCAACAGTTACCTAGTCTCCTTCGAACCATAGACACTGGAACACATTATAGGCAGTGAGTTTCAGCACTCTTATACAGTAGTTTACTTCTCTCACTTTCTCTCTTTCTCTTTCTCTCTCTCTCTTTCTCTTTCTCTCTCTCTCTCTCTCTCCTTACACATCCCTGCTCTAATTTCCACGAGTCCTTGGCAGGCGAGTTCATGCTTGCCTTATCAGTCTTGTTAAACACAGGCGCACGGATGAATCCCTTTCTGCCTTTTCTCTGGCAGAGACAATAGCGGCTGTCGATAACCCTGTACTCCGGAATTAATTAGGTGGCCCCCTTTGCATTCGGGGGTCCTGCTGGCGAGCCCCTTCAGACGGAAGGGATCACAGCATTAGCATAATATTTTGCTATCTCCCCTCAGCCGGCTCCCGTGGACCGCGTCTCCCGCGCCGGCGCCGAGACGCCGCCGTTTCCCCCCACTCCTCAGGTACGCCGACAGTCCCAGCCTATGAATGTGATTTGAAGGAAATTAGATTTTCTTCTCCCTCCTTCTGAAATATACTGATGACAGTTCATTCCCGGGGATAATTATGCATGGTTTTTATATATCATTGAGTCGCCGCGGCGATGGGAGCGATATGATGTGTTAATATAGACGTTTAGCCCCATTATATGGGCAGGAGGTAATAAGGCCGGCGAGTCCGCCTCTGATTGCCCTCTCGCTGAAAGAGCGGCCTCGGCGAAAACATGGCTCACCGCCCGCCCGCCCGCCCGCCCGCCGACGGACCTTCAGACCAGACAAGGAGACATGGAGGACAAAAGGGTGGCACTTGGCAGAAGGCAGAAGGCTGTAATGAATTGCCTGTCATTTGACATGATGGAGAATTGGAGAGGAATTCATCAAGAAGGAGACTTCACTCACACAGGTTCTAGCTGTCTCCTGTGGGCTGTGTGTCTGAGTGTTTTGTCCGTGTATATACACACACATGCTCATACACGCTTCTGGATGTCCAGCGCAAAGGTCAAAGGGAACTGCAGCACAGAAATGACCTTTAAACCCCTGACGTGTCACAGCAGTCTCAGACACAACATGATTGAATAGAACACTGTATCTCAAAAGACCCTCATGTTGTTATTGATATTTTGTAGACAAAGGACTATACAGGTACACTGTATGGTGTAATCTGTACTGCCTACAGAGTGTGTAGCATGCTGCAGTATTTTGGGTGAGGCCAGTCTTGACTTTTGTAGGGCCAGTTATATGACCTTTGATGGAATGATCACATGACCTTTTGTTATGTTGATCATGTGACCTATGGCTTGTCAACTTAATCTTTAGAGCCTTTACTGATTCACTGTCTCATGCTGGAATTGACCACTGTCCTCTCTCCCTCTCTCTCTCTCTCTCTCTCTCTCTCTCTCTATCTCTCTCTCTCCAGCTCCTCATTGCCTGGCTGAAGAAGTACGGTGTCCAGTCAGGGCCTAAGTCCTGAGCCCACTACATCAAAGCACTGTAGAATGATAGAGTGAGAGAGAGAGGGAAAGAGAGAGACGGAGAGAGAGAGAGAGGGATCCAGGTGTCTGAGGAGATTGACCTGCATTTTTATGACTCCATTTCAAAACCAGATGGCTAAGCCCACCCTCCTGGCCAGTCTTGCTGCACACATCCCTCTCTCTCATTTCCCTCTTTTTCCCCCTCTCCTCCTCCTCCTCCTCCTCCATCTCTCCTAGAGACATGAGAGAGCATGGCCAAGCTCACAGCAAATGACTCCCGTATTTACAAGGAGATTATGAAATTAGAGAGCCAATCATGTGGGATTAGGTGTTGACTCGTCCTCGGGTTAACCCCTCTCCTGAGAGCCAGGAGTTGAGGATCCTTCTGGGCGGCCGGCCAAGATATCAGGTGAGAACTAATTCCATTTAAAAAAATTCTTCGTGTAATCATAAAATACAATTGGCCAAATGTTATGTTAATGAGAGACAAAATATGTTATTCTGAGATAAAGAAGTCTTGGAGGAAATGACCAGTATTATTTTATAGGAGGTAGTACAAGCCCCAGCGGTATTGGTTGTTCTCCATGACAGCATGCCTGGTGGTGTCCTCTCGTTATCGCTCCTTCGGTGATGAGTATTGTTCTCCTCTCGATCCTCTCTGATCCCCCTCTAACCCCTTTGTAATTAATAAAACAAATCCTTGATCACTCAATTCCAAACTGACATGTGCCCAATCAGCAGTAGGGCTCAGCCTGGAAGGGATGCTGCTGGATGGGTTGGTGGTGGTGGTGCTGGTGGTGGTGGTTCTGCTGCTGCTGCTGCTGGTGATGATGGTTGGGGGGGGGGGTACTGTATAGCAAATAGCAGCAATGGGTGGGAATGGGGTCCAGCACATCACTGTCCCCCATGTCACACAGCCTGGTCTATGCAGCCTGGTCTATGCAGTGTCAGTCATTGGATGTGTTCATAAGGTTGGTACAGTACCGTAGGCGGGTGGGGGTTATCCCGATGTTCCCTGGGTCCTAAGTTCCCCTCTCTGGTTAGGGTTATTCTTAGGGAACAAAGGAAAGAGGGGAACATAG
>JASCQY010000057.1:5337728-5349847 GCA_030264315.1 Sardinella tawilis | reverse complement strand
AGAGAGAGAGAGAGAGAGAGAGAGAGAGAGAGAGAGAGAGAGAGAGAGAGAGAGAGAGAGAGAGAGAGAGGGAGGCAGGCAAGCAAGGTAGGCCAACTCGGCAGAGGAGTTGGTAGAGGTTGCTCCGTGCGGGTGGACTCTTTTTTTTTTAATGCACTGTAAAGGTCAGCTCATAATCACTTCTCTTTAGCCCGCTTCAAATTTTAATTGACTGTCTCACGCACATAAAAACGCCGGCTCCTGACTCCTGTGTGATAATCACGGGAGATGGATTCTTACATGAATTCATGAGGTCCTATCTCGCTCTCAATCAGCGGCCAACGAGACCTTTGGGAAAACTCTGCATCAACTTAATTTTAAAGCACAACGATAAAACCTCCGTTTATCGACGCTAAATCCCTATCATTGCTGCATGTGTGTAGGTGGATGACTTAACCCTTTCGACCATGACAACTCATTGGAAGTAACATTTACTGTTTTTTTTGGTTTTCTTTTGTTTTGTGTTTCAGAAACCCTACTTGTCAGTGTGTGTGTCTGTGTAAGAGAGAGAGAGGGAGAGAGAGAGAGAGAGGTGGATGTACCAGGTGTTCGAGTACAATTGAAAAGAAAACATGCACTTTCACATACGCAGAAGGTTATTGTACGTTTGACGCTACGGTATATTGTACGAGTGACGTCTAAAATATTTCCTCTACTTCTCCTTAAAAGCAATTTCTCTTTCTCTGCCCCCACCATGCCTCCCTCTCTCCCCCTCTCTCTCTCGTTTCACAGACAAAGGTGATGAATTTGAGCTGCCTGGCGCTGGAGAGGTAGTTGCCAAGGCAAGACTAGGCGAGGACGAGGACGAGGGGCTGACTGGAGGAGCGTGTTATTTATTCCCCCCCCCCCCTCATCTCCGGCAGGTGTGACACGCTGGGCCCCCACTGCGCCCCTCTGCCCATTGTCCTGCCAGCCCCCCACCCCCCCCCCCAGGGAGACACTCACCCAGCGCTGCTTGCACCAATCCCAGGCCCGAGCAACACTCACAACAAAAAGGTGAAAATGAGTGCAAATTGCCGTTATTTTTTCCCCTTCTCCTCTCTTTCTCTTTCTCTTTCTCTCTGTCTCTCTCTCTCTCTCTCTCTCTCTCTCTCTCTGTCTCGCTCTTTCTCTCCCCTCCACTGGTAATTTGAACACTTTTTATCCCGCGGAACACAATGTTTTCTTTTCTTTTCTCTCTCTTCCTTTTTTTTGGGAGGAAAAAGGAGGCAGCCACATTATTTGCACAGTCTTATGACAGCAAGGGGTTGTGATTGCTTGGAAATGGTGTCGAGATGAAAATCATGAACCTTGACCTTCAGCCGAGGTTATGATTGGATACGACTACTTTGCAATTTTTTTTTTTTTTGTCAGCACGTGCGACCGCCGACGCCCATATGTATTTTAAAAAGATTCTATTAAAGCTTATTAAATTCATTTTCACACTTTCTTCACAGTACAGACGGGGGTGGTCTTTGGCCTTATCTCTGTGTGTTCCGAGAGCCATGCATGGTGAGGGAGTTTACACTTGTCAGGAGATCATCTCTGAGATGCTCTAACATTTTGACAGAAGGGTTGTCCAGGAGAAGGTGTTGATGGTCAGCTCCAAGTTTGGACAAGGAACGAAAAAAAAAAAAAAAAGGCCTACTAATAAATAAATAAATAAAGTAAGCATGCAGAGAGAGCTGGGGCTGACTTTGACGGACATCTTGTCTAATTCACTGTAACCTTCTTCGTGAGCCTTGCTGAAGCCCTTTGTCAAAACGCATGGACACTCATGAAAAGACACATCCTGAATGCCAGAGGATGTGCCGGTGCAGATTCTACATATACCGTACCGTACAGTCAGCATGTCTTAGCCAGACGCACGCCTGTCCACATTTGCACTGAAGCACTAGTCACAAACAACAGTGCACCAGGGACAATGTATATTCAGTTGGTCATTGTCACAAATTCTTTGCGCATTCCACCATTCCAAACTGTACACTGTCACTGTCTGCGGCTCTGCAGACCTGCACTGCATGGACTTATATTAAATGCATCTCTGTCACCGTGAGGGTGTGGACCAGCCCAGTCCCATTTCTTTTAAAATTACATTTCGCAAACTATCAAAATGCAAAAAAGCGATCGCAGTAATTATTTTAGTCAGAATATGCTGCACACAGCCGCTTCAAATTGTCATTGGTCAAGATGGATGGCAGATCCATTTGAAGACGAGGCTCTTTTAATCAATATCAACAATGTTTCCTGGCCTTTGCCCACTGCCAACATATTATCATGTTGGGTTACAAATTAAAATGCTATCCCACTAACAGACACTGGGAGAAATGTCATGGCGAAAATCTAATTGTGCCCCTGTCATTTCTGCAGCAGCCGCGCAATTAATTCTATCAATCTGCATAACCTTTCCTCAAGAAGTGTATGATGGCATTTTTAGTGAGCGTAATGAATGGACTGCGAGTGAAAGTATGGTTAGGCAATCATTACATCTTTTAACAAATGTATTTAATCAGATTTGATGGGGAGAGCGGAGGGGAGGGGAGAGGGGAGAGCATTGACGTAGAGCCGGATAATTCAATATGGTAAGTGGGATCATCTCAGACCCACTGCAATCATCACAGCATTACCATGCTCAGAGACAGCCTGTAAACAACACTCGCCCATCAAGCCATTGCTCCCTTTTTTCCTGTATGGATTTTTATTCGGTCTTTTCTTCTTTCCTCTCCTCTCTCTCTCTCTCTCACCCTTGTTCTCTTACTCTCTCTCTCTCTTCCTGTTTCTCTCTTCTCCACACACTCCAAGCACACTGTTTAATGAAAGTGGGGGTTGAGTTTTGTTTCAGGCCAAGTGAATTTACCAAAAGCAATTTCCAGAAAGACCAAGCACTTCCAGACTTCTGTAGCACCAAGCTCCTCACTTTTCATAAATTAGAGAGAGAGAGAGAGAGACGGAGCGAGAGAGAGAGAGAGAGAGAGAGAGAGAGAGAGAAGGAGATAGCTAGAGACACTTCCATCAGCCCAGAGTCCTCAAGGGAGGAACGAGGAGGTGAGCATTTGGGCCTTAAACTGAGGTGAAATTCCTAATTTATTAAGTATTGATCACCCCTAAATGACAGTGAGTGCTACAACATTAAGTGCGAAATAACTGTCAAATTGACACACAATTTTCTTACATTCCAGCTCTTTAATGGTCTGGGCCTACACAGAAAGATGATAAAAATATTAGCCATCATGGAATCAGACAGGAAAAGAGCATCCATCAGTAGTGTGCCACTTAGAGCCTGGAATTGTTAAATGACCTTAATGTCTTAAACAGATGACCTCCGGGACTCTAATGATGCATTATGAGAGTGTGTCTTACTTTTTCCCCAAAAGAACATTGTTTTATTGGATTTTTTTTAATGTAGCTGGTAATAGGAGATCCATTATGTGTGTACTGAAAACGCCATTACATGGTGTTAGCAGAGAGTACCTGGGAGAGGAAAAAAAAGGGGGTGGGGGGGGGGGGTTGGATTTGTGTAAATGCGCCTAATCTGGAGAAACGGCCTAATCTCATTTCGATCAACACTCCCCGCGTCTGGGCCAACGAGAAGGATGCTAATCTGACCTCATTAACCTCCGGGCTGGGGTGTGATGGAGACAGAGGCGGAGGCGGAGGGGGAGGGGAAGGCGGAGGCGGCCAGAAGTGCGGAGCAGCACGGGAGGATAATAAATAATGGATCGTGTTCAGCACTGAACCGGACGCAGCCAGCCCCGGCTGGTCCTCACCTCACGGCCAATTAAAAGGGGTTAGTTTGTGTCAGTCAGACAGACATGGCAGAGGGGAAATCACTGAAGAAGTGGGGGCGAGAGATAGAGAAAGAGAGAGAGAGAGAGAGATAGAGGGAGAGAGAGAGAGATTGGCGGTAGCGGACCTTTCAAGACCTTATTTATAACAGGCAGTTCATGTGCAGGGCATTTGGATTCAAACTTCGCCTGAAGACATGGAAACCCCCCTGCACACACACATACACACATACACACATACACACACACACACACACACACACACACACAACCCCCCCCCCACCCCCCCACCCCCAGTGTTGGAATATCATATCTCTCATTGAATTACCCTTTCCACTGTCTCTCTCTCTCCTTCTTGCACACACACACACACACACACACACACACACACACACACACACACACACACACGCACACACACACGCACAACCTGCATTGTTGTAGGGAGAAACTGCTGGCCTGCCTGCTCTTTGCTGCCTCTGCGCCGGCCACACTGGAACACGGGCAGCATTAGCCTTCTACCTTCTAGAATCTAGATGCTTCCGACCAGTCAGCCAGTCGGCCGCCGGGTCCAAGGAGCCTTCTATGAGGTCATGTGGTGTTGGCGTGTTGCCGTGTTGGCCGTCCTTCTGCTGGGTTCGGAGCGTAATTGGGCAGCAAGAGCCTCTAACCTCCCGAATACACTTTCACAGCGTCTCACAGTCTCTGCAGTTGGGCTTTCTCAAACGAGCTGAAAAACAGCTGCAGCAGTTATACAGTACAGCCTCATAATGATCACTACACCCTATAGTAATAATACTAAAAAATCATATCCTGTCTCTTTCCTTTCTTTCTTTCTTTCTTTCTTTCTTTCGTTCTTTATTTATTTGGGGGGCGGGGGGTGGGGGGGGGGCGTCTATCTATCAGCGACTGCACAGGATTAAGGGAACTAACATTTTGAAGGGATATAATGAAGTTCTTTATGCCATATCGTTGTCTTTACCTCCCCCATTCTTCTTGCTCCCCTTTACCAGAAGAAAATCTTTCTGTTTCCCTCCAACCAAATACATTACAGAGCATCATGTATTCTGATGATCCCAGCAAAGTCAGGCATCAATAAAAGTATAAATGACTGAGGGGGGGGAAGTGCACCTGCAGCTCCACTGATGAATATTTAAACATTAATCTCACTCTGTCTCATAAGAGAATAAAAAAAGGCAAATCTAAATGTACTGGAGAAAAGTTAGCGAGGAAGCGAGGAAACTTGGCGTGGTTTCTTTTAAAGGCCTGATCTCCGAGGTTTCCGCTCTTCAAACGCACAATTACTTTCTGAGGAAGATCGTTACCTGGTTACCACAAGGGCTTACGTCCTCTCTAGAGACCTTTAAAGAGAAGGATAAGTCTTCTGAACGACTTGCTTTCGTCTTCAAAAGACATTTGTTTTAGAAAAGAATCATGGCCTACTTCAAATCACCCTCTCCACGTAGCGCTGTTGAAGGTCTCCATCTTAGTTGTCTTTTGAAAATATGACCAAACTGCGTTTTTTTTTTCAGTGAAGCCTAACCTAGTTTTTCTTCAATTTGAATCCATTTTTACAAATTTTTCTTAATGCTGAGGTAAAACGCATTCTATTAGACCTTTTCAGATTGCATTAACAGCTTGTTAGCCAACATCCCTTCCTGCCCCCTAATTTTTTTGTTCTTCATTTGTGACTTACTAAGGTCTTTTTAAAGTGCCTCTTCCATACTCCTTGTGAATAGTGATTGGCTTTGTCCTTCAAGTGGCTTAAAATATATATATATATATATATATATAAATATTTATATTAAAATAGACTTGATGACATAAGGAGCAGAACTTGTTGATGATAAAATAAGAAAAAAAAAACCTTCAGGTTATATTTGACCTCTTTAAGTATTTTCCGATTCACTTCAAGCAGTTCTTTTCATTTCATATTCTGCCTCTCTTTAAACTGAATGGTCTTTGTGACTCCCTCTTTTTGTCCTCTTTATATAACCATGCAAAGTATCACTCAACCTCAAAATTGCACTGAATGTATTAATGGGAAATGATGACCAGTTGCATGGCTTGATAATGTCCTTGACTGGAAAAAGAGGAGCCTTGCTCTCCTCTCACATGACGCACTGAATTTGAATAACATTAGCAGCGCAAGTCACAGTCAAATCTTCTTTCTTTGCTTTCTGCTTTACTTAATTTACTTGACTTTCTAACTCCAAACCTCCTCTGGCAAATTTAGCTGAAGTGGAAAATATTAATTCATTAATCTTTGTGATAAGTACATGCTGTCTTGCTAAAATTCCAATGCTAACCATTCACAATTAGTCACAGCACGACGGCAAAAAGATTTTTCTGGAACATGATTACAATTCCCCAACACTGGTGCCATGAAAAATGTTCTTTGGGTTTTTGAGCCCCTGTTGTAAATCCATTTCTCTTGCAAGAAACTTGGCAGCAGTTAAGGACTCACTGAAATTTCACAAGTTGACTCTCATACCTTAACCTGGAGAGCCTCCCCATGTGATATTTGTCCCTGTTCCCTCTGAATGTATGGACCCATGGCCCGCTTCAGCGCCACATCGGGGGCAGCCCAGAGGCCCTGGAGCTCGGCCACCAAAACAGATAGACAGATGGGCAAGAGGAAATGGGCTGAGTAATGAGGAACCCAAAGTGAAATTGTGTTTCCCTGAGAGTGAGAGGGGAGAAAAGAGACATCAGGGCGGGCAGACTCGGTGGATAAACACATTAGCCGCCGCTAATGGCTCAGTTCAGCGTTGGCCCAGGTCACAGGGGTCACGGGGGAATGCACTTAGCAGGGCAGTGGCGTTTCCTGATCGGCTGGCTGGCCAGCACAGATTGAATGGGGTGTCCGTCATAAGATGACACGTTGTCCCGTAAATGTCAAACCCCTCTATCCATATCGTTTATTGGGCCTAATTTCACCATTTGAAAGACTTGAGTTGGGGGTGGGTGGAGGGACGAGGGTTGGGGGTGAGTTAAATGTCTCCTTGCCAGTTGCTCTGTACTTTGCTTGGATTTGAAGAGGTATTGTTGAGATATATAGAACTTAATTTTCACCATTTTCATCGTCTTCATTGCACTCAAAGCAATCTGAGAAACATCTTCCTCTTTCAATCTTCATTCATCTCGCCGTCTCCCTCTCTCTCCCACAGTCTGTCTTTGGAGTAATGATAATATTTCAATATTGCTATATATATATAAATATATATAAAATAGTCTTTTTAACATAAATTCCATCTCTTAGTGTGCACAAATTTGGACCTAATCTTAGATATAATGAGATCCTTTCTTAGCTTTACCTTTGTGTTTGTTCGGGGCGTAATTTGGGATGCCTAAGTGTCACCATTTGGGGTTCTTCCCCCTGCGCTGATGGCTCGCATGAGTGTATTAAGTGCTAGGGGGTCTGCATTGTGTTCTGCTGCTGGGGCTGAGATTTTTTTTTTTATTATCATTTTCAAAGCATCAAAGGTTTTCTCCAGCCAAGCTTAAAGAGATGAAAGTTTGCCTTTGTTCCATCCCTGCTACATTACCGCCTTGCATTAGGCTCTTTTTTATCCGTGAAATTACCTTTTAGATTTCTCATTGAAAGAGCAGTCGACAACGCCGCCGTTCCGCTCCCCCCTCTTTTTTTTATCACATCATATTGTGTTTCTCCTCCACCATCTCAGAAGATAGCAGCATTTGCGTTTAGATTTTTTTCCCCCTTTTCGTTGTTTTTTCCCCCCTCTCTCTCTCTTCTTTTTTTTCTTCCATCTGCGTATATGTGTGTATATGCTCTCGTTTTGCCCCCCTCAGCTCGGGAAAGTTCATCTAGCATTTCATTTTATGGTCACTGTTGTCTTTGATGGGTCTAATCCTGGCGACAAACAGCGGCGTGTTTGTTCACGTGTCAAAAGCGAGATGGATGTTGACTAAAACTCTTTTGTTCTGGCTCCTCCGAGGGCGTCACTGCCGTCACTTAAATCACGACTTTGAAGATGCGACGATCTACCCCTCTCTCTCTCTCTCTCTCTCTCGTTCTCTCAAAGTGCTCGCCACCAAAAAAACTATGAAAGCAAACACAAACACAAACACAAACAACGCAGATGCAGGCATGCACACATGCAGATACAAGCTGTTTCTCAACCACCAGCAGCCCTCCCTTTGATACCACACATAGCCAGCAATGTTCAGATGCTGGATTTACCTTCTCTGTTGCCAGTGGCTTTGTGGTACACAAAACATTTTCCATGTTTGTCATTTATTTCATTTTTTCCCATTTATGTCTTTATTACAAATTTATGCCGCAAAGGCTTGAAATGAAGCGTGTTATTACTCTGTGCAAGTAACCAAATATTGATGTGGGCTTGGCAGGCCCTCTCAGATTGCTCCAAGGCCGTAAAATGTGGCGACTCTCCCCCCCTCCTTGAATTCATCCACAATCTGTTGGTTGTGTGCCCTCTAGAAAAAAAAATGGATTGAATGAAATCACAATGGGGAGGAAACTTTTCCATTTCTTTCTACATCTCCAGCATAATGCAATTAATTGTTTTTTTCATCCATGTAGAATTTGAAGTGAAGATGAAAATTAGGGGTGTTTAACATAGCCATAGGATTTGGAGAGATGGTGCAGCCAAACTCAATTAAAGCTCAAACTCCACATGAGGATTTCCAGAACAGAGAGAAAGAGAGAGAGAGCGAGAGAGAGAGCGAGAGAGAGAGAAAGAAAAAAAAAACTCAGTCAAGATATAGTCCGTGAGTTTTAGTGTGCTGGTGATTGAATGAGATAGTCCAGTGCCCAAATCCCTCGAGTGTGAGTGATTGCGCTTTTACCTGGGCCGGGGCAGATCCACACGCTTTCCTAATTACTTCTCCTCTTCATTTTTACATATGCAAACAAGGTGGCATGGAGGCCTATCTCTCACCCCCCACTCTCCTCGTCAGCGCCGCTTTGGCCACCAAATGAGCCAGAAATGAAAGAAATGTTTAAGCCAGCCGTAAAAAATTCAAGAGGTGTGCCAGACTACAGAGCTTTAGGCAGTGGCGCGTTAATCCTCACTGAAATAGGAAGCTTGGCTGTGTGTGTGTGTGTGTGTGTGTGTGTGTGTGTGTGTGTGTGTGTTCCTGTAGACATTATATGATTGTGAAGTGAAATACTACTGTTCTGTAGACAAGACTGCATATGAGCAACAGGCATCTGATTGCTCATAACACATTTTAATCTGAACAGTAAACTAATAGTTACAAACACCAAACAGAAGATGGCATATCTTACTGAATATCTTACTCGTATCGAGGAATGTAAAGCGACAAAATCGTGTTCTGTTATAATTACTGGTAATTGTTACAACAGGCAGCTATTTTAAGGTTTGACGTTTCAACAGTCTGACAGTCCATAATGAGCGGCATCATGATCGTTAAGCCTCAGTGTGATAGCTGTCCAATTTATGTTTGTCTCGTCACTCTGGAACAAAGACCTGCTTCCCCACATTTGAATAGTGAGAAGCGTCAGTATGATCGCTGTCATGAGAGATGTATGTCACTCTGTCATATGCACTGCCGCCTCACAACATGGTTGTGACATGGTTATGTCAGAGGTACGACAGGCTTATGACAGGTGATGCTCACTTCCAATGAGATGGTTCCCTCTGAGATGAGATTGGAACCAATTGGGTTCTAGAACTGTTCTATCCTGTCCTATCCACCAGGAGGTCAAGAGGTCAACACTGTATTTGTGTGTTCTAGAACCATTCACTCAACAGAGAGCCAGCATGCACAAATACAACTTGTGCTTCATGTGCTGTTCCCAAGACTTTCTCTTCAAAACACATTGACTTCTTAATAAGCATGATTTCTCTGTTGAAACTTCACATTTAAAACACTAAGTGCAAAAAGGACTCCAAAGGCTACTGTTTATAATTTACACATCCAGAAAATAAATATGAGCCATTTGTCAACTCCAAAGTATTCAAACACGCAAATGAACACGTCTTCTAGTCAAACTGCCTGCAGCAGTCTCCCTGTTGCCATTACAATTACGCACCCAACTTCAGGAGTCCATGCATGCTGCCGAGGAAGTTGTCACTTGAGTGCTGAGGAGGGTAACTTTAACGCATTTGAATGTTAATGCAGCCAAATGAACTGAGTCAAGTGAGCCGAGGGGCTCATTTGCATGGAAAGCCATTTGAGACTTTGGACCTCTGCGTCTCGTGTGCAGTGATTTCAGTCCTTCAGAAACACTATTAGTCATTTAAATATTAATGTCCGTGCATACACACACACACACACACACACACACATGCACATACTTGCTCTAACACTGAGACACACATACTCTCCCTTTCTGCCTCTCTCTCTCACACACACATACACACACACACACACACACACACACATACACACACACACAGACACACACACTTTCACACAAACATCAAATGTCGCCTTCCAACGTGGCAAACAAGAAAACAATCACAGCGGCACAAGCGGCTGTGGCAGGGGTGCTTTTATGTAGTCCGACTCTCATTTTAATTGGCTCAGAGGGCGAGGCTGGGCTTCTCTCTCTCTCTCTCTCTCTCTCTCTCTCTCTCTCTCTCTCTCTCTCTCTCCATCTCTCCCACTCCTCCCTCCTCTGCTGTATTTATGATTGATTTAGTCTTTCAGGGATAACATCACTTTGGACAGCAATATGCAGACCCCCATTAACCTGCTGATGTCTCAACCACTCGACTATGACCACATTTGCATTCCTCTCCAGGCTGAAAAGCCACTGTCGACGAGAGACGCAGACGCCGGCTTCATTTCAATAGGCATTACATTACCACAGCAGTGCTCGCACCGAGCGCGCTCGACTTGCCAGCCTACTTTTAATAGATCAAAACAATCAATCCAGAGTGCTTTGAAGGTATTATAATTGCCCGACATCAAAAATATTGAGCAATTAAGTTAGGGGACAAAAAACCATCTGGCACGTACTTGTTGCTTTGCTCATACTGTGAAGAAGGTTTGATTTGGTGCTGTATGCAATGGGACGTATGCAAGAAGAGACCGGCCACATACATCACACACCAGAAGCTTTGAATCAGTCGCCACACACACATCAACCCACACAGAGATAAGCTCATACATAAAAGTGTGCACATACATACAGTACACACACACACACGCACGCACACACACACACACACGCACACACACAAATGCAAATGCATAGGCACAAAAAAAACACATAATGCACTCACACGCACACACACTTGAATACATTGACAGATCACAGAGAGCCAACTGATGTTATTTCAAATCCACACACCCAAGCCTACCTCCACACTGTAAACTTTGTCCATGAATTGTCAGGTTACTGTATGTCTCCGAATTCACTTTGCAGAATCATCCGCATTTGAAAAAAACTAAAACAAATCAAGAGGCCACAGATTTGGCAGCATGGTGGCTGGACAGAGAAACACAGAAGAGGGTAAGGCCCTTCACCACTCCCCCCCCCCCCCCATTCAGCCAGCAGCACACAGGCCAGAGGGGTTACTCTAGACTAAATAACCCCATCTAAGCCCTGAAGCCTCTCTATCTAATTGTACACATTGATGCCAAGCATCATATTCTTCCATTCGATTATCATCATATTCCGATTTTCTACCTCTGAAATGGAAAATTTGATGTATTTTTTTTTTCCTGAAGTTTTCCTGAACATTTCTCACTGAAAACTGGAAGGGTAGAGAGTATAAGTAGAGCGAATGTGGCCAGCAGTAATATCTCACGTACTGTAGTTATCTGGTTACCTAGATCCTAAGTCTCCTCTGTACTGCATCTGAACTCAAATAAACCTCCTCTGACAGACTCATCTCTGGGGTTATGCAAGGCAGCCGTGGGCAAGCGCATTGTTCTCGGTGACAGAGTGACGGGCCGCGCGCACCGATGAAAACTGCACGGAGTGAAGGGAATATAAATATTTAAGCAGATCATTTGCAAGATTGGGGATAATTACGGAGACATATTCATGAATTCATGTGGGATCTCACTCAACAGAGTCATCCGGCCGACGTGCCGCGATGCAACCTGTCATTTGTGTGCTGGTATGCTAATGCCCATTGACTCCTAATTACTCATGCCTCGTCACAGAAAACAAAGGCCTGCTCCCACATTGGAATTGTTAAAACTTTTCATAAAATTTTTGAGTTATTAATGCTAATTAAAGCACTCCTAGCCTGAGGCCCCATCTCATGTGTGTGTGTGTGTGTGTGTGTGTGTGTGTGTGTATCTATGTGTGTGTGCAGACAGAAAGAATGTCTAAATATATACATGTCAAAC
>JASCQY010000057.1:5295890-5307511 GCA_030264315.1 Sardinella tawilis | reverse complement strand
AGCAGACATTTCTAAAAACGACAGTGTGGACGAACATGGTTTGTACTACGGATGAGCGAATTTGCATTTATCCGCATTAATGTGGACATAATCTAAATCAAAGTATGCATATTTACAATATAAACAGTTTAGCATTGCAGCCTGTACATACTGTAGCCTGGGAATACCCATGCTGCCTTGCGCGCTCATAACGAAACTGCACGGCAGCCTGGAGACCAAGGCCGAAATTTTCGCATGAATTTGGGAACCAATCAAACAACGGGGAGAGATGGCAAGACGGTGCGCAAACTTTTGGACAAACGAAACCTGAAATCCCGTATGAGAAAATGTATAGGTGGTCCCCAGACTGAATCTCACTTGAGATTTAGGCTGGTGTTAGCCAGGCTAGCCTGTACAAATTAAGCCACAGATAGCAGCAGATACACATCAAGATACATTAAGGATACATTGCATTACAAGCATTACTGAGAGGCTTTTACAGTGCTCTGAAGAAATGCCAGTCCAACTGGATTCCACAGCGACTACTTAACTAACTTACTACTTAACTAACTTGCACTTACAGTCCAGGCCCAAGTGCTGGTGGTTCTATGCATTCACATGTATTCTGGCCCATACATTTCTATTACCTACCTCCTTGTGCATGGCGTGCGTCACATGCTGTAGGTGCTTTATTTGTGGTTTTATGGTGAAATGTGTTAATTAGGCTACTCCATTGCAACAGAACAGTTTCACTTATTTAACCATGAATTAATAAAAATGTACCTAATCTGAAAAATACAGACTTTACAAATGTGTGTTTCTGTGCACATAATGTGAATGTGTTTGTCTGTCATATTCCGCTTCATAACTAGCCTGGGAATACCCATGCTGCCTTGTGCGCTCGTTCCAAACTGCACGGCAGCCTGGAGACCATGGCCGAAATTTTCGCATGAATTTGGGAACCAATCACACAACAAGGAGAGATGGCAAGACGATGCGCGAACTTTTGGACAAACAAAATCTGAAATCCCGTACGAGAAAATGTATAGGTGGTCCCCAGATTAAATCTCACTTGAGATTTAGGCTGGTGTTAGCCTGGCTACTTCATAACAGCAAGATCATCAAGAACAAGATACATACAATTCATACATACAATAGCCAATAGTGTTGTGGGTGGGGTGCAGCTGGTATCTCAGATGTTAGAACAATTTGGCATAAGGTTAGAAATAAACACTTATCTTATCTTATTTGTTTGTGTAGCCCATACAGAACACTGATTTTTGTTCTTACCTACCACAGTTTATTTCCATACCCTTCTGATTCAGTTACTCATGCTTTATTTAAAGGAGAAGTTCGGTGTGAATGAATCCATAGCTCTGTTGTTTAAGGTCACTGAATGCTGTTTATAGGAAAAAGAACGAAAAAATTTGATACAACATAGACCGAATAATGAACCGGGTAACTAACACTAAGTGAATGGGGCATAGTGTCTTACTTTCAGTTTCATTTTGTTATGCCCCATTCAGTTAACAATAGTCATTGGTCTATAACTCGGCCCATGTTGCATCAATTTTTTTCGTTCTTTTTGCTACAGACAACATTCAGTGACCTCTAACAACAGGGCTATGGATTGATTCACACCGAACTTCTCCTTTAAAGTTACGAGCCAAACAACGTCACTCTTTAGCATGAATGGCATGAATCAGTTCAGTCAGGTGGAACAGGTTACTGTGTGCAGTTTACACTAGACTGAAAGGAAACCCCAAGGCTCTGGTGAGAAATGAAGACTTGAAGATGTCAGCCAGAGATAGCCTTGCATAACCAAAGGAATCTACGCAATTCAGGAAGCACAGCTTTTGTTGAACTTGTGCAATCACGGATAAGGCTGTGGGAGACTGAGAGGGTGGTTTCTGTGTAAACTGTTTTTCATGGGAAGGTCAATAAGGAAGTCCAGGAAATAAATTTGGCAGGAGACAATACAATCCATCAACAATATAATGGTGGCTGATGAGGTTGAACATTGAACTTAACATGGGATATCTTTTTCTATTTGTATGTATTTCTCTCTCTCTCTCTCTCTCTCTCTCTCTCACACTCCTTCTGTGTGTCTAGCACATCTAAATCTTATTTAGTGAGGAAACACACATTGAATGGAAAGTTAGCATAGTGCCCTCTAGTGCAGGCTTGCAGTAATCTGAAAGTGAAAGTGATGTTACTGAAACCATAATGTGTGAAACACACACAAGCTTTGTGAAGGGAGGAAGACAGTTCTGCCGTGTTGCCATTTGTGTCTCGTTTCAACCCTGCATGTTAAAATGTTGCAACTCCTGGACATTTTTCAAAAATTAGAGTCAGCATCGACAACCCTTTCATCACTTTGTTTTTTTTTCCCAATGCAGCAAATTTCAAACGTTTTTTTTTTTTTTTTTTTTTTTAGTTAGTTTTAGTTTAGTTTAGTTACTTCCCGTTAATTCCTGTCAATATGATTCATCAGACGACACCGTTACAGGATTTTACAGCAATTATTTCCAATTCTATGAATTAGGCCTAATCATGACAAAGTTCTATTTAGACAATAGTGCTATTTCATAAAGGCTGCAAACATTATTGTAAACCATAACCCAGAAACCACAACTATTCTTTGCTATAAGAATTAGATATATAGATAGATAGATACAGTAGATAGATAGATAGATATCTAGATAGATAGATTAAGAATTTACTGCAAAGATTCTTAAATATTGGCTCCTTCTAAAGTGTCTGTTGCTTTTCAACCTGAAAATGAAAGCAGTCAGAGTGAGTGAAACTCAGTCAGGTGTAAAGTTGAGTCTTTGCTCTGTTGAGACAAGATGCATCATTTAATCCTCTGCTTGTAAGTGATCTGTGGTGGTGGGAGGATAAGAGAAACAGGAGATAGTGGTGGAAAGACATTAATGCTCTTTGCTTTTGGTAATCACACACACACACACACACACACACACACACACACACACACACACACACACACATACACAAGTACACACTGCAGGGAATTCACTAGAATTTCACAATCACGTCTTTTTGCGGGGGAATCATTTCATCTCTCCCTTTATAAAGAATCTTTTTCACAAACTAAACTCTTCACTATTAGCCACCATTGGCTCCTTCTCTCTCTGATGAGTTGAATTCCTCCAGTGCTGGTTCTCTTCTCTAGAGATGAGGATTTGTCAGGAGCTTGTTACAGTAAAAGCAAATTGTCTCTTCCCAATGCTGCTGTCTTGCTGATTGTTTAGAGCAAGTCTGTATTTAGAACTGACCATGCTTGTGATAAGATTAGCCTACCCCAGATGCTTTAAGAACAAATGTAAACGGCTTCATATGACGTTATAATCTCTTTCACTTTTCAACAGTTCTTCACACACTGGTGTCTCAGTTTTAAGACCTTTGCTCTGAGTAGTTTTCTCTGTATAACCGGTTGCTGAACTTGCTCAGTGTCAAACTCAGTGTCATTACTCTGGTAGTGTGTGAAGTAGGCAGTTCTTCCACCATTACCTTCAATACAGGTGACTCAAAAGGTTGTGTTGTAGGCAACTCCACCTCTCTCTCCCTCTCTCTCTCTCTCTCTCTCTCTCTCTCTCTCTCTCTCTGTCTCTCTCTCTCAATTTGGACTCAATTATGTTTTTTATTCAAATTATAAAGATTATGTCGGCTATATTGAGAGTTTACGATTAAGATTAATGGTGGCTTGTGTGCACCTTTTAAGGTGAATAGGGCTCCTAAGCTCCCAGACAGTCTAGTTTGGAAAAGAGGGGGGTTTAGGTATCTCTTGTTTTTTTTTTTTTTTAGGTGACCCTATTACAGCACAGAGGAATTGGTTGACTTCAAGAACAGATACAGTAGTCTACACCTTGGCGTGACATTTTAATGATTGATGCTGATATATTATTAAACTAGAGTGGAGAGCCTTATACAACTCGCCATTAAGAACGGGGGGTTTGCAATGGAGGGTGTCACATGGTAACCATGGCAACCAATTATTTTATAATTGTATAAAAGAATCCAGAAGTAAGGGCAGAATGTCCTTTTTGTTCACAGATGGAAACAATTATTTGTGTTTTTTATATTGTTCGTTATTCAGGGATTTGGTGAGTCATTTTCAAAGCAAATATTTATATTTGGTTTTCAATATTGTAAGAAAATGAATTCAAAAGTACAGTTGCTCAATTACATCTTAGGTAATGCCAAAATGTCTGTTTATGTAGTAACCAGATCTCATTACTGTTTCATAACCATCTTAACTTTTTTGCAAACCCCGTCATTCGCTCCTGGGGTAGGCCTACGTCTACATTTTTGCAAACCC
Organism: Sardinella tawilis; assembly: GCA_030264315.1. Classification (NCBI taxonomy): domain Eukaryota; kingdom Metazoa; phylum Chordata; class Actinopteri; order Clupeiformes; family Clupeidae; genus Sardinella; species Sardinella tawilis. The sequence goes on along the minus strand of JASCQY010000057.1, from coordinate 5,303,193 downwards.
CGTCATTCCAACCTAGTTGCATTACTAGGAAAAATAAATTAGAGCAGGACTGTGACTTTAATGTTGTAGCTGTTCTTGTGAGACTTCTAAAGGCAAGATTGCAAATGGATTTGATTTTCATAAATCCATTAACAATGTTGATGCTTTTAAATGTGTTTGGTGCTGTAATGGAGCTTTGTGCTCAATGACTGATGGAAAACTTGTCCTTGCAGTGTTTGTTATTATTTGTATATATACCTGTAGGCTACAGTAGTATGTATTTATGTATTTCTTATTTATCTCTCCCTGGATTTGTTGTGATTTTAAAGATGTAGCATGATATACTGTATGCTTTTGTAAAATAAAGATGTATAAAATTAAATTCTCTCTCTCTCTCTCTCTCTCTCTCTCTCTCTCTCTCTCTCTCTCTCTCTCACTCTCTTTCTTTCTTTCTCACACTTAGCTCTGTGTCATTAAAGACACCACCCTGCCTGAGCAAGATAATGAAAGCAGGCGGGTTACAGTACTTCACTATGATGACTAAGAAACTCAGGAGACTCCGACCCCCAGGCCATTAGACTCCACAGTGTGGACACACTGATATCCTACGGGTAGTCAGGATGATATGGTTGCTCATTTCTCATATACTGTACTATATATATACAGTATATATATGCTGTATATTATATATATAGCCTATATATATATATATATATATATATATATATATATACTGTATATTATCAGTTTCTCAGATTTCACTATTTATAGTGGTAAAATTAGCATTTTGTTTTATTCCATAAAATACTGATACAATACATTTATCCCAAAACTCGAATAAAAATATTGTCAATTAGAATGTTCATTTACAGAAGATGGAAGTGCGGTAACACTTTTTTGACACAAGATCGACATTAATTTGTCATAATCATGACATGCCACATGTCATGAACGCGTAATGACACTCAAAAATGTTTATGACTTTGTCATTAAATGTAATTTGGTTTTTGGCATGTCTTACCTCTAAACAACAAAAACTGACAACAGTCATGAATGATAAACATATGCTATTCATGTTTATGACAGGCTCATGTCAATCTTAGATCGAAAACCTTAAGTTGGCTAAAGGGTTATCGAAAGTTCATGGTCATTTAGAAACAACAATACTAATGTTTACATTAAGTTCAAAAATTAATAATAATAAAAAATAAAAAAATTAATCACAGCTTTCATGCGTCTTGGCACACTCTCCACCAGTCTTTCACTCTGAGTTTGGGTAAGCTAATGCCTCTCCTGCCACAGAAATTCAAGCTGTTCAGCTTTGTTTAATGGCTTGTGACCATCCATCATTCTTTTGATTACATTGCAGAGAGTTCAGGTATGGAGATGGGGCTGGCCATTACAGGGTTCTGGTGATCCTTCATCCACACCAGGGGTAGCCAAACGTTTCTGTTTGCGGGCCACATAGACAGATTCGTCTTTTGCGAAGAATGCAAGAATCAAGACACTTTATTCCATCAATTATTGATTTCTAAACTCAACTAAAACATTAATATTGTTTTTTCTAAATGAATATGAACTTGTTTTATTGGCATTATTTGAGGTCTAAAAGCATTGCATCATTTTCATTGGTTTGACTATTTCTCATTTTCTGCACATAAAAAAATACTGTACCTGAGAAATGCTAGTAGCAATAGTGCATTTTCCCTAGAAGTAAAATGTCACTTGTAAAAAGATATGTGTATGTGTATGTATCCTGCTATTTTGAGTATGTGATGTGTATTTTGAGTACTTTTTATAATTATTATTTATATCCCCCAGGTTTATTCTGCCCTCTAGTGTTGATAAATGGTACATAATGTTATGTAATTTACTCATACTCATAGCACATAATCCCCTGTTCCATCACCAAATTGCCTACCTTGTCTTTATTTCTTGTCTATATTGTACTGTCAAATATGACATGAGGGATTTTTAAAGCAGACTATTATTATGTTTTACATTGAACACCTGTTACAAGCTTTACTTATCTCACAGAGAAAATACCTACAGTGATTATCTCAATTTTCAACTGATCTCTAGCTGTTCTTTGTACAATTTGACAGAATTACATAATATTATATCATAATTCATGATTAATGAAAAAATTGAGCTCAAAGTCTACAGTACAAGAGCATTAATCTGCACTTTGGCCTCTCAAGAGGACAGGTGTGTGTTTGTCCTCCACCAACCCTTGGCAGTGCGCCGTACTTTCTCACACCTTCGTTCTCTCTGTCGTGTGTGCTTAAGCCTGTTGACGGGTGTGTTTGGTGTGGCTCTAAACTCCACATTTGTTAAACCATGTATAGCCTACTGTACAAACGGGGGGCCTATGACAGAAAGTATAATTTGCATTGATTATGATATTAACATGTCCTCTGCAGCCTCCTGGCAGTGCCCAGGGTCCAGTTGCACAAAGCACCTTAAGTTAAGGGTTTCCCTTAAGGTCTGATTTAGGGGTTCCTTAAATTAAACTTGTTGCACAAACTTCCTTAAATATTCCCTTTTAAGATTTCCTTAAGAATATTACTTAAATATTCTAGGTTTTTACTTACCTTGGGCAATCCCTTACCTAAAAAGACATTAGACCATAACTGTCAAATTTAAGGGAAAACACTTAAGGTGCTTTGTGCAACTGGATCTAAGTGGCCCTTAGAGTAACTTAACTTTTCCTAACTTTTCTTCCCCTGGCAGCTTCCTTGTGTACAAAACCCGCCTATTCTGCCACTGACATAATGTCACAAATGAAAACATTCAGGCAAATGTTAAGCTTGGAAGAACGTGACGACTTGAGGACTAAACCATATATACAGAAATCCTTGGCGTGATGGATGATCCAACCATGACCTACTTTTAGTGGCTGCAGAGACAGACAGATTTTCATTGAAAAAGACAGTGAAAATAGCTTTAACTTGGTGTAACAGCGTTGAGGTCGTTGGTAAACAAACCCTAAACCCCTTATGTAAAGAAAAAAACGTCTTGCAAATTCACTGTTGTGGGCCTGAAACACAAGGTCATGCAATAACCTTTTTATGAAATTATGCTTATGACCTTGTAAATCTCACCCTTTGGAGATTATCAATGCCCGCCCATTGTCTTCAGCTTGTAAAAAAATCCATGTGCTGCACTAGGGTGACTTTACGACAGAGGTGTAAATTCGGCTCAGCACTTCAGCAGGAGTGCTGTGGAGACAAGGGGAACCTGAAATTGCATCTACATGTAGGCCTAAGATTAAAGTGGGCAGGTATTTCATGGACCTCATAGTAGCATGTATTAAAAGCGTCTTTTCCTTTCGCCTCTCAAAACATGCTCCTTAGTATTGGGTCAGTATAAACTAAGTTTGCAAGCCTTCAAACAAGTCTAAATAGTCATCCCCTGTCTTACAGAGGTCAACACACTTCCCTGAATACTTTTAAATTGTGGATTTTCCTCTCTCTTCCTACGTATATTGAAAAATGAGTAAAATCACGTTATACTCAAAGAATCAAGTCAAAGAGTCACATGGATTCACATAAAAAACAAACAAACAAACAAAAAAAACATGATTCAAATACCAGGGATACCACTGTAGGGCGCCACTGTGGGCCTACACAATCAGACCAACTGGTTACATTAATTACTGAGTGATAACTGTGAAATTGGGACATTTAATGGTCTGAAAAGGTTAGGCATAGGCTTAAGCCTGTTGTGTTTCGTGCTATCTAGGCTATAAGATGTGATTTTGCTGAGTTACCTTCTCTTCTTTAGACAAAGACCACCTCTCTCATTTTAATTGGAAAAGGGCTACGTCATTCATTTCTGAAATTGTGTCTCCGGCAATCTGCATCGCCTTTTGTCAGCAGCAGATGTCGCTCTTTACCCTACGTTGAACGCGCGGCAAACAGGCTGACTGAGGTGATGCGAGCGCCGCGCGTGTCTGGCGGGTGATGCTGGGATGGTACATGCCAGGCTACAGCCTCCCGCTTTTCCGCCTGCTCAGTGCACACCGCAGTGAAACTGTCTTGTGTTGTGCCTACCGCTCGATTTCACCCATCCAGCGGATGCCTCTCCTTCTCCCCTTCTGCACACACAACAAATGGTTCACATCCGTCCGCTGCCGCTCCTGGGAATGAGAAGACTATTCTTTTCTTACTAAATCACGGATTGAAGGCAGGGCGTCTTAGAGAAGAGCATCGTTCGTCAGGACGTTATTGTAGTTGGTAAGTTCCATGTTATCCCACCTGGCATGTTAGCTGCCCATCTATACTGGCATGATTTTATTCTGTAAGGTGTGCCAAGGTAACAAATGTGGCTTCCATCGGAGTTCAGCAGGTTGGGATGCAACATCATTGATGTGTGTTCACTGAGCTAAAGTATAAGGCGACCTTTTAACGTAAATATGTTTCTGATTCGCTTGTTTTGAAAAACAATTTGTTGTTGCGGGAAACGGTGGACAAACATGGTGATTGTCCGTTCGTGCTCTAAGTCAGTTTGCAATTGTTTGCTGACCCAAATTTTAAGTGGGGGGGTGGATTTATAAATATTTTTCAAATAAGCGAGTTGTTCAGACAGGAGCCTTGGGAGGCTAATAGATACCTATATCCCACATGCACATGGTTTCAGGAGATTTCTCGTTTAGCTTACATTAGAGGAAGGGCTATCTATGCATCTTATATTTTAAGTAGAAATACTTCTCGCCTGCTGTGACATGCTGTTCATTGTTTTCAGGCGGCATAGGAATGACTAAAGATTTGTACTGGCGGCGTTTAATCCTCACAGCATGTGACAACAATGTTACGGCCATCAAAGGATCATATGAGCGTTTATTTTAATTGTTGAGCCAGACAACTCATCTGAGCGCTACGAAGCTGCGTGTATCGGTTCAAGTGAAATTACGTTGAATACATTGTTTCTGGACAGCCGGTGAAGATAAATATATGTGAGAATGTTCTTGTCCAAAACTCAACAATTACAACGGCAGTCTTTTCACCAAGCCAGGTATTTACACTGAAAGTGACGTTATTCCCTCATTTTCACATGGCGCGCCTACATGGCCACTCATGTTTTACGCATACATTAAATTTGTAAGGAGAGGTTTATAAACAGCCTAGAAATAGGCTAAATAATCAATCACCTTCACTGTGTCACCCTGAATAACCTGTGGCTTTGTCGCCACTTTGATAAGAATATTGCTTACGATGAACAGATTAAAAGACATTTTGCACAGCATGCTTCTATCCTCTTCTGTATCACAAAAGGAGGGCTGTGAGAATGACTGGTGTTAGGTGGGGTCGCAGCAGCTATTAATTGCGATGGTTGTAGAGGGGATAGGGTAGTATAAAATGTTTTTCCCCTGCTACTGTTGCCGCTGAGGTGTCTAGTCAGCCATAATGTTATAAGACACAGGAAAGAGCAAAGGTCTTGAGTTTGCATAATGAGTGTAGAACTTGAATGCATTAAGATTATTCTTTGTAAGCCATTTTAATGCTTCCATAGACTTCACCGGATAACCCCATAAGTAAAACATATTCCGGTTTATTTATTTATATTTTTATTTTTTGCATATTGCTCTCGCCTCTTGTCCAATAAGCATTATAACTGGCCAATTATTTAGCCATTTTGTAGACTGATCTTCATATCAGACCTAGTGGCATCTGTGTTTGTTGGACCTTGCTTTTCTAGTTGAGTAAAGTACAGTCAAGGGTCAGCATCACAGAGAGAGTTCACATGTAATCTGTTCATTTACAGAAAGTGTGCATTGTGCATTCCATCAGATGGCTGTAATACTTGTTGGGGGTTTGCATGCCAGTGATTTGACAGAGTGTCTTAGCCACACTTTGGATGTCTGCCAACATGGCATTTGGGTGGCAGCCTGCCAGCAACGCACAGCTTTCGATCGACTTCCTCATCATCGCCGCCGTGTCTTTACACACGTTTCGGGAGGTGGTCTTGTCTAGCGTGTGGGGATTGGCCCGACCATGTGTTGGGATTGGAGAAGGATGGCGGTTATCGTGGGCTGTCTCTGTATGTGCAGCTCGATGTGTCCCAATGTGAGATTAACAGATGGATATCGCGCATGTCCTTCAGGCAGGCACTGATGGAGCATAAGCAACTCATGGTCAGGTGTTCAGTCACCCAGGCAGCTGTTCCAACACTGATGAAAAAAAGGAAAATAAAATAAATCGCCCATTTTTGGCCATGATGTAATTATCATCCATTATTAAAATGGTACATTTCAGCTAAAACCCAAAGCATTAGCATACCAATAAGGTCCAGAGATGAGAACTGTGCATGTGTTGTCACTGATCCGTTGATGCCTGTCGCCAGTCCTGCATAGCAGATTTAATAATTAGTTTGGCTATCAAGGTCTGCAAAGGCTAATTGTGCATCAAAGAAAGCAGGTCTGTTAAGAGGCAATGATCATAATTTCCAGTGCATGAATTATTTATGGTGCGCAGCTTTAGGTGGGGCCTGTGTCGTTAACCACTGGGGGTACCCTTGCCTATTTCTCTACAGAAGAACAGCAACTGTATCCTTGGCAGAAAGATAGACGTCTTCCATTATTCTAATGCATGGTGTGCAGGACTGTGGTCTGTATTGGACGGGCTTCTTCTTTTTAACGCTAGCTGCTATCCTCAGTTGTGAGATTTATGCTGAATTTAAAGCCACTTTAATTGTCAGTGTTAACAGCTTCTTTTATGAAAGCACATAATACTGGATTTGTGTATTGCCTACATATTTCATGTGCACACAGGCCTATTATATTGCTTTTCTCGATATCTTTCACGGTTTTGTTTGTTTCTTCTGTTACTTTTAACCTGCATAGAAGTACAGTAGCGCTGTCAATCTTGAACAAAGTATGAAATGTAGGCTGCCCTCTCCATCACGATTAAAGCAACGCAATCTCATAAACACGAAAGTCTGTAGCTGAAGAGCATAATTACAAGTTGGAGGCTTTGAGGAACGGCACAGTGTTTGCAGTTTGTGTCACAGGTTCCACACAGGTACAGAAAAAGTCAACAATGCTCTGTCACCATGGGGAAATTACAAGATAAACAGAATGCTTCTTCAGAGCAACTCAGTTTTATTCAATGTCACTGGTGAATGCAGGCAGGCATAGCTAAGGGAAACAAAATGACAACACACAAACACTCTCTCTCTCTGTCTCTCTCACTCACTCTCTCTCTCTCGCTCACACACACACACACACACACACAAACACACACACGCACACACAATCTAATATTTTTGCATTTGGTGCCAAAATCAATACTTAGAAGAGACTGAGCCATGCACTATACTGTGC
>JASCQY010000057.1:5281328-5294352 GCA_030264315.1 Sardinella tawilis | reverse complement strand
CTCTCTCTCTCTCTCTCTCTCTCTCTCTCTCTCTCTCTCTCTCTCTCTCTCTCTCTCTCTCTTTCTGTCTTTCTCTCTATCTGCCTCTCTTTCAGCTTGGCTAGGCGCTGAAGGCTGTCATCTCCCCCACACTAACACTGACAAACAAACTGCTGGCTTCATTCTCTGTGTGGACACAGAGGTACATGCTCTGCAGAAGAAACTCTAAAGCATATAATCACTTTATAGCTTGCAATGTCTAATTCAGTTAATATAATTTTGGGTGATCTTGAATGTTATATTTACCTTTAATTCGAGATGGTAAAACTTATTTTGGTCATTATTAAAATCACAGATTTTTTAATGGTTTAAAGCTGCGTCCATACACGTCGCCACTCGCTACTAGCTGAGCGATATCAGTCAATAGAATGTTTATGTGTTCCAACTATGGAACGCCTGGACAGGCGAGAAGAGTACAAGCGAGGCGATATCGCCGATTTTGAGTTGAGTTAGAAATTAATTTAACTTTTGGGCGAGTAAGCGAGAAGCGAATAAAGAGAAGCGACGTATGTGGACCCAGCTTAAAGGTGGCTACATTCTAAAAATTAAGTCAAATCAGGTACACCACAATACAACAGGAACAGCTACAGTATAATCCTTCAATAATATTTAGAAAACATGGTCTATTCACAGGAACAAGTTTGGACCTTTGGACTCAAAATGTACAGTAGCTTGCTAGAACCTTTCTTCCATGTTCTCCTACCCTACCTCTAATAACAGTGATAATCTTATGGCTTAAGGCTCTATGCAGTCCAGTACCTAGTCAATCCCAAATGAGTCTGCACTCATCATTTTTGAACCACAAATATTTGCTACAGTGCAGTGATATTAGTTTTAGTGCTCCACATAGTATACTTTTTTATGTTTTTTTTTTTTTTTTACAAATACTGTAGCCACAGATTTATTTTTGGTTGAAACTTCTACTGAAATGAAAATAGCGTTTGAAATAAGACAGACCTCTGATATGGGTTGGATATGCAAGTCGGCCACTCGCTCTCTTGTCTGCACTGCCATTCCAGAATCCCATCATCTGGGTCTTCTGGAACGAAGGATTTTCTCCCTTTTTTCTCTCTTTCTCTCTCCCTCTTTGACAGAGAGAATAAGAGATTGGGGCTCAGATCAGCCTTCTTGGCGCTGAGCAATAACAAGGCATCTTCATCATCCAGGCCTCCGTTTTTAATCAGCTGTCTTTGACGTGCCTCCAGGCCCCCATCAGCTTCCATCTCCCAACAGTGAGAATGCTTTCCAACCTCACTGCATCTCAATGCATGTATTCTCTCTTCCAGTGGAGCTGGATGCCGGGGCCTTGGGACCAAGGCGCTGGCACCTTTGAAGAGGCTTAGCCGCGGCGTCGGTGGCCAGGGATGCCCTCGTTTTCTAGCATGGGGTACAAAATGTTCTGTTGGCACACGGCACGCCACAGGCCGCCATCATCAACCAAATTGCGTTTTTTTTTTTTTTTTGCTCCCTGCTCTGCCCACCCAATTTGCACAGTCGTGTGATGGCCATGCCTGGACATGCGCTCGGATATTGGCCGAGCCGGAATACCAGGGAAAATTATGAAGTTGGAAAAATCAGATTAACGTCTCCAACCCACCACAGCAGACAGGGCCTCTGTCACTTGAAAGTGGAAAATGTTTCCCTTGTGATTTCTTAATTAACGTGGTCTTTGTTACAGCCTATTGAGGATCAATTCGTCAAACTGATGTGTCCATGTTTATTGACCTTTTCTGATAATTATAACACAATCAGATCCTCCATGTTCTGATGGCTATCACTTATTAAACAAACATGTTGACATTTAGTCGTTTGTCCATAGCAGGCCAGTGGAGGACTTCTGTTCTCCTTCTGTCAACAATGCCAGGGCATACAGACAGACAGACAGTCATAAATACTCCCAGGAAACAAGGACACTTTGAAGCCCTTTACGTGCTTTGTGTTTCACAGTTAATTACCTGTGTGTGCGATAAACAGTGCATTACATTTTAATGAGATTTCAAGGGATCCTTGTTTGCATGGATGCATGTTAAAATGCTTTGTTGTAAGGCTAGTCAGTCAGTCCATTAATATGAATTTTGTATTGATCCTGTGGCTGTTGTTCTGTTGTGTTCATCATCAACATATAGTACTGTATATAGGTAATCTCTTCCTGTTTTCATTGTGCTGCACATAAGCACTTGGGATGTCAGTAGCCTAATGTCAATGTCGTCTTGTAAGTAATTTTGGAAGATAAGCATTCTGATGTTCTCTTGACTCCAGTAAGTATCTTTCAAGGGCAACGGCGGCGGATGCCTCGCTCTTTGTGTGCAAGGAGCAAACAGGGACACATCTCTTTTCTCAGCACAAAAAAACAATGACAGGAGCACAGAGGCCTTGAGACTGACATATCGACTCCTGCAGGGAAAAGACATTCATTCTTCTTGTGAAGCTGAGAGATTGAGTGACACAGTTTGTCATTCACAGAAATTATCAGCATACTTTTATTCACACCGACCTTCTGCCAAACCAGAGGACACAAAGTAAAGTGTCATCAACTGGAGCAGATGTGTGGGCTCACATAAAGTTCAAGTTTAGACTTTCGTGGGATGAGGAACAAGAGAGATTGTCCACGGCATGTTTAACATCAAATCAGCCATGGTCATTTCAAAACCATAAGAAGCATTTAAAAGAAGTGTCAACCTCAGGTTAACTTCCCCTTCAGGTGTCTATACCTGTAGACAGATGGATGCTATCGCTGATTTAGGTGCCAGGTCCCCTGAATAGTAGAGCTTTTCACATTGAAGGCTTCAGACTATTGGTGAAACAAGTGAGACTTTTAGGCGTATCTGAATGCAGACAGGCACCTCATAATGATCTATTTTAACAATTGGCCATGACCTGATGATGATTTTTACATTCATTCATTCATTAGTTTATTCACCCACTCGCGGATTCATTCATTCATTCACTCATTCATTCATTTGTGTGTTCATTGTCTGTTCATTCATGCATTCATTTGTTTGTTCATACCTTCATTCAATTATTCATTCATTCATTCATTCATTCATTCATTCAATCATCATGTACAGCTGATGGATCATCTCTGTTCATGCATTTGGAGTAGCATCTGCTGTGGTTTGTTGGCATGTCCTGGCCCGCCTCCTGTGATGGCATTGGTGTTGAAGGCTTGTGGCATCCATCCCATAATAAAATGACTGGAGCGTGCTCAGTGAGCTGTTCCAATGCTGGCAGTTCACGTGGCGAGCGGCGAGCGAAAGCTGTGTGACGAGCGGCTGACAGCGGAGATGAGTCTGTCAACTAGATGGCCCCTCGCTCTTAGCTCGGCGCCTGATTGGGCAATTTGTCATCTCCAACATCACCCCCTCCCACCACCCCCAACTGAACACAATTATTATTTTCCGTCCCTCCCTGGGTGCTGGGTATGGGCTGAGATTACTTCAGGCCACATGCCTTTTTCTAGGATGACCCGGAAGTACAAACAGCAACAGAACTATTCTCTGTTTGATTTTTACCAGCTACACTAAACAGCCACACATTTCTTTTTTCATGGCTTGCTGTATGTAACTGGGCTTGCTGATATGAGAAAGCATGATTGATCCGCTGTAGAAAAACAAGCTGAGAATGAGGAATCTTAGCAGACCTTATTGGGTTTGGGTTGGAAATATCTCTGTGGATCCAAAACTCACGGCAGGTCCTGCTTATTAATGGGGCCGGTAAGGGGTTGTGATTTGCCAACCCGGCCAATGAGCATGACGGAGTGGCCCAAGACCTCCCCACTTGCTTCATTTGTCATTATCTGTGTGACTTGCCCCAGTCAGGGGAAAAGTAATGGCCTGGTTATTACTCGGAGTTTGTTTGTAATCAATACAGATAGTCCGACGGCAATATTTGTCTTGATTTACCCTCAGGTTGCCTCGGGTTCATTTTTTGCTCATATATGCTTAAACGTTAGAGAGGAGCATCTGAACTGTGGCTGAATTGCTACAGTATACAGTTGAATTCTCCTGCATTGTGTTTTTCAGTGTGTGGAGTTCATATTTAGTGAGACTTTCAAAACCACAGGCCAGTCGACTGACATTGAATGGAAACGTGTGGGGGTGGAGTACTGGAGTCACTTTCTGTCCAAAGGTGCCCTCTGGTCTTTGCTGTCTGGCCTTTTGACTTTGGCCCAGCTGGTCATTATTTTGTAATGTGTTTTTTTGTCCCTTTAATTTTTTTAGCGATTTGTTCAGGGATTTGTTATGTAGTAAACCTTTAGGAAGAATATCTGTCAAACTCTTTTGTTGTGGTTGCTCTTCTTGACGTGGTTGTGTTGTTTCTGTGGCTGTACTGTAGTTGTGATGTGACTGTTGTCTTTGTGGTTGTTATTGTTGTTGTTGCAGTCGTTGTTGTTGTTGTTATTGATGTTGGCTTCTGCAGGAATGCCTCCCAGCCTGTTGTTATTTTTGTAAAAGTTGTTGTTGTTGTGACAGTATTTGCCCTGGTTTGCTGTGGTTGCAGGAGTAATGCCAGTTCCCGAGCAGCCATCGGACGCTGAAAAGGCAACCCAGCCCAACCCCGTTCTGTCTGCCTCCAACGGCGAAGGCTCTGAGAAAGAGACCACCTCCGCCATCTTGGCCTCAGTCAAAGAGCAGGTACATTAAGGCCTTATCTTCCTGTCACGCTCTCCTTTATCAAGTTGACAAAGAAGACACGGGCAGTGCGCTACCCAGTAGAAAAAAAAAAAATTCAACCGCAGTTTCTTGCTCACTGAGAGAGAGGGAATTTGTTGAGGTCCGTATGCTTTGCAGTGCTGTGTGTCGGTGTGTGGTGTGTGGTGGCTTTGCAGCAGGTCACTGAGGGTATCTGGGTACATTTGTCATTTTAATATGGGTGTCAGGCTGTACAGCAGCGGAGGACAAGATTAAAGTCAATATGAGGACAGCTTTGTGTGCTTGCAGTGACCAATTTTGGACACTTTCAAAGAGTTTATATTACCCATTTGTCACCGTGTTCAAATGTATGCCTTCCAAGGGAATGTATGAAATTTTCAAATGAATGAATCATATCTTGAAGCATAAAGTTCCCAATTATTTCCCTGTTTAGTATGCTGCTGCTGAGTGGCGATATTGTGATATTCTCATTAATATCCACATCTGTCCACACTTGTTAGCACCAGATTGCTAGCTCTGCCAGGCTCTAGCAGGGCATGCATAGCTTCATGTAGCTTTCCTCTGACCATCTGCACGTCTCTTTGAAATACATCAGCATCTTTTACTCGATAAAATATGGCAATTTGCCTGCAAGTAAATGTTAAGTGTTACTGTGCATAAACTTTTGTACAGCTTTATTTCAAGTAAGTGCAGCTGTTTTTTATGAAGTGAAAAGGCCCAAACTGCTGGATGAAACAATTAAGTCACAGGCCATGGGAATATAAGGCAATTATAATAGCATTTAGGTTGTGCTTGAAGTAGTCAGATAATGTTTTTGAGTGAACTTCCTCAAAGAGCTCTGCAGTAAATCACATGGATTAGGAGCTACAGTAGACCCCCCCACCCCCAAACCCACCCCTCCCACCCCACCCCCCAGTTCAGTGTTGATTGAGACATAAAACACAGGACTGATGGAATAGCAGTCTTGCCGAATGTGGTCTATTCAAATGAGGAGGCTTAATTGAGATGAAGGGAAGAAAAGCTGTGTGCTTCCTGGTTGGATATTTCAGTGCCCTACTTGTGTCCAAAATAGAGCCTGTCTATGAAATTTGGAAGGGCCTGATTATCGAGAGGCTCACCAAGGACATAGGCTCTTAGAGCTCATCCTTGAAAGAAAGATCTATGCATCCACACCACACAACCAACAACAAACAATAGTCCTGGCTAACTTTGATGACCTGACATATAACGTACAAAAGGAGTTGTCTATTGACAGCGTATGGGTTTTAATTTTACAGTTTAAAGGTACACTATGCAAGCCTCCCCCCTACAGGCAGCAATTTATTTAAAATTTAGCAACAGGATTGCACATTCTCACCAATTCATGTTCTTCAGACCAAAGCATACAAACAAACATTGATCATTTTTGTGGAGTTACGTTGACTAATAAGGTAATAAACACGATTTCAGCTTCATTTTGGTTTTAGTTTTGCTTTGCCCTGGGCACGGGGTGAGTCATTTGACATTGCATTGCATTTGACAAAGCCGGTAGGAAGGGGTTGGCAGTGGTGACATAGCCTTCATTCATCCCGGAATGAACTATTTAGCCATCAAAGTGACTACGAGGGTGATGTATTAACTTAAAAACGTTGTATAGTGTACCTTTAACAAACTGTGTTGTTAGTGGCAGATAATGGTTTGTATAATTTAGCAGGTCAAATCACTCTCAAGGCTAAATTTAAAAGCATGTTGAAAGCATACTGAGATTTTTTTGTTGAAGGACTCTTAATAGATTGTTGACTGCCCATTATAGACCACCCAAATAAAGCTTTAAGAAGAACTTGCATGATTTAATCGTGTTTGAATGAAAATTATGATTAGGGGCCTTTGGAAATACTATGGAACTCTGCAGTCATAAAGAGATTGAGGAAAGTAAGTGAAGTCACTTTATCAATTCATGACAAGTGACTGGGTTAGGCTGGACCTTAATCACATCATGCAGTGCATAAAACCACTCTGGCTATGGGCTGCCTGGAAGTAGAAATGAGATGATCAATGAATACAAAGCTTCATGTCAGCACCTTTCACAGATGTTTTTGACATCTCTGTGTCTCCAATTTCTCTTAGATTTGAGTTTCCAAGCAGAGCAGTCCCAAACGGTTCCCTCTCCCTCTCTCTCTCTCTCTCTCTCTCTCCCTTCCTCCCTCTCTGTCTCTATTCTGGCTCTGGAGGGGCGCCGTTCTTTTATAAATATATTAGGGAGCTTTAAAATGTCGGCAGGCAGTGGCTTTAATAACCAAGGCATTAAAAAACGCAGACAGCTGATCCAGCACTGCTGTGGAGAGCACTGCCCGGGCTCCCTCTCTGGGTGTGATTAATAGGACTGCATTTCCGAGCTGCAGAATGCCCTAGCAACACTACAGAAGGGCCTGGACTCTTCCCAGGCATCAACGTACACCCCCGCCCCCCCCACCCCAGTCCCACCCCACCTTTCCTGCCTTCCCTGCTATCCTCCCTCCATCCACCTGCATTGGCCATTATGGGGGGGGCTAAGCTAAAAGAGGACAAGTGCTCTGGCCCCCACGTTTCACTGCTGTTAAGCCCAAGTGCTCATATTATGGGATATCAGGGTGTTTGCTGGTCAGCTTGGATGCCTTTTGTACACCTGTAAAGAGGTTTCGCTACCAATGAAACAAGAATGCCATTTAGGTAGGTTATTTTAAAGTGCCAATGTATTGTATAGCATAGCTTAATATAGTACAGTATGGCATTACAGTGCAATACAGCATAGCAACCATAAACATAACTCTGATATTAATAAAGCACAGACAGTATGAGGGGACCTACAGTATCGTATCTGCCAGCTCCAATCTGTGCTTGTCATTGGCTCTTAATGCTACGATAATGAGCAATCAGGAAGCTTTAATTGGATCATTGTCTAAGAAGGAGATTCTCTAAAGGCGTTATTAATCTTTGGCACATGGATCAGAATACGGATAAACAGGTGGCCACAGTCTTGGCCTTTGGATATAATCCTTTTTTTTTTTTTATGGAACCCGCCATGCAACAGTGGTCATGGAAAATTTACTGGATGCTTGTTTGCTCAGTCAGCCTTGGTAGGCTTTGAGTCGTGCACATTGCCAAGCCTGTGTAAGGCTACCTAAATTGCCAGGGATATTCTTAAGTTTAATATCCTTGTTGTGGAGGGAGGTTATTGCACTGTAACATAGCTCTGATGGAGATAAATATTGCAGTTATCCTTGGCGGGCAGGTAAATGGCCACCACTTAATGGCCTGCTGAAATGGCTCAGCGTGGTCTGGTCACCTTGGGCGTTGTGGAGGTGCGCCCTGATGTTTTTGTGCATACAGTACAGTTGGGTCAGACATGTGTTTGTCCGTCCCCAAGGTCAGCAGCGAGCTGTGAGCAAGTGATAGGCCTATGAGAGAGAGAGAGAGAGAGAGAGAGAAAGAGAGAGAGAGAGAGAGAGAGAGAGAGAGAACAGCAGATGAGGTTTTGTCTTTAAATGGAATTTCCATTCCATTGGACTTTGTTTTTCCGCCTCACCTTCCCAGGTGGACAAATCCAGACCCTTTGGGCTGTGATGAGCCGAGCGCTCGGCGTTCAGCGCTGAGAACTGGGAGTCCCCTCCCGCGGTGACGTGGGAGGACTGTGGAGGCTTTTACACGGCCCAGTGCAATCATTGAGACATCTGGGTGCCGGGCTGGAGAATCTCTGTAGGAAGAAGCTGGTGGTGTCTGAAAGTGCAGCCCTGCCTTCGCCTCAGTAATCCCAGTCAGCCTCTAGAGAGAGACAAAGAGAGAGATGGACTGAGAGAGAAAGAGAGAGAGAGAACGTGTGAGAGAGAGAGAGACTTAGAGGGCATAAAGAGACTGAGACTGAGAAAGGGATGTAAAATACTGAGGGATGTAAAATACTCTATGTATACGGTGTGTGTGTTTGTGTGTGTGTGTGTGTACTTGTGTGAGAGAGAGTGAAAGTGATGTAGAGAAAGAGGTAAGTTCCCCTGTGTCCACTGATGCGAATGCCATTGTGGTGGCCAGGGAAGGGCAATCATCATAGCAAGGCACTATCTTCACCATAACCATTATCACCACTGGCATCCCCCACATCATCATCATCATCATCATCATCATCATCTAAATGGTAATGTACACACACTCGGAGTTACCCATTCTGTCTGAACCATGGCTGGAAATAACATCACCCATCACCGATGCAGGAGGCCCCACTCTTTTATGACTCTTCATATTGTCTCTTTTTGAGTTGGATGTCAGTGTGTGTTGGTTTGAAAATGTAGGTGATTACCATGGAAGACCATTGGCGGATTGCAGTATAAACTGTGTGTAGCACATTAAACAGGATCCTGTCAGCATGTTTGTCAGGGCCAGAGAGATGGAAGGCAGAAGCGTCGATACATATTGATGTTATGGAAATCGCTGTCCCGTATGGTGTCGTCTTTGAAGCTGCCTCTCCATGAGAGCCTCCGGGGGCATCTGCGCCATATTTTACAGTCTAAGGAAACGCTGCTTTTCTTTCTTTCTTTCTCTCTCTCTGCCCCGACAATGAGAAATGAAGTCATCCTGCCTTGTTTACCCCCTGCTGAGACAAGGAAAAGAGAAGAAGGGGGAGGGGGCAATATGGGCTAGTTGGATGACTGTGTTTATCATATCACACACACACACACACACACACACACACACCATGCAAATGGGATCGTGCTGGAGAGACATCCTTACAAATGGACAGCGATCTGATTCCAGTCTTTGGCTTTGATCTTGACGTGTTTTCTGTAATCCATTTGGGGCTCGTTTTAGGAATCGGCTGTTTAGATGCACTTTGATTCCAGCTTTCATGTGTACTGCGCTGCTGACTTCAGCTGTGGCATTTTCTTGAAAGGGTGACTCTGCAACAGTAACTAGGGACACCTATGAATTTAGACCTCTGCCCAGCTAATGAGGATTTGATGGCACATCCGGAGATGCACAATAAAAAGCCACTTTTCAGAAAGTTGTACTAGCAAAAAAGCGACAAAACTTCAAGTTATGTAAACCATCAACTTTGGAATTATAGATTTTTGCTCTCCCTTTTTCCCTGTCGGCTCAATGGCAAGTGGACTATACTGTAGTTTGTCATTAGGCCTACATTACGCATTTGTTGTTTGCCAGAGGGCACCCTATAGGTCTTTGCAGGTATCTCAGCCAGGAGACTCTATAGACTGCATCTCTGTCAGTGCTGATGCTACTGTATATCAGCAGAGAGTCAAGCACAGAACATGCTTTCCACAAGGTTCACGTTGCTCAGCAGGTGACATGATAACAGTTACCTGAGTTGGATTAAGGGGCTTGCTTTCATAAGGAACTAGACACAGGAGGTCTTCCTTAGTTAGTCACATGACTTACTAGTCTCATTGCCTAATGCACTGGCACTAGGTGTCTCTATGAAAGAATTACACCACAAAGGCTTTCTTTCGTTCGTTCATTCATTCATTTATTTATTTATTTATTTATTCATTCATTCATTCATTCATTTTGTTAATCCATTAGTCATCATTCAGTCGTGCAGAAATGTATCTAAAAAGCTACTAAGAGATAAGACAGATGTTTTTGTCTGATGCTTTATGACTGTATTAGCACCCTGACAATCAGACCTCAGACCATGTTCTTCATGTTGTCCGCACACCGCTCTTTCAGTCACACTGCAGTGTTTCTAGTCTGATAGACCCACACTGCCATGGCTTACAGAAAATACTTCAAGACTAATCTGGATTCGGGTAAGAAAAACAGCAAGAAGAACTTTGCATCGGGTAAGAGGACCTCAAGTCTTATTGATGTTTAAGCTACTCCTCTCTTAAACTCGTGGTGAGTGTTTCACAGCATGACAGTGGGGGTGTGGGGGGTGTGGGGGTGTGGATTAGACAAGACTGCTGTGCAGGGGGACAAGGGCTAGCACCCGCTGCAGTGATGGCCACTTAGTTTTGTTTCCATCCGGCAACCTCTCCGCGCTTCTTTGGCAGACGCTAAGAGCGTTGCGGACCGCGATAAATCATCTTTATGTCTCGCGGGGTGGCGTGCTTGCTGGCTCCAGCTCCTTAAATGCAACAGACAAAACCTACACTAAGCAGAAAGTGTGCCACGCTTGACACTGATTTTGTGCTGATTGTTTAGTTTTGCAAGTGTTTATGGACTATTTAGCAGGAGTTTCACAGTAATGAGGTCCTTGTTGACTACTTGTGTGATGATGTCAGCCTTTTAAAAACTCATGAATGTTGGCCCCACACATCTGCTGTACATAACTATAGGGGATTGGATGTTTGGAGGATATTAAGGAAGATAGTTAGGGATTTATAGAATTAAGATCTCATACATAAATTAATCGTGTTATGAGTTAATGTGCATTGTAGTGAATTTGTATGGGTGATAGAACAAAACAGCACACACACAGAATTGGACTGTGTGACATTAACACCGCGTTCACACTGTACACGTACATTGGCGGATCTCATTGACTTTGAATGGGATGATCAAGAAATGCATTGTGGGTCCATCCGTTCCGTCAGCTCCGCCGTGTCCGTCAAAAAAGTTGAGAAATGTTCAACTTTTCATGCAGCGACGGATCCATCTGCCAATCAGATCACGTGAATGATAGATTGACCGTTAGCCCCATACGTCAGGCACGCCCTCTGTCGTCCGTCAACGGACGTGTACAGCGTGAACGTAGGGTAAGACATAGGTTAAAAGATTTGACAGAGGCTTGTGGGAGTTTGAAATGGACTCAGTATAGTTGTGAAATTCCTTCTTATATAGGGAATATCTAGCTATGGAGCATATATCCCACAGTAGACAGAAACCAAGCCAACTGAATATGACACAACACAACAACAGCAAAGCATAATCATGCAAACAGTGCTGTGCGTTGTACCTGTGATGTGTAAACATCCTTCCTCATGGCACAACATGCACTGCCAGTAACCTGAATGTCCAACCAAAGAACCAAAGCTCTAAAAACAAAATGACCACATCAATTAATGTCCAGTAGCCTACATGAGGGCTCAGTGTGCCTAACAGAGAACCAAAACAGCAGCAAACACAGTCACCGTCAGAGCAACCTTCATGTCCATTTCACTGGGGTTTTCAAGCAGGAACTTTCCTTCTTTGGTCTTCCACTGAATTACATATAGGCTCACAGAAAGCTCAACAGAAAGCTGTGTACTTACCTAGAGTATAAAGGGCTCTAATGATGATTTTACTTGATTTGACATTTTCTTGAAATGGCCGTTGCTTGAAATCTTCGGTCATTTTTCTTCCGTTCAGTTGCTCTAGACATTTATGTCTGGATGTTTTTAGCATGAATAAGCAGACTAGTGCAAGTACAGGGCATCTGATGCAGACTCCAACAATCTAAACAAACACCCACAAATTCTTTGACTATTCCACTTTGTTGTGGCAGTTTATGATCCATTCTGCAATATAACCGGATAAAACACAAATACCACTTTCTGAGACATACAGCAGAAAGCATTTTACAAATGGCAGAGTCAGTTCAGGTTACAACGTAAAACCAATAGCCTGTGAACACCTAAACCGTAGCAGGGTGATCGCTGGGTTTTAAAAAGTATTAAAAGTTGATACATTAAAATAGGATCCTATTTTGATTGAAATTCTATCTGCTGAAGTTCACATAAATTTGTTTGACGGGGGGCTTTAGCCTGTCTAGATCCTCCTTTCAACTCCGAGATCTCAACAGTTTGATACCGACGTCACAGCTATTTAGTGGTTTGATACTGTACTGTATATATTGTCATATATTATATAGATATAGTATATATTTACTGTATATATACTATAATATTAATATATACATGTCACAATCTGCATACACATTACACAAAGTTGCTGATTAAATCTTTAGTGCCGCGATGGTTTAAAAAAAATGTAAAGGTATCAAAAAAGGTATTAAAAGGTATTACTGTAAATTAAACTTAAGGATTGCTGTATATACCCAGCATAGCCATTGCTATTGCCTCAGATAACTCCTTTACAGTTCATTTCAGTGACTGTCCTTGAAAAAAACAGAATGCAATGGAGTGAATAAGAGAAAGACAAAGGGAGATTTAGAGAGGGAGAGACAGAGAAACAGAGACATTAAGATAGTGAGTGAAAAGAGAAAGTGTGAGAAATGAAGTGAGATGAAGGAAAGATAGAGAGAATGAGAGGAACCAGCAGGGGGGAAAGAAGGAGAGATGGAAAAAGATCCTGAGAGAAAGTGTGTGTGTGTGTGTGTGTGTGTGTGTGTGTGTGTGTGTGTGTGTGTGTGTGTGTGTGTGTGTGTGTGT